>CAUYUJ010008412.1:22500-40452 GCA_963575745.1 Prorocentrum cordatum
CCATGATATCCACCCCCCCTAGTCATCACCCCCTTCTTTGCCGCCCCCGAGCGTAAGCTTCGGTGGTCCGCGCGTAGATCTCGATGGCCAGCCGGACGAGCGCATGGCTTCTGGCGCTTCGCTGGGCCGCGGCGCGGCCATCGGGCCGAGGGCGTTCCCCCCCCCCTTGCACGGGGGAGTTGTAGAATCGGCCCGCATCACAAGGATGCGCGATCAGGGTGCAAGGCCGACCAGCCATAACTGGGGGAGCTGTGGTCCTTACCCCCCCAGGGGAACCCATCGCATCGACGATCTCTCGAGAGGGGTGTCGAAATCGATGGGTCCCCCCGGGGGGTAAGGACCACAGCTCCCCCAGTTGTGGCTGGCCTGCAATCGGCCCGTATCAGAAGGATGCGCGATGAGGGTGCCAGGGCCTTGGACGCCCATTTCGAAGCTTTTCGAGCCGGGCGCGGCCATCGAAAGTCGCTAAGGACAGGCCGAAGGGGCAAGGATGCAACGGGGTACCCTTGAGAAGGATGCCCATCCTCATTATGCCGGTTGGCTGTACAAGTTCCCGCAAACTGATTCCTTCCTCATCCTTTTCCTCCTCCTCCTCCTCCTCCTCCTCCTCCTCCTCCTCCCCCTCCTGGACCCACGATGCCCATCTGGTGGGGAGGGCGGGAGGAGGGGATGGACACAGGAAGCCCTGCCAGCCGGGGGCGGGCCCCCTGGCCTCCTTCAGCTGAACTATGTTCTCGTGCTTCATGATGCGCAGTATCTTAACCTGGGCGCGCGGTCGCAGGCGCCAACGACCTCCAACGGCTCTGGGAAAGTAGAAGCAAAAAAACAAAAGCGAGGTGGGGATCCTCGTCGGCCTTTAAAGGGTTGGCGGCGCCCGCAAGGGGTTGGTGCAAGGGGGGTGGCCTTCTAAGGCGGCGGAGGGAGTCGTAAAAGGCAGAGGCCTTAGGCAGCCCTTGAGGCTTCCAAGGCGGTGCATCAAAAAGCTGGGCGGGCTTCCAAGAAGCCCCGTTCTGCCTTCTTAGAATCCCCGCCACCGCCCCCTGTTCCCCTGGGCGCCGCCAAAGGATGGGGTGGGGGCGCGCTGGCCCTGAGGCCTCCGAGGAACGTCCCGGGACGAAGCTGGTGCTCGGAGGTTCCATCCCCCGCGCCGATGCCGTGCGCGCACCTTTTCTTTCCGCAAGATGCTCCAAAATGCTCCTCGATGGTTCTCGCCGAGAAAATGGGGAGACCAGATGGTACCGATACCGCTACTCCCCGGACCTCTGCCGGGGTGCGTTCTGCCCAGGATTTCGAGGCGAGTCCAGCGAGGGCGACGAGGGCCGCCGAGGAAACCCAAAGAGGGGAAAACGAGGGCAGGGCAGAGGCACGGGCACCTCTTCTGAATCTCCTGTGAGGCCCTCGCCCGGGGAAGGAAATGCACGCGGGAGAGCGACGCCAAGCCTGGAACTGCTGCGCCGGCGCGGCGGCAGAGTGTGCCGCGCCGCGGGCGGCGCGCCTCGTTGAGCAGGGACCGACCGTCCCGGCATTCATGTAGGCCTACCGCGGGATGTTCTTGAACCCCCAAAAACGTTCTAAGAGCAAAAACAATGTTCCTAGAACACAAGCACGACGTGTCAAAACAAGACCGTCCCAGCCAGAAAGGTTCTAAGAACATGTCGTGGAAACCACATGAGGCTCTTAGAACCTTTTGCGTTTGGTAGGCCTATAGGCACGCCAGGATGCTTCGCCACTGCTTGAGGGATGTCGCCAACCCCCCTGGGCGCCGCGCGGGCACGTCGGGGATCTCCTGACCCGGGCCAATCCAGACCTGGGTCAGTCAGGCCTTGCAAGATCCTGCAAGATCCTGCAGGATCCTGCACCCTAAACCCGGGTCAACGCGAAGGATCCTGCAAGATCCTGCAGGATCCTGCACCCAAACCCGGTCAATGCGACCCTGGTTCTGCAGGATCCTGCAAGATCCAGCGCTCTGGCTGACTCCCGCTTCCATTGACCCCCGCCTCGAGGCTCCCGAGCCCGGGCCGAGGGCGACGCCCCGGCCTGCCGCTCCACGGCGCGGGCCCTCCTATGGGGAGGTCGGCGGCCTCCGGCCTCCGCCGAGGGTGGCACGTCGACGCCCGGATGCCTCAAGGGACGAGCCCCGCGCTGGAGCGCCCTGCTGGCAAGAGAAGCCCAGAGAGAGAGAGAGAGGAAAAAAAGAGAGAGAGAGAGAGAGAACAAAGAGAGAGAGAGAGAGAGTGAGATGGCTCCTCCTCCTCCTCCTCCTCCTCCTCCTCCTCCTCCTCCTCCTCCTCCTCCTCCTCCTCCTCCCGTCCTCCTTCTCCTCCTCCTCCTCCTCTCCTGGGATCGGCGGAATCATCATCATCATCATCATCATCATCATCATCATCATCATCATCATCATCATCATCATCATCATCATCATCATCATCATCATCATCATCAGCAGCATCATCAGCATCATCATCATAGCATCATCATCATCATCATCATCATCATCATCATCATC
This sequence comes from Prorocentrum cordatum, assembly GCA_963575745.1. Classification (NCBI taxonomy): domain Eukaryota; class Dinophyceae; order Prorocentrales; family Prorocentraceae; genus Prorocentrum; species Prorocentrum cordatum. The sequence continues at coordinate 25,007 of CAUYUJ010008412.1, forward strand.
ATCATCATCATCATCATCATCATCATCCTCATCCTCATCCTCATCCTCATCCTCATCCTCATCATCATCATCATCATCAGCAGCATCATCATCATCATCATCATCACCATCATCATCATCAGCATCATCACCATCATCACCATCATCATCATCAGCATCATCAGCATCACCATCATCATCATCAGCATCATCATCATACTTCCTCTTCAACATCATAAGTATCCTCCTCCTCATCATCATCAGCAGCATCATCATCATCATCATCATCAGCAGCAGCCATCATCATCATCATCAGCTTCATCATCATCATCAGCAGCAGCAGCATCATCATAATCATCACCATCAGCATCATCATCAGCATCAAGATCAGCAGCATCAACAGCATCATCAGCATCATCATCATCATCATCATCATCATCATCATTATCCTCCTCCTCCTCCTCCTCGCATTCCTCCTCCTCCTCCTGAAGTGGGAATGCACTGGAAGTAGGTTGGATCGCTGCCTGTCCCCTGAAGAGGCGGGAAGAAAGAAAGCACTCGATCCTTGAAGTACGTAGGCGCCTAAACTAAACTGTAACCTGAGAATCCATACCTACCTACTTTCAATGACCGGCAACTATCCCTCGACCCCATCCCCTTTCGACGTTCCGACTCAATCCCGACCCCCATCCCCATACCCCTCTATCCCTATACGGCGGGCCCGTGAAACTCAATCCGCCAGAAATCCAGGCCTCCTCCGCGTGTCGCTGCCGCTGCAGCCAGACCCGCCAACGAGGGAGAGAGAGAGAGAGACATTGGCACCTCCGGCAGCCAGCGCCCTCATCCTTGGCTGAAAGGACAAGGGAAGAAATGACTCTCGGACGAAAGGGCGAAGGGAAATGCATGAACATCAATGTTGAGGGGGTCGAACGGTCATTCATTGTCCCTGGGTGCGTGGCTGAAGTGGGGTTCCGCGGAGCAGATTGTTGTTGTTGTTGGTGGTGAAGGTGGTGTTGCTGCTGGTATTGGTGCTGGTGTTGGTGTTGCTGTTGTTGAGCTCTCATTCCTAAACAATCATTATTGTTGATTCCCACGTCCGGGGCAACTTGAATTTCTCACTGAAAGTGCTCCTCCCGGGGCTCGCACCCTTTTTTAACAAAGAAAGCGGGTGGTCACCGAACTGGGCTCCTGGCCCCCGAGTTCCAGAAACAACAACAGCAGCAACAGCAACAGCAACAGCAACAGCAACAGCAACAGCAGCAGTAGCAGCAACAACAACAACAACAACAACAACAACAACAACAACAACAACAACAACAACAACAACATTAACAACAACGGCTCTCGCCTGACATTTCCTCACAATGTACTCAGAATCGCGATCTCGCGCGGGATTTCCTTAAAAAGTATGCAGGGATCGCGCTGTCGCGCTGGACAGCTTCGTATTTGTTTCAGACGCCGCGCCCTCGACACTCAGGAATCACGCTTTCGCTCTGGCCTTCCTCACGACTTACTTGGGAATCGCGTTATCGCTCGAGACCTACTCGCGGTTGATTCAGCACGCACGCTTCAGCAACAAGCCTTTTCGACTTGGCCGCTCGGGCCCGCTTTCCCGACCTGCCCGTTAAGGTCTAACCCTCCCGATGGGCCCGTCTGGTTCTGCCACGCGCTTTCCGCTCCTAGCCCCCCTCCTGCTACTCCCGTAATCCATCCTTCTCCCCCCTTCCATCCGTCCTCTGATACCTGTTTCGGGGACTGCGCCAAATACACGCGATAGGTATGGAAGATAGAACCCCAGGGGGGTACGATCAAAGGTGAAGAGAACGGGTATTGAGTTTGGGGATATACGTGTTAAATGGCACGCGGGCAGGTAAGAGCGAACAGTCCTAAAATGATTGTTGCTGTTGCTGTTGCCTGTTGTTATGTTTATGGTGGCTGTTGTTGTTGAATTCTTTTTCCTTGAAGAATACATGTTGCATGTGTCAAATGATACGCGCCCTTCGGAGTTCGCCCTGTGTTTTATCAAAAGAAATGTTCCTGCTCAAACTGCGCCCCTGGCCTCCCGGCTACAACAACAACAACAACAACAACAACAACAACAACAACAACAACAACAACAATGGCTCCCGCTCGGCACTCCTGCACAATGTAGTCCAACATCGCGCTCGCATGGGACTTCCTCGCAATGTATTCAAACGCCGCGCCCTCGAATATTAGGAATCACGATCTCGCTTTGGCCTTTCTCACGACTTCCTTGGGAATCGCGCTATCGCTCGAGACCTACTCGCGATTCATGCAGCACGCACGCTTCAGCAACACGCCTTTTCGACTTGGCCGCTCGGGCCCGCCTTCCCGACAAGCCCGCTAGGGTCTGCTCGCCCGATCTGCCCGTCTGGTTATACCACCTGTTTCCTGCTCCTAGCCCCCATCCTGATTATTTCTCTCGTGCTCCATCCTTCCCCTGTTTGAGGGGCTGCACTGCATGCACTTGGCAGGCAAGATATACCCCCAAGCGGAGAACAACCCGTGCCCCAAAACCGTGCGGCAACCCCGAATCCACACTGACCCACCACACGGTGTGGTCGCCGCATCGTGTGGTGGACCAGAAAACAAGCGACACAACCTCACCTCTGGCCTCAGGGCGTGGGCTCTTGCGTGGCATACGCTACGGCGCCCGGTGGGCCGTAGCGCAACAGGGAGGGCCGCAGGTGGGGTTGTGTCGTTTTCTCTTGTTGGCCGATGTGGAGCCCCGCGACGCTCACCAACCTGGAACATATACCTATCCGTATGCTGGGCATCGTCGCCTCATCACGATGCCGATCTTAGGGATTCCATTGGTTTCTGAGGGCGCGTCCCAAAATGCGGCCGGTGCCGCCTCGTTCGGCGGCAAAAATCCGCGATTTCCCACGGAAACGGGACCCGTCGCTGCTCCCCGCCCCCTTCACCCATGTTTTAACGGGCGAAGAACGGTATAAAATAAACTTTTTCGCCGTCGGGGACACCTGCCCCAGGGCGGCTGGAAAGTTTATACCCTTACGGTGGCACCGTAGGGGTATATAAACTTTCCAGCAGCCCAGGGGCAGGTGTCCCCGACGGCGGAAAATCTATTGTATACCGTTCTTCGCTCGCTGAATGTTTGCGATCGCCTGACAACCTTAGGGACAGGGACAAGTCCGAGGCCGGTGAGACGCCCGGTCGTCCTCGGGCCGAAACCTGGGGCCCCCCGCGGCCGAGCGGGACGACCCAGGGCACCCGCGGACGCCTCTCGGCGAGGCGCAGAAGCCGGAGAGAGGGCCGCCGAGAAGCGACGAGCGCGCCGGAAAGCCTCGGCCTTCGAACCTCGCGCGCTGCCCCCGCCCCTCTCGAGGCACTGCTGGGCTGAGAGCGCGTCGCTCCGCCCGAGCTCCAGAGGCTGCCGCGGCCCCCCGGGCGCGGGGGGGCGAGGCCGCCCCCGGGCGGGGGCCTCCCGCAAAGTGGTCTTCCGGACGGCCTCGTCCTCCTCAGACTCTTTGAACCTGGTCGGGGGCGGCCTCCTCCTGCTGCGCCTGCTCCTGCTCCTGCTCCTGCTCCTGCTCCTGCTCCTGCTCCTCCTCCTCCTCCTCCTCCTCCTCCTCCTCCTCCTCCTCCTCCTCCTGCTCCTCCTCCTCCTCCTCCTCCTCCTCCTCCTCCTCCTCCTCCTCCTCCTCCTCCTCCTCCTCCTCCTCCGCCTCCCCTCCGCCTCCTCCTCCTCCTCCGCCTCCTCCTCCTCCTGCTCCTCCTGCTCCTCCTCCTCCTCCTCCTGCCCTCCAGCTCCTGCTGCTCTCCTCCTCCTCCTCCTCTCCTCCTCCTCCTCCTCCTCCTCCTCCTCCTCCTCCTCCTCCTCCTCCGCCTCCGCCTCCGCCTCCGCCTCCTCCTCCTCCTCCTCCTCATCGCCTCCTCCTCCTCCTCCTCCTCCTCCTCCTCCTCCTCCTCCTCCTCTCTCATCATCATCATCATCATCATCATCATCATCATCATCATCATCATCATCATCATCATCATCATCATCATCATCATCATCATCATCATCATCATCATCATCATCATCATCATCATCATCACCATCATCATCATCATCATCATCATCACATCCATCACCATCATCATCATCATCATCAGCATCATCAGCATCATCATCATCATCATCATCATCATCATGTTCATCATCATCATCATCATCATCACCAATACCATCATCATCATCATCATCATCATCATCATCGTCGTCATAATCATCAGCATCACCATGAGCGTCAACATCATCATAATCATCATCCGTATCAGCATCAGCATCATCATCATCAGCATCATAATCAACATCATCATCTACATCATCATCATCATCATCATCATCATCATCATCATCATCATCATCATCATCATCATCAACAGCATCACCAGCATCAGCATGAGCATCGTCATCATCATCACCATCATCAGCAGCAGCGGCATCATCAGCATCATCATCAGCCTCATCATCAGCATCATCAGCATCAGCATCAGAATCAGCATCATCAGCATCAGCATCATGAGCATCATCATCAGCATCATCATCAACATCCTCAGCATCATCAGCATAAGCATCATCAGTATCCTCCTCACCATCATTAGCATCATCAGTATCATCAGCATCATCATCAGCATTATCAGCATCAGCATCATCATCATCATCATCAGCATCAGCATCATCAGCATCAGCATCATCAGAATCAGCGTCATCATCATGAGCACCAGCAGTATCAGCATTACCAGCATCATCATCAGCATCATCAGCATCATCAGCATCATTAGCAGCAGCAGCAACACCATCAGCATTAGCATCATCATCATCAGCATCATCCTTATCATCATCATCAGCAGCAGCAGCATCATCATCGTCATAACCCACATCATCATCATCATCATCATCATCATCATCATCATCATCATCATCATCATCATCATCATCATCAGCATCATCATCATCATCATCATCATCATCATCATCATCATCATCATCATCATCATCATCACCACCACCACCACCACCAACCACCTCATCATCATCATCATCAGCATCATCAGCATCATCATCATCAGCATCATCATCAGCATCATCATCATCAGCATCATCAGCATCATCATCATCATCATCATCATCATCATCATCATCATCATCATCATCATCATCATCATCATCATCATCATCATCATCATCATCATCATGATCATCATGATCATCATCATCATCATCATCATCATCATCATCATGATCAGCATCACCATCATCATCATCATCATCATCATCATCACCATCCTCCTCATTAGCATCAGCATCATCATCAGCTTCAACATCAGCAGCATCAACAGCATCATCAGCATCATCAGCAGCAGCATCATAATCATCATTGTCGTCGTCATCGTCATCAGCAGCAGCATCAGCATCAGCATTAGCATCAGCATCAGCATCAGCATCAGCATCATCATCATCACCATCATCATCACCATCATCCTCATCATCATCATCATCAGCATCATCATCATCATTAGCGACATCATCATCATCATCATCATCATCATCATCATCATCAGGAGCATCACCAACATCATCAGCATCAGCATCATCATCATCACCATCAGCATCCACATCATCATCCTCATCAACCGTATCAGCATCAGCAGCATCGTCAGCAACATCAGCATCATCATCAGCATCGTCATCAGTATCAGCCTCAGCATCAGCATCATCATCATCATCAGCATCGTCATCATTAGCAGCAACAGCAGCAGCAACAGCATCAGCATTAGCATCATCATCATCATCATCACCATCATCATCATCATCATCATCATCAACATCATCATCACCATCATCAGCATCATCAGCAACATCATGCGCATCATCATAATCAGCATCATCATCATCAGCATCGCCATCGTCATCGCCATCAACATCATAATCATCATCATCACCACCATCATCATCATCATCGTCATCACCCTCATCATCATCATCGTCGTCGCCGACGTCGTCGTCGACGATATCTTCGGCAACACCACCGTCGTCATCGTCTTAACAATATTCAACGCTCTTGTCATCATCATCATCATCAGCATCAGCATCAGCATCATCATCAGTACCCACATCACCATCAACGCCATCATCATGATCATCAACATCACCATCACAGTCACCATGTTCAGCCTCATCAGCCGCAGCATCATCGTCATCAGCATCATTCACGACATGATAAGGGCCATCACCATCACCATCACCATCACCATCCTCATCATCGTTGCCCGCACAATCATCATCACCATCACCGCCACCAACACAACCATCATCATCAACAACATCATCATCAACATCAAAAACATCAGCATCGGCATCATCAACATCATCGTTATCTGCATTAGCATCAGCACCAGCATCATCATCGTCATCATCATCATCGTCATCGTCGCCCCTCCCCCCCATCAATCGTCCACTGCATTGCCAGCATGGCCCATCATCCTCGGAATCGTCGTGTTCTTCGCACTCCACCTTGAAATTTCTAGAACCCTGCAAATCCCATGTTGCAGCATTACTCAGCCATGCGTTCAACATCCCAAGCCATAACTCATAATTCAGCACTTCAGCAAAAATAACATATTCGAATTGTTCACCAGCCTCTCTCGAATACTACGTGATCGTCCTCCTCCGCCTCATCTTCCTCCTCCCTCCTCCGCCTTCCGTCCTCCTCCTCCCCTTTCAAATAATATCAAATCAAATGTGTTGTTGCACGTGCTGCGTATACGGCATACATGCTCATTGTCTAGTGGATTGAATGGGCCCAAGAACGCCGCAAGACGTGCCTAGAAAGCCTCCAAAGGGCCATCACAACACTGCAACTAGAGAGGCCCAAGACAGCCAAACGGATCCCCAGAACAACCCACGCGGGCGCTGGTGCGGCTCTACAGAGCGCCCCGAAAGGATCCCCAGACGCGTCAAGACGGTCAAAGAGGGCCCAAGAAACCCCCAAGAATTCACCAAAAGCCCTCACTAGGCCCCAAAGGCGGCAAAACAGGGCGATGCTTGAAAATGACATGGGGCGTCCCGACTCGTCGCGCTTTTCTACGACACCACACCCTGAAAGAAAAGCATCAAGGGCCTAATGGGTGCTTGCGATGTGGCGTAAGCCGGTGATTCCCGCATGCCCTGTGGGCGCAGGTGGTTGAGAGCGTTTCATCTTCGAATGGAAGGGTTGACCCTTCCCCAAACCTCCCCCCTTTGGTCTGCAAGGGGGGCGCGAGGGGTCAGAGCGTCCAAGATGGCCCACGATGGCTCAAACAGGGCTTCAGATGGCCCCAGATGGTTTCCAAGATAAGTCAAGAAATCCCGAAGTGGCCAAATATGAGCTCCAACATGCTTCCAGGAAACCACAAAACCACCCCACCCCAAGACGGTTCCAAGCGGCCACACAGCACCCCATGGAGACCCCACGAAGCCGAACTCATCCAAAAAACAATGTGGACTCAACGTGATGCTGGCGCATCTGATGGGCCTCTGAGGCTTCAAGATGGCACGGAGATCGCCCAAGAAGGCCCCCCAAGAGAGTCTCAGACGAGGTCCCAAACGGCCTCCAGAGGGCCCTGGAGAGCTCCTGATGAGATCCAACACGGCCTCAAGGGGGCCCTAAGACAGGATGTGTCGTGCTGCACTGGGCAGGGGAGCCCAAAATCGAATGGATAAGTCGGATCGGCGATCGAAATTCATCGAATCGGCGGAATCGGCAAACCAAGTCGGGAGAAGTCGAATCGGCAGACATCGGCAGGCTCGTAGGCCTCCGTTGAAAAATCGGAGGCCGCATCGGAATCCGATATCGAATCGAAATCGGAATCGGAGGCCATCGAGATCGAATTGAATCGAATCGGCCGCATCGAAATGAGCCCTGCACGGGGGCGGCGCCATTTCAGGTCGCCGCCATTGTGATTGACTCCTTCCGAGCCGGTCCACGGAAGAGGGCTCGGGACGCTCCCAGGAGAGCCCCGCACCCGCCCCCACGGAGCCTCGAGAGCCTCGAAAGGCCTCCTCCTCCTCCTCCTCCTCCTCCCTCCTCCTCCTCCTCCTCCTCCTCCTCCTCCTCCTCCTCCTCCTCCTCCTCCTCCCTCCTCCCCCTCCCTCCTCCTCCTCTCCTCCCTCCCTCCCTCCTCCCTCCCCCCTCCCCCTCCTCCCCCCTCCCTCCTCCTCCTCCCTCCCTCCCCTCCCTCCTCCCCTCCTCCTCCTCCTCCTCCTCCTCCTCCTCCTCTCTCCTCCTCCTCCTCCTCCTCCTCCTCCTCCTCCTCACCTCCTCCTCCTCCTCCGCCTCCGCCTCCGCCTCCGCCTCCTCCTCCTCCTCCTCCTCCTCCGCCTCCTCCTCCTCCTCCTCCTCCTCCTCCTCCTCCTCCTCCTCCTCCTACCTCCTCCTCCTCCTCCTCCTCCTCCTCCTCCTCCTCCTCCTCCTCCCCTCTCCTCCTTCCACCTCCTCCTCCTCCTCATCCTCCTCCCACCTCTCTCCTCCTCCTCACATCATCCCACCCCCCTCCTCCTCCTCCTCCTCCCCTCCTCCTCCTCCTCCTCCTCCTCCTCCGCCTCCTCCTGCTTCCGCATTCCCTCATCCCCCTCCTCCTCCTCCCTCCTCCTCCTCCTCCTCCCTCCTCCTCCTCCTCCCCTCCTCCTACTCCTCCTCCTCCTCCTCTCCTCCTCCTCCTCCTCCTTGGCGGTTAGCGCTGATGGCTCTGGTGTCGTGTGTACGACGCAGCCTCCCCCCCACCAGGGGCCGTTGCCCCTGAGGGGGGTTGATGAACTCCTCCTCTTCCCGCTCCTCCCCTCCTCCTCCCGCTCCTCCCCCCTCCTCTCCTCCCTCCTCCTCCTCCTCCTCCTCCTCCTCCTCCTCCTCCTCCTCCTCCTCCTCCTCCTCCTCCTTCTTTTCCTCCTCCTCAATTCTTTCTCCCTGTGGATAACTCCTCCCTGTCGCACCCCGAATCCAGTTTTTGGGCGGGCCGGGCGTTTCACCTGAGACTTCCTCACCATGTATGACTCTGAAGCTTAAAATTGACAACAGTTTCCCAGATGGAAGGCGGGTCGTCTTCAAAATGTGGCTCTCGCCTTAGCGCCGCGCACATTAATTTTGAATGGTTGCAAGAGTTGCACGGGTTGAGGGCGGGTGGTTTTCAAAATGTGGCTCTCGCCCTACACCGCGCACATTCGATTACAAGAAAATTGTAAGAGCTTCACGGATTGAGGGCGGGTCGTTTTCAAAATGTGGCTCTCGCCTTACACCGCGCACATGTTTTTTTTAATGCAAGAGCTTCACGATTTGTGGGCGGATCGTTTTCAAAATGTGGCTCTTGCCTTACACCGCGCAAATTCGTTTTTTGAACTTGCAAGAGTTTCTCGGATTGAGGGCGGGTCGTTTTCAAAATGTGGCTCTCACCTTAGCGCCGCGCACTCTCTTTTAAAAAATGTAAGAGTTTCACGGATTGAGGGCGGTTCGTTTTTTAAATGTGGATCTCGCCTTGGCGCCGCGCACATTTGTTTCTGTTTTGGTATGCAAGATTTTCACGGGTTCCCATGATCAACGTACCAGAAGTTGTGTTTTAGAAGGGATCAGGATTATGCGGGCGCAACAGTTATGTGGATTCGCTGTGTTGAAGTTCTGAAAAAGACGTTATGGCAAGATTCTGGATCGTCCAGACGCAGTAGTTAGGTTGAAACATGGCGTTGAAATCCCTAGAACAATGTTTTGGCATGCTTCAGGATCTTCAAAGTGTTGCCTTCCAACGAGGCAGTTCCCTCAATGGAAATGAACCGTTGTAGGGGCCTATGAAGAGGGAGCTTGGAGGGAGGGTTAATTCCAACATCGTCGATGACCCTTGGGTTTCCACTGGCCCTCCTCCTCATCCTCCTCTTCTTCCTCAGCATCTTCCTTATAAATCCGCCACCGTGCCTTTCAGGCACAAGTTGAGGTGCCCTCAGGTCCTGGGCTTATTCCCTTTTAACCTCATTCTGAAGGGGCCTGAACCAGAAATTGTAAAATCTCCTGGAGCATGACGCGTGCCCACATGAATTTTGGGGCCAAGAGGGGCCCAAGACGGGCCAAGAGACCCCCAAGAGCTCGCTCGCCTAGACGTTCCAAGAGGGCCCTAATCGCCGCACCATCGGTCCAAGACGCCCAAGATAACCCCAAGACGTCCCAAGAAGCCAAGAGCCTTCACAAGAGGGCCCCAAGAAAACAACATCAGTGATTCGACTTGGTTTCTCAATGGTTTGGGGGTCATCGACTTTTCTAGCTTCCAGCACTCCAAGACGACCCAGAAGGCCTTCAAGACCGCCCCAAGACGGCCCAAGAGGCCCCCGAGAAGGCCCCCAGACGGCCCAAAAAAGCTCCAAGACGGCCCCCAGAGGCGCCCAAGACGGCCCAAGACGGCCCAAAAAGGCCCAAAGACAGCCTCAAGAAATTCCCAAGAGGCGGAACACGAACCGGAAATCCGAGCCTTCTGCCCGAAGGGGCTCCCAGGAGGCCCCAAGGAGGCTCCAAGGGACCCCCAAGAGGCCCCCAACACGCCCCAAGAGGAACCAAAATGATCCCATGGGGCCTCAAAATGGTCCCGAAAAGTCCCCCGAGAGGCCTCCCGCGACATCCCACCGAACACCCTCGAGGCCTATGACCCACACCCCAGGCACGGCGGCAGAGTAAGCCACAAGCAATTCGATGGCTCCTCCCTGCCGCAACCCCGGACGTGTCAGTACGGCGGGCTGGGCGATGCGCCTGACACTTCTAGGGGGCGGGCCACATGCGAACCCCGCCCCTACCCCCCACGATTTCTGAGGGGGAGGGTGGGGTTCACTTCGCTCGGGAGCTCCCGAGCGAAGTGAACCCCACCTTCCCCCCCTGGAAATCGTGGGGGGTAGGGGGTGGGGTTCGCATGTGTCCCCCTAACTCCCTCGCCATGCTCGGTCCCGAAGCCTGGGAACTTGCCACCTCTTCGCGTCTGGAGAGCGGGTGGTTTTCAGCACATATCCATCGCCCCCTCTCGCCGCGCACCCTCGTCTCCAGAGGTGCACGGCCGGTCCACGGATGGAGGGCTCTCGCCGGGGCGCCGCGCACACTCGCTGTTGGGGTGGCAGCACAATCCAGGATGGAGAGCGGGTGGCTCCCAGAATACGGCGCTCGCCTCAGCGCCGCGCACGTGTCTGAACGGCTTGCAAGAGTTTCCAACAAGAGCGGGGCTGTTCCTGTTCAGCGTGTGGTTGCCGCCCTGGCGCCGCGCACACTCGTTCTGAAAGTTCGCAACCGTTTCAAGGGTTCGTATGGGTGAAGTCCTAGGAATAGTGTTCTGGCACTCGTTCGGATTGCCAAGACGCAGCACTCGCGTTGATTCGTGGAGCTGACGACTCAGGAATGGTTCTCTTGCACGATCTAGGATTACCAGGGCGCAACAGTCATGATGGTTCGCGGCATTGAGGTCCCAGGATGTGTTCGCACGATTAACGATCCTGAGACGGTTAGCTTCCAATGGGGCACTTCGCGCAAAGAAAAAATCATGCAGGGCCTTACGAAGAGGGAACTTGAAGGGAGGGTGTGTTGCATCATCGATAACGCGTCTTGGGTTTACACTGGTCCTCCTCCTCCTCCTCCTCCTCTCCTCCTCCTCCTCCTCCACCCTCCTCCAAGTAAACCGTTCTCCACTTTCGTCTCCCCCTCCTCCTCGTCTCATCCTTCCACGGCAGGTTCAGCGATTCCATTCATGGACTTCCTCAGGCGGATCCGAAACTTCGGCTTGAGGGCTGCCTCGCCTCTTTGTTGCACGGCATGCTCACTTCCCTGATCCGGGCAGCTCGGCTGGCGATCGTGTCTGTCTGGGTTGCTGGGGGTACGCGAAACATGAATAATGAAAACATGGTATTGTTGTTCATCCTCCTCTTTCTCGCGGCCCTGCTTATCACACCCTCCTCGTCCTCCTCCTCCTCCTCCTCCTCCTCTTCCTCCTCCTCCTCCTCATCCTCCTCTTCTGCGCTCCTCATCCTCTTCCTCCTCCTCCTTCTCCTCCTCCCCAGTCCTCCACCGCCTCCTTGATGGCGTGTGGGAGGGCTGAGGGGCATCGCAGAGCGGAGCGAGGCGGAGGAACTTCTTAATCGCCACCACCTCGTTGGTGTCCTGGGGCAGCCCAGATGGCGGGTTCTAAAGAAACGGCATCACTAGGACGTGCATCTCTTACTTCCGCCAGGGGAGAGATCTCCCGGAGCGCCCTAAGCCCAGACCCCCGACGTCGTGAATTTGTCATGACGTGGTTCCCCAAAGGGCCAAACCTTTTCTCGGGGACCGCATGTTCTTCCCGAGCCGTTTCGTGAAGGTCCCGAAGCCTGGCGAGGGCCACCCAGAGCCGAAAGACAGCGGAAAACCTCCCGTCGTGTTTGGTTCACGGCGCGATGGGGTATAGGGTTCGGTCAACCTTCACATCTGGCCTCTCCTCAAGTAGGTCCCCGCCCCCCCGGTGCAGACTCCTGCTGGGGTCCAGACGCACAAGTTGTTCGAGGCGCGTCTAGGTGAGGCGAGGAGGACGGACCCCAAAGGCCAAGAGTCGAGTAGGGGGTCGGCTACGGAATCGACGTACCCCACATGTGATTGTCCGTCGAACCTACGAAACGCGCGTAGAATGCCCCGTAGATCCACCAACTATTCTACGTATTTTCGACGAGAAAATAAATTCTGGGGTAAATTGAGCTCCTCGTGGCCCAAAAAAGGGTCCAGCTGAAAGGGGGTGGTTCAGTAGATTTGGAGCAATTGCATTGCAAATGCACTGCGCCAGCGAATTGTGTTGCAATGGGTTGCAACTTACGTATTGCACGCGGAAACCCAACAATACATTCTGCGCCCCAGCATGTATCGCACACCCCACGTCGACTGCAACCCCACAAATCGATTGCAAACCGATCTATTGCACAACCCCTTTTTCGCGGGACTTTTTTGGGTCAGCCAGACAATTCTGTAACTAGTTGATCCGAGACGAAGCTTAGGTCGGGCATGTCCCCCTGCAGGCGGATGTTAGACAAACAAATCCAACTACTCGAAAAAATACCAAAAGAAAATCAAACAAAAAAAAACAAAAAAAACACTGAATCCCAATGTTTAATATGTAACGTCTTGTGCTTTTTACTTAAAAACTAACTTATCCGCCTTCGAGGACCAGGCCCGACTTATGACGAGGCCTCGAAGCCCTCGATCCTCGAGGCTCGACCCTCGAGGTGTTCTGCGCGACGCGCGGCGCCCCAGAGGCGGCCCACCGCAGGCACGGACCGCGGGCCCCAAGCCCGAGCCCAGCGCGAGGCCAACGGCCGACGTCGACGTCGACGACGACGACGACGACGACGACGACGACGACGGACGACAACGACGACGACGACGACGACGACGACGACGACGGACGACGACGACGACGACGACGACGACGACGACGACGACGACGGCGGCGACGACGACGACGACGGCGACGACGACGACGACAACGAGACCTGCGCCCCCCGCCCGCGGCCGGGGCGCAGGGCCCCGTGCAGGCGCTGCTTCGAGGAGGGCCCGCCCCCCGAGGCGCGGGAGGCACGCAGGGGGCCCGCCTGGCGCGGCCCGCGGGCACTCGCGGGGGGCCTCGCGGGGCCTCTTGCACGGTTCGTGCGGCGTCGGCGCGCGCAGAGGTTTTTGACACCGCGTCGATCGTTCGATCTCGAAGCGATCGCGGCCCCGATTGTTCAAGGTTGAATCCAGTCGGGTGCAATGGCATCACCGTGCCCATCGGTGCTTCCGCGTCGCAGGATTCGACCTTGAACGCCTTCGCTGGCGTCGCCAGCGCGTCAACGCCGCAAGAACCTACCGTGCGCAGAAGACGTCTTTATACCACCACCGTGCCAGGCCAGGGCCATCCTGGCCCTGGCACGGTGTATACGCCCTCCTGGTCGAGGCCAGGAGGCTCTATACACCATCCTAGGGCCCCAGATGGCCCACCATAAGTTGGAGGGGGGAAGAAGGTGGAGGAGGAGGAGGAGGAGGAGGAGGAGGAGGAGGAGAAGAGGAGGAGGAGGAGGAGAAGAGGAGGAGGAGGAGGAGGAGGAGGAGGAGGAGGAGGACACCCTCCCCCTCCCACTCATGGTGGTGGTGGTGGGAAACAAGCCCATCAAAATGTATCATGTGTATCAATGCTTTTCGAAAGAACTTCGAGTGGGGCTTCGGCCCAACCCGCTGGCCACCCGGACAGTCCACCCTCCGTGGCTTCTCCCGCCCAAGACGGCCCCATCGATGGCCTCAGAGACGGCCAAGATGATCCAAAATGACCGTCAAAACGGGCAAGATGGCCCAAGAAACGATCCAAAGACACCTCCTCGATGACCAAGATGGCCCCAAGGAGGCCCAAGAGATCTGACTCCTCAAGAGTGCTATGAGAGGACCTCCAGGATGCCAAAATTCTTGATTTGCCATGGTTCAGTGCTCTCCATGTTTTTAGAGTTCTCGCCTTCTCGGGCATTCGGCTCCAAGACGAGCCCATAAGCCCCCAAGATCACCGCAAGAGGCCCCCTAGAGGCTCGCAAGACGGCCCAAGAGGGCACCAAAACAGCCCAGGAGGCCCCCAAGACGGCCCTAGAGACCTCCAAGACGGCCTGAAAGCGCCCAAGGAGGGACTCACGAGGGCTGAAGACGACATCTGAAGCCCAAGAGGTCCCGTAGGCGCCCCAAGATGGCTCCAAGAGGACCTCCAGGAGGCCAAAAATCCTTGATCTGCCATCGGTGTTTCAATGATGTGAACGTGCTCACCTTTTCTGGCATCCAACGCTCCAACACGAGCGGATAAGCCCCCAAGATCGCCCCAAGAGGCCCCAAAAAGGCCCGCACGACGGCCAAAGAGGGCCCCAAGTTCACCTCAAGAGGCCCCCCAGACGGCCCCAGAAACCTCCAAGGCGGCCCTGAAGCAGGCCCCATCCGAAGGCCAAGAGGCCCCATAGAAGCCCCCAGAGGCCGCTAAGAGGTCCCCTAGAGGCCAGGAGAACACCAAGAGGCTCAAGAGGCCCCAGGAACCCCCAAGAGGCCCCTGGGAACCTCCAAAAGGCTCCCAGGAAGACCCCAGGAGGCCCCAAGAGGCCCTCGAGAGGCCTCCTCTTCCTCATCCTCCTCCTTCTCCCTCTCCTCCTATCTCTTCCTCTCCCCAGTGTTCCCCAAAGGGGCTCCAAGATGGCTGGGGCATCGCTCGGACGTGCACTCCCCGTGCACGTCGCGACTTCGTGCCGAAAAAAAAAGGGACACGGCCGAGCGATGCCAAGTGGAGAGGGCAGGGGAGGCACGAGGCGGATCTGCATCGCTGCCCTCCTCCGAAACGGGAACGGCAGGCTTCCCCTGCACTGCTTCCCCCGGGGCCGTAGGCGACCCGAGGAGGAGGAGGAGGAGGAGGAGGAGGAGGAGGAGGAG
>CAUYUJ010008413.1:0-190000 GCA_963575745.1 Prorocentrum cordatum
ATCCTCGTAAATGTACTGGGAGTGGTGGCGCAGGGTAGTAGGTGGTCACGAAGATCGTGCCGAATAATGTGAGGCTGAGAAGAGCAAGAGCTGACCACACGAGAGTGCGGCCAGCTCCGCTACCAAGTCGAAAGTGAGCCTGGTAACTCAAATAGGGCATATAGCCTGTCATATAGCATCCGATTCCAAGGCGCTGACCGTGGACATCGGATGGCAAATAGCGTCCATCGCTCTGCTGTAGCTGTGAAGGTACAGTATGAGGGGTGGGCGGATAAGATAAGATAAGATCGATGTAATGATCTTTCCAGCACATAGCGAACACTCGCGGTGTCCGGGCAAATAGGGCGCGCGTGCCTTGAGCCCAAGGCAGCGGCGCGCGAGCTATGCTCCCGATACTGTAACATCTCCCAAAGAGCTACCCTTAAAGTGGTGCAAGATGGCTTTCAAGACTGGGAAGATGGCCCAAAATGGCCTCCAAGATGCCTCCAAGATGGCCAAGATGGCCTCCAAGACGGCCAAGAGGGACCATGATACTTTCAAGTCCGCCCAAGAAGCCTCCAAGCCGGCACATCACTGCCAAAGAGGTGCCCAAGAGGCCTCCAAGACGGCCCAAGAGGCCTCCGAGAGGTCCTCCAAGAGGGCCCGAAGAGGCTAAAATCATTGATGTTCCTTAGGTTTGCAAGGATTTTCGTATTTGCTCCTTTTCGGCCTGCCGACTGCCCAGGACGGGCCAAGAGGCCCCCAAGATCGCCCCCACAGCGCACAAGAGGCCTCCAAGATGGCCTCTGGACTGCCCAAGAGGCCCCCAAGACGGCTCCAGGAGGGCCCCAAGACGGCCCAAGACGCCTCGAAGACGCCAAAGGAAGCCTCCAAAACGGCCCTGGAGCACCCCAGGAAGGCCCCAAGTCGGCCAGGAGAGGCCCCCAAGACGGCTTCCGACGGCGTCAGAAGGGCCAGGAGCCCACCAAGACGGCCCAAAATGGCTCCAAGATGGCCCAAGACGGCCCAAGAGGCCTCCAAGAGCCTCCAGGAAGGCCTCCAGGAAGGCCCGAAGATGCCAAAATCAGTTATTCCTTCGGTGTGTGTGTGTGTGTGTGAAGGATTGTATGACATGTGCTTCTTGTCGGCCTTCCGACGGCCCGAGGCGGCCCAAAAGCCCCCAAAGATCGCCCCAAGATCGCACAAAAGGCCTCCAAGATAAGACGGCCCCAGAACGGCCCAAGAGACCCCCAAGAGGGCCCCAAGAGGGCCCAAAGACTAAGACGCCCAAGATGGCCTCCAAGACGACCCTCGAGCATTCGGCGCCAAGTCGGCCCAGAGGGGTCCCCGAGACTGCTTCCGACGGCGTCAGAAGGACCAGGAGCTAACCAACACGGCCCAAGATGGCTCTAAGATGGCCCAAGACGGCCCAAGAGGCCTCCAAGAGGGCATTCAGGAAGGCCCGAAGAGGCCAAAATCAGTGATGTTCCTTCGGTGTGTGAAGGATTGTGTGGCATTTGCTTCTTTTCGGCCTTCCGACGGCCCGAGACGGCCCAAGAGCCCCCAAAGATTGGCCAAAGATCGCCCAAGAGGCCTCCAAGATTGCCCCAGAACGGCCCAAGAGGGCTCAAAGAAGGCCCCAAGAGGGCCCCAAGATGGCCCGAAAAAGGCCTCCAATACGTCCAAGATGGCCTTCAAGGCGGCCCTGGAGCACCCCAAGAGGGCCTCAAGTCGGCCCGAAGAGGCATCCAAGACGGGTTCCGACGGCGTCAGACGGGCCAGGAGCCCACCAAGACGGCTAAAGAAGCCCCCGAGACGCCCCCAACAGGCCCCCAGGAGGCCCAAGGAGCCCCCGAAGATGCCTCCAAGAGGCTCCCAGGAAGCTCCCAGGAGACCCCAAGAGTGCCACAGGAGGCTCCCAAGATGCCGCCTCCTCCTCCTCCTCCTCCTTCTCCTCCTCCTCCTCCTCCTCCTCCTCCTCCGCGTCTCCCTGATCTTCCTCGCCATCCCCCAAGCGTTCCCCGAAGGGTCTCCACTGTTTCCACAACGGTTGGGGGAACGCATGGTCCGATAGCTTGGCAGAGCTCTTGCCACAAAGCTCGGCCACATGGACGATTCTAGAAGGCAGGGGGAGGCGGTGATTCGCCGTATGCGTCTTCGATTCTGGATGTTCTCAACGGATGTGCTTGGCGTGCCGGATGTTCTGAAAGGTTTTCTGGGTAGTTTAAAGACTCCCCCTGGGCAACGGCACAGCGCGCGGTCCACCCAGAAAGGGTGGTTGCCAAGATTATCCTGCTCCAGATGGCTCCAAGATGGCCCACGATGGCCTCCAAGACGGACAAGAAGGCCCCCTAGTTCGCCCAAGATGGTCCAAGATGGCTCCAAGGCGGCCCAAGAGAGTCAACATGCCTCCAAGTTCGCCCAAGAAGCCTCCAGACGGCCAAAGACGGACCCCAAGAGGCCTCCACGTCCAAGAGGTCCTCTGGGAGGGCCCGAAGGGCCAAACTTATTGAATTGCCTCAGGTGGTTTAAAGGATTTTGGTATCTGCCTTCTTCGGGCGTCCGACAGCCCAAGAGGCCCCAGAGATCGACCCCAGAGCGCCGAAGAGGCCCCCAAGATACCCCACAAAGGGCCCTAAGACACCCAGAGAGGCCTCCAAGATGGACAAGATGGCAGTTGAGGCAACCCTGATGCGCCCCAAGAGGGCCCCAAGACTGCCCAGAGAGGCTCCCTAGACGGCTTCCGACGAACCAGGAACGCCGTAAGACGGCCAAAGAGGCCCCCAAGAAGCTCCCGAAGGACCCCAAGAGGTCCAAGGAGGCCCCAAGAGGCCTCCAAGAGGCTCCCAGGAAGCTCCCAGGAGAACCCAAGAGTGCCGCAAGAGGCTCCCAAGAGGCCTGCTCCTCCTCCTCCTCCTCCTTCTCCTCCTCCCGTAGCGTGGCTCAGGGGCCACCAGCGGGCCTGACGTTCTGGCGTGGGGGGATCGCGGCCCCCGACCGCTTCGTGCTTCCCCAGCGGCCTGCCCAGGCTGGAGGCACCGTCTTCTGTTCACTGCACGTCTTTGGGACCGTACCTCGCGCTGTACACCTCCTCTCTGTGACGGGAGGAGATGCTCGCAAGGAGGTCCTGCTCGGCCCGCGCACCCCGACGCGGGGCTGCGGCCGGCGCGGGAGGCACGGCAACTGGGCATCTCGAGTCCAATGCAGACGTGGGCCCAGACCGCGGACCCCCGCCTCGGGGATCGTGGTCGAGCTGACGTCCCTGGCTTCAGGGATCATGCCCGTGCGCACACGGCGGACGGCGGCGCGGCCACTGGCGAGGCAGGAAGGAGACGCGCGCAGGAGCTGGAGGTCGGCGCGTCGAGGGCCGACGCCCACGAGGCCGCCGCGCTGCCCGGCGCCCCTGCACCCACCTCGCCGACTGCCGCGCCGAGCGCGGCGAGGCACTCTCGGGCGCGCTCGCCCCAAAGCAGCTGCGACGACGGGGCAGAACAGCCCCTGGATCACCCGCCCTCTCGGCGCGGCCACTAGCGAAGCAGAGCTGAGGAACGCCCCGGAGACGGAGGCCACCGCGTCCAAGGTCGAGGACCGCGACCCCATCTTGGATCAGTTGGTCAGCGAGCTGGACGCGGCGGACATCGCGTCGCTGTCGGGGATCAGCTCACCGGCCTTGCGCCGCCATCGGATTCCAGCAACGCGGGAAACACTGCGCGGGAGGCGGCTGCTGCGGCCGCCAAGGCAGCCCCCGACGAGCGGAAGGACTGGGCAAAGAGCTCGGTCAAGCGCGGGGGCCGCAAGGCCCATCGTTTTCTCGCGGAGCCGCCACAGGCCCTCGGGCCTTGCGCCCCCGATAGGGCGGCCTTAGCAAGGGGGCGCGGCGGCGGCAGCCATGCAAAATACACGGGAAACTACTGGCACGACTGCAAAGAGGCCATCCCGAACATGCAGGCTGCAGCGGCTCAGGCGGAGGCGCGCACCCGCCCTTCGCTTGCTCGCGTTCGGCACGCGCTGCCAGAGATCAGGCCGCCCCTGCGACTCGGCGTGGACTGCTCCAACCCGAGGTCCTTCGACTTGTTGGGCGATGACTTCGGGAAGAGGCTCGTCGACTTGACGATGATGCGGGAGTCCAAGCCCCAGCTGTCGGCGCGCTGGCCGACGCCCGTGGATTTCTCTTCAAGCCTGATGGCCCTGGAGTTAGGCCCATCGCCCCCACGACCCCCGCCCTGCGTGTCCAGGGCACGGTCGGGCGCGACTTGGCCAACGGGTGGTTGGGGCCCACGACTCCCAAATGTTCAAGGACCAGAGAGATCGCGAGTGTGACAGAGTGGGTTGGGCCCACCAGGTCTCCGTGCATTTCGCGCGCTGCAGGGGGTTGCACACCTCGATGCTGGCGACGGACCTTGACAAATTCCACGAAAGGGCGTGCCACTACGTCTGGCGCGATGAGGCGGCAGTCAATGGTTTCTCGCTCAAAATTACCAGGGCTGCACGCGCCTTGCACACTGGCCCACGTTCTACCCTGGACGTGCAACGGCGCCCCACCCCTCCGTCAGCCTTCGCAACGTAATCGATGACATCTCGGCGCAGGACCTCGGGTCAAGCTCCCGCGTCGCCTCGGAGCCCGGGGCCGTCGGGGGCAAGCTCGTGGCCGGCCTGCGCCAGCTGCGCATTGTGCTGTCTGAGAAGAATACAAATTTCTGGCAACGCCACGTTCGGTTGCTGATGATGGGCCTGCTTTCCACCACCACCATAAGTCGGAGGGGGAAGGAGGAGGAGGAGGAGGAGGAGGAGGAGGAGGACCCCCTCCCCCTCCAACTTATGGTGGTGGTGGTGGTGGAAGACACGCCCATCAGCTAAGGGGCTTTTTGCCATGTGGAAAACGGCCTTCAAGCGCAAGGGTGCGCCGCGGAGTCTCGCGGCCATTCGGAAGGTCCACGCCAGCAGGAGCGCCCCCGTTGCCTCTCCGAAGGTTCGAGCGCGCCTCGGGGGGTCCGCTGGGCACCGTAAGCTGCGCACCGCGGGGGCCTCCAAAGGGCGCGCGCAACGCGCTGGGCTTCGAGCGGGGGCCCTGCGGGGCCGCGCTGCTCGAGGACCCCCCTGCCTCGGCCGAAGAGGCCCAAACGGCAGGCCCTGCTCTCGGCTGCACCCCCCTAAGAGAAAGGCCTCTGCGGGCCTCGAGCTGCGCTCGTTCCAGCTGGACCCCGTGCATAGATCCCGCGCCTTTGCATTTGAAACAAAGTGGCCTCGGGCTCTCCGGGATGGAACCCCCCAGATCTCGATCCTCCAGGCCACCTTTGAAGATGCCGCCCACGCGCTACAGCACCGGTCGACCGCGGAGCCGCGCGCGTCGCCTGTGCAAATGTTTGCGAATGCTCATGGAACCTTAGGCCGGACTACGCACTCGGCACGTTTGATCACGCCCGCAACGGGTGAGCATGTGGATTCACTGCGAGCATCAAAGGGCGCGCCGCTGGATGACCCCCAGGGGTGGGGGGGGGAACCCCCCCTTTCCCCGATGCGTCGTCGGGGACCACCCCCTCCTTTCCCGATCCGTCGTCGGGGAACCCCCCCTCCCCCCACCCCCCCTTTCCCAGTCCGTCGTCGAGAACCCCCCACCTTTCAGAAAGGGGGGGGGTCCGAACCCCCCCTCCTCCCCCCTTTTGGCACGCCATTCGCCCCCCCCCCCCCCTCCCCGCCTTTCGCCACGGCGCCCCCGGTTTCCAAAACCCGACCCATACTACCCCAAACACTAATCCTCACCCTTGCCCTAACCCGTAGCCCTAACCCCAAACCCAAACCACAGCCCCAAACAGCACTCACTACACACTCCGCACTACTCACTACCCACAATTCGCTAGTCGCTACTCACTACTCACTTTTCACTACTCACTACCCACTACCCACTACGCACTACTCACTACTCACGACGCACTACTCACTACCCACGACTCACTACTCACTACTCCTTACTCCCTACCCACTACTCACTACTCTCTACAAGCTACTTACTCACTGCTCACTACCCACTAATCAATACTCACTGAACACAGCTCACTACCCACTACTTGCTAATCACAAATCGCCACTCACTACCCACTAACCACTATCAACTACTCACTACACACACTTCACTACTCACTACCCACTGCCCACAACTCACTACCTCACTATCCACTACTCGCTACTCGCTACTCCCTACTCCCTACACAGTAATCACTACTCACTATTCAGTACTCGCTACTCTCTACGCCCTATTCGCTACCCAATACGCACTATTCACTACCCACCACTCACTACTCACTACGCCCCCACGACTCACTACTCACTACTCACTACTTCCTACTCCCTACTGCCTACTCCCAACTCACTACTCACTAACCGGTACTCAATAGTCATTACTCCTTAAACACTACTCACTGCCCACTACTCACTACTCGCTAAGCACTACTCACTACCCACTAGCACTATCCAGTACTTACTACTGAGAACTCACAATTCACAACTCACTACGTACTCCCCAGAACTCACTACCTCAGTAACCGCTACTCGCTACCGAATGGGACATATTCACCACCCAGTACGCACTACTCACTACTCACTACTCACGACTCGCTACCTCCGACTCACTAGTCACTAACCGCAAGTCGCTAATCACCACTCACTACTCTCGACTCACTACCTACAAATTTATACTCGCTACTTCCTACTCACTACCGACTACTCAATATAAACTCTCGCTTCTCACTACTCACTACTCACTACTCCCTACTCACAACTCACTTCTCACTACTCACTACTCGCTACTCCGTACTCGCTACGGACTACTCTCTACTGGCACCTGACTACTCCCTCCTCACTACTCAGTACTCACAACGCCCTACTCGCTACTCACTATTCACTACTCGCCACTCCCTACTCGCTACTCCCTACTCGCCAGTCACCACTCACTACTCACTACTCTCTACTCACTGCGAACTACTCACTACTTCTTACTCACTACTCACTCCTCGCTATTCGCTACTGTCTACTCCCTCATCCCTGCTCCCAGTTCACTACTCACTATGCACCACTCACTCCACACGACTCACTCCTCACTACTCACTACTCACAATTCCTTACTCACTACGTCCTTCCAACTACTCACTACCCACTACTCACTACCCACTGCTCACAAATCTCTACGCGCTACTCACGACTACCACTACCCATTACACACTACTCACTACTCACCATTCACGACTCACTGCGCATTACTCACTATCAAATACACACTACGCACAAATCGCTACTCAAAACACTCGAATCTCTACTCACTACCCGAGAGGCCCCCTCCCCAGCCCCCTGTTCGGCGCAAAGGGGGGGATGGGGGGGGAAGGGTTCGAACCCCTCCCCCTTTCCAGCGCCAAGGGGTGGAGGGGGGGGGTCCGGACCCCCCCCCCTTCAAGGGAGGGGGGGGGGAAGGGTTCGGACCCCCCCCCTGAAAGGGGAGAGGGAGGGGGGGGGTCGAAAATCTCACCCCCCCTTTGAAGGGGGTGAGGGGGGGGAGGGTTCTGCGAGCACCCCCCCTCTTTAGTGTATTCAGGGCCACCCACTGGCGCGCTTTCCGAATATCACCTGCTACTGCTGCTGCCCTCGCCGAGAAAGCCGCGAGGGAGATGTCCGATTCTCGCTCTCTGGAGGCTCGCGCTGGCTTCAATTCCAGACGTCGGCCCGCGTTCTGGCAGCCTCTGGATTTCATCTTGGGCCGCAAGACGGCCTCGCGGGATCGGCCGCAGAAAAAATCGTTGCAGGCCGTTGTTTCGGGCACCCACTGGAGAGGCTGTCTCGGCACGGCTTAGCCTCCTCTCCTGACTGTCGCCTGCGTGGCTGTGGGCCTGGGGCCATCCTCGATCGGCGGTTCGAATGCGTTGCTTGGCAGGAGGGCCGCAGGCACTTTCTGTCGGATGCGGGGCTCGCGGCAGCTCGTCTTGTTCAGTCCGGGGGATGCTGGCGAATTCTTTGCCAACGGTGCCTTCCCATGCCCGCGAGAACTGATTCCGCCGCCCCATTTGTCCGCTCAAAGCGAGGTTGTTTGGATCCGCAGGCCACCTGATGGCATGCTTTCGGAAAACATTTCCACCGACGGATCGGCGTTGCATCCCTCGGAGCCGGTGCTGCGTCGGGCTTGCTGGTCCGCGGTCAGCGTGGACGACCCAGGAGCCATGATTGCGGCCGCCTTCGGGCCAGTGCGTCTGGACAGACTGTACCGCCACGGTCGACGGCGCCAGGTCTCGGCCCCGAGCGACGGCCCCTCGGAGCCCCCAGGCCCACAGCTGGATGCAAGCTCACGCCTCTTTCGAGGAGGGCGCGCCTGTTCACAAAAGCCGCGACCGCACGAGCGAGGCGGGGCGGGGGGGGGCCACTCGGTGCGAGAGGAAGGCAAACGGCATCGCGGATGCCTTGGCTAAGCGAGGCGTGCTGCCGAGCGGATTCGCGGCCTCAAGCGGTTGCGTCGGAGAGGTTGGCCAGTGGGTTGGGCATCAAGGCGTCCTTCTGAACGAGAGGGGCTGGTGGGACTCGGAGTGGCTCCCTGAGGCTGCTCCCCCTGGGACTCGTGCTGCGCGGTCGCGTCAGCTGCCTGGCCCTCCCACGGTGTCCCTCTGTTTCAGAAAGGTGTTCCCGGATGTTGCCCAGGGCCCCAAGGACCCCGAGCTCGGGCTACTCTGCCAGGTGACGGCCCACTGCCTCCGTGCAAGGTATTTGATGCCGACGGCTCGTCAGTGCTCGCAGGACCTCGTTTGATGGGTTGCATATCCGGTGCAGCGTTTGCCTGGGGAGCTGATAGAGGCCTGGCCAAGCCGCGTGCGCCCGAAGCGGCAGGGCGTGGCCTCCGACAGCAGAACAGGAGCGTCGGTTCCCCAGGTGGCTCTCCAGGTACGACGGCTGGCGTCTAGGGAAGCCTGAGCTGCCCTCTCCCTCGGACCTCACCTCGCTCGTATCCTCGGTCCTCTGGTCTCATCCGCGGCCCCCCGCCCCTTCGGCAACGAGGGCCGTCGTTCGACCAGGGACGCCCTGGGTGTCTTCGTGGACGCCAGGACGGCTTCTGGCCAGTTTTGGCTTGGACCTGGACTCGATGGAGCTCTGGGTCGCGGAGGCCCGCGCCATCCCCTCGGGCTAGGAGGCGGCCCCCTCCCGCGGAGGAGGATGAGGTAGGGCCCGTCCTCCTCTAACTCGTTCCGAATGTATCTCTACGGTAGGTTGGTTGGACACCTTCCTCCATCGTATCTTACCTCCGCCTCCACCTCCTCCTCCTCCTACTCCTACTCCTACTCCCTGTCCCTTCTTCTCATCACTCTCCTCTTCCTCACGGGTTCCCCGAAAGGCTTTCCACAACAGCTGGGGGAACACATGGTCCGATAGGTGGTCAAACTTTCTCCAAACGGTTGTCCGCCACACTGGCGTATCCTAAAAGGCAGGGAGCGGCGGTGATTCGCAGTAGGCGCCAGCGTGGACCCCAAACAGTATACCTCCAGCAATACATGTTGTGGTGCCGTCTATGTTGTGCAATTAATTCCTGTTCGCGATGAATTGTCCACTCCACTGCTCCCGCAAACATCCCACCCACCCCCGCAACTTGATTTGCAAAGTCTCTTCAGACCGTGACGATGGGTACCAAATGGCATTTGGCAACGACAGCGACGCCGACGACGACGGCGACAACGACGACGACGACGCCGCCGACAACGACTACGACGACACCGACGACGTCTCCAACGACTTCGACGACGCCAACAACGACGACGACGACGACGACGACGACGCCGACACCGACGACGACGACGCCGACGCCGACGACGACGATGACGACGATGACAACGACGACGACGATGACGACGCCGACGACGACGACAACGACAACACCGACGACGACGACGACGACGTCAACGACGCCGACGACGACGACGACGACGACGGCGGCGACGACGACGACGCCGACGCCGACGACGACGAAGACGACGACGACGCCGAGGCCGACGACGACGAAGACGACGACGACGACGTCGCCAACGAAGACGACGAGGGAGGAGGGAGGACGACGACGGCGACAACGACGACAACGACGAGGGAGGAGGGAGGACGGCGACGACGCGAACGACGAAGAAGGAGGAAGGACGGCGATGCCGACGACGGCAACGACGAGGAGGAGGGAAGACGACGACGACGACGACGACGACGACGACGACGACGGCGACGAAATAGGAGGGACGACGACGAGACGCCGACGACGGACGACGACGACGACGAGGGAGGAGGAGGAAGGACGACCACGGCGACAACGACGACGGAAACGACCACGACGCCAAAGAGGACGACGACGGCGAACACGAGGAAAGACAGAGGACGACGTAGGCGACGACGACGACGACGCGGGAGGAGGGAGGACGGCGACGACGACGACGACGACGACGCCGCAAGAGCGCGCGCGCACGCTTTTGTTGAAAATCCGTGTTGCGAAACCTTGTGTGTTGTAGGTGTTTTGAACGCGCGATTTTGAAATCCTTCCTAAACCGATGGGTTTTGAAGGAGTTCGGCGTACGCGCGCGACGACGCGCGCGTCTGCACTTCGTCCAATTTTTTACAGAGGATTCTCGCGACGGCACACGCGCAAGGGCGTTCGACAGATTTCGACATGCGCGCGCGACGCCCGTTTGGTAGCATGCTGTGAAAATCTTGAAGAACCACAATGGTTTTCTCAAGATTTCGCAAGAGCTCGCGCGTAAGCTTTTTTACCAAATCAGTGTTACGAAACCCTGTGTGTTTGTATGTTTGTTGGAAACTCGATTGCGAAATCCTTCCGGCACCGAAGGTTTTTGAAGGAGTTCGGCATGCGCGCGCGACGACACGCGCGTGCGCATTCCGTCCCATTTGTTGCAAGGGATTCGTGAAAAGTGTTCTGTTAGAACAACAAATGTCACCGCATAGTGTATTTTGCCCAACCATCCTGTAGTGTTGGATCCTGGTTTTGAAGAGACACCGCCCCGCGTCTCACCTCCTCCTCCTCTCCTCCTCCTCCACCTCCTCCCTCCGATCATCACCATCATCATCATCCTCACCATCATCATCATCATCGACATCATCGACGTCATCATCACCACCATCATCATCATCATCATCGTCATCAGAATCACCCATTTCGGCACACCCCTCACACGCTTCGCGGCCCCATAGAGAGCTCCACCGAAGGCCCCAGTCGCAGGGTTCGCATGGCGGCCCCGCCCCATTTCGGCACACCCCTCACACGGCTCGTGGCCCCGTAGGGAGCTCCACCGAAGGCCCCAGTGGCCTGATTCGCATGGCGGCCCCGCGTTTTGGCGCACCCCTCACACGGTTCGTGGCCCCATATGGAGCTCCACCGAAGGCCCCAGTGGCAGGGTTCGCATGGCGGCCCCGGCCCATTTTGGCACACCCCTTGCACGCTTCGTGGCCCCATAGCGAGCTCCACCGAAGGCCCCAGTAGCAGCATTCGCATGGCGGCCCAGCCCCTTTTTGGCACACTCCTTGCACGCTCCGTGGCCCCATGGGGAGCTCCACCGAAGGCCCCAGTGGCAGAGTTCACATGGCGGCCCCTCGCCTTTTTGGCGCATCCTTCACACGGTTCGTGGCCCCACAGGGAGCTCCACCGAAGGCCCCAGTGGAAGGGTTCGGATGGCGGCCCGCCCCATTTTGGCGCACCCCTCACACGGTTCGTGGCCCCATAGGCAGCTCCACCGAAGGCCCCAGTAGCAGGGTTCGCATGGCGGCCCCGCCCCATTTTGGCGCACCCCTCACACGTTTCGTGGCCCCATAGCGAGCTCCACCGAAGGCCCCAGTGGAAGGGTTCGTATGGCGGCCCCGCTTCATTTTGGCGCACCCCTCACACGGTTCGTGGCCCCACCGGGAGCTCCACCGAAGGCCCCAGTGGCAGCATTCGCATGGCGGCCCAGCCCCTTTTTGGCACACTCCTTGCACGCTCCGTGGCCCCATGGGGAGCTCCACCGAAGGCCCCAGTGGCAGAGTTCACATGGCGGCCCCGCCCCATTTCGGCACACCCCGCAAACGGTCCGTGGCCTAATAAGGGGGCTCAACCGAAGGCCCCAGTAGCAGGGTTCGCATGGCGGCCCCGCCCCATTTCGGGCGCACCCCGCACACGGTTCGTGGCCCCATATGGAGCTCCACCGAAAGCCCCAGTGGCAGGGTTCGCATGGCGGCCCCGCCCCATTTTGGCGCACCCCTGCGGTTTTCACACTTGCATATGGTTGGGTCCTTCGCCAGGATCATTTACAAGGGAACCTCCGGGGGGGATACCCGTTGGCCTGGGACATTTCGGCTTCATATTTAGGATGGACATGTGGTCAGAATCACACGTGATTTACATACCCGAACACGTGACGTGATAACGCCGGGGGGGTAGATCCTATTCTCTTTTTTTTTTTTTGAAAGAAGAATATACTGTACAATCGATGATGTGCATTAAACGTGATGCGACGTATGAGGTACAGTAGAACATGTGCAAACTGCGCAATGAATCTAAGGCGATGTACGTTGTGCAAGTTTGTGGCGCGATGTACGCTGTGCAAAACATGTGCACAACTAGTGTGTCACAATACATAGTGTGCCATATACGATGTGTCATATATGTGTGGCGCTCTATGGGGCGCAGCACATGTTACGCGAGATTGCGTTGTGCAATCTCTGCGGTGCAGTACACGCAGCGCAATATAGGCAGTGATCTATATACATATAAAATATAACCATATCTGAGGGTGCGCCGCTGGATCTCCCCATTGGGGAAGGGGGAAGGGGGGGAGCATCCCCGATCCGTCGTCGGGGAACCTCCCTCCTCCCCCCCTTCCCCGATCCGTCGTCGGGGACCCCCCCCCCCCTCCCTCCTTTTCCCCGATCCGCCGTCGGGGACCCCGCCCCCTCCCCCCTTTGGCCGCATCCCCCCCCCCTCCCCCCCTTTCGCCACGCCGCCCACTGACTCCGGAACCCGACCCCCGCCACCCCTACCCCTAGTCCTCACCCTAACCCAAACCCCTAACCCTAACCCCAACCACGAACCCCAGCCCCAAAGAGTACTCACTACTCATTACTCACTACCCAGTACTGACTACTCGCTATTCGCTACTCACTTCTCACTACCCCCTACGAACTACTCACGACTCACTACTCACTATCCACTACTTACTACCCACCATCCACTACTCGCTGCTCACTACTCCCTACTCACCACTCCCTCCTCCCTACTCACTATTCAGTACTCACTCCTCACTACCCACTACTCAATACTCACTACTCACTAAGCACGACTCGCTACTCCCTACACACTACTCACTAATCACTACTCATTACCCACTACCCACTAATCCACTACTCACTACTCAATACCCATTGCCCACAAAGCACTACTCACTACCCACTACTCGCTACTCCCTAGACAATACTGACTACACAGTACATTGTACTCCCTACTCGCTACTCCTATACTCGCTACTCAACACTCACTACTCACTCCACGCTACTCACTACTCACTACTCACTACTACCTACCCACTAGTCATTACATACTCTCTAGTCACTAGTCACAGGCAACTTGTCACTAGTCACTACTCACTACCCACTACTAACTACTCACTAATCGCTACTCACGACCCACTATTCGCTACCCACTTCTGACTACCCACTGCTCACTACTCCCTACTCCCTACTCCCTACTCACTACTCAAGACTCACTACTCACTAATCGCTACTCCTTAGTCGTTACTCACTAATCACGACCCACTACTCACTACTGGCTACTCTCTACTCACTACTCACTACGCCCTACTCGCACCTCATTACTAACTACTCCCTACTCCCTACTCGCTACTCACTACACATTACCCACTGCCACTACACACTACTCTCTGTTCATCACTACTCACTACTCACTACTCACTACGCACTACGTACTACTCAGTACTCCTCACTCACTACTCACTACTCACTACTCTCTACTCGCTACTCACTACTCACAAATCACTACTCACTACTCACTATTCACTACTCACTACTCACTACGCACTACTCACTACGCACTACGCACTACGCACTACTCACTACTTACTAATCACTACTCGCCACCCACTACTCACTACCCACTACTCACTACCCACTACTCATTACTCCCTACTTTCTACTCAGTACTCACTACTCACTACTCACTACTCACTGCTCACTGCTCACTACTCGCTGTTCATTACTCACATATCCGTACACACTACTCACTACTCACTACTCACTACTCCCTACTCCCTACTCCCTACCCCCTACTCGCCACTCACTACCCACTACTCACTACCCAATACTCACTACTCACTACGCACTAACTCACTACTCACTACTCACCACTCCCTACTCCCTACTCCGCATTCCCTACACACCTTCTCTGGCGCAGAAAGGAAAAGCGAGAGAGGCCCCCTCTCCCAGGCTCCCTTTCTGGCGCAAAGGAAGGGGAGGAGGGGGGGGGTCCGACCCCCCCCCCCCCCCTTTCAGCGCCAAGGGCGGGGGGGGGGGTCCGGACCCCCCCTCTTCCCTTTTTCAGAGGGGGGGGGGGGGGGGGCGTTCGGACCCCCCCCCTTAAGGGGAGCTTAAGGGGGGAAGGAGGAGGGGGGGAGGGTCCGGACCCCCGCCCCCTTGAAGGGGGGGAGGGGGGGGGGTTCTGGACCCCCCCCTTTAGTGTATTCAGGGAGATCCACTGGCGCACTTTGACAATACATATATATATATACTTATACTACCGCCCTTCGAGCGATAAGGAGGTCGTGCGTGGGGGGGAGAGGGGGGGGCCAACATCTGACCCCCTCGATCGCAGTATCGATCTCACCCAACGGGACGCCACGGGACACCACGGGACACTATGGGACACTTATCGATCTCACTATCGATCTCACGATCGATATCCCTAAACGGGACACCACGGGACACCACGGGACACAGCGGCACACCTCTCGATCTCACTATCGGTCTCATCCAACGGGGCACCATAGGACATCGGACACCACGGGACACCTCGGGACACCACATCGATCTCATTATCGATCTCACTGACTATCTCACTGAACGGGACAC
Source organism: Prorocentrum cordatum (assembly GCA_963575745.1). Lineage (NCBI taxonomy): Eukaryota > Dinophyceae > Prorocentrales > Prorocentraceae > Prorocentrum > Prorocentrum cordatum. Next base: position 15,109 of record CAUYUJ010008413.1, read on the forward strand.
CACGGGACACCACGGGATACCACGGGACACCTGTCGATCTCACTATCGATATCACTATTGATCTCACTTTTTGGGACACCACGAGACACAACATCGATCTCAATACCGATCTCACTATAATCTCACTACCTATACGACCACCCTACGGGTGATAAGGAGGTTGGGGGGTGGAAGGGCCGAGCAATGGGCAACAGTGGTGATTGTTCTCCTGACGATGCCAGTGGAGATTTTTTTGTCGGAGGCCTGCTGAAGCCCCTCTTGTCGCCACTGACTAAACCGCTTCGAAATATTGCTCAACGGCTGCCCTTCGGCGGTCGAGACCGATGTAACGCCATCATTACCATCATCATAAGAATCATCATCATAATCATCATCAACATCATCATCGGGACACCGACGGGACACCGACGGGACACCAGCGGGGCACCGGCGGGACACCGCGCGCCACCGGCCGCCCGGCGGAGAATCATTTGGTCCGGCCGCGCCTCAGCCACAGGAGACATTCCTCTCGCCCGCCCACGCAGCTTCGCCTCGCCCTCACGGCACGCACGAGCACGAAACCGAAATCGATTTCCCGGCAGGGGGGCTCTCCGTTCCACTTCGATCTCACCCCCCAACCTCCGATCGATCTCACTAAACGGTACACCGCGGGACACCACGGGACACCGGCCGATCTCACTATCGATCTCACTTTTGGCGACACCACGAGACACCTCGGGGCACCACATTGATCTCAGTATCGATCTCAGTATCGATCTCACTATCGATCTCACTATCGAGCTCATTCAACGGGACACCACGGGACACCACGGGACACCGCGGGACACCGCGGGACACCGCGAGCCACCGCCAGACGGGCGGGAGGGGGATAATGATTTGTCTTGACTTCGCACTACGAACGGCGGACACCACGGGACACCACGGGGCGCCACGGGACACGGTGGGATAACGCGAGCCACCGCCGGACGGGCGGGAGGGTGAGAATTATTTGTCTTGACTTCGCCCTAGCAACGGCGGGTTCATTCCTGTCTCGCACCCACGCAGCTTCGCCTCGCCCGCGCGCGCGACACGTTCGGAACGAAACGATTTCCCGGTTGGGGGTCTCCGTTCCACTGCGATCTCACACCCAAACCTCCGATAGTATATGTATGTGCGTGGGCATATGTATATATATATATATATGTGCACAGCCCTGATCACCTTTTTCTGCCAGAGCGGGGGTCTGGTGAGAGCGAGGGCAATTGCCAGGTGGCGTCGGGCAGCGTCGAGGCCCAGCGCCGAGCATTCAACAGAACAAGAGGCCAACACTTTGGGCGCAATGGGACAGAAAGAAGAGGAGGAGGAGGAGGAGAGGAGGTGGACTTGAGCAAGGACTGCGATGGAACGGACCGTTCACATCTGCAGGCGGCTTGCGAGTGGGGCGTGCAAAGCTGTTTGGAAAACGAATCGATGCACAGCCCTGATCACCTTTTTCTGCCAGAGCGGGGGTCTGGTGAGAGCGAGGGCAATTGCCAGGTGGCGTCGGGCAGCGTCGAGGCCCGGCGCCGAGCATTCAACGGAACAGGAGGCCGTAGACCATACTGGATGCCTGGCAGCCGCCATCCCAGCTTAGTAGACCATTAGGGAGAGACGAGGCTGGACAAACGAACTGACAGGCGGCGTTCGGCGGAGCGGTGGAGCCAGAGACCAGCAGCAGCAGCAATGGGGGCGGGATTGGGTTCCGCGATGGCTGCCCACCGCTTGCCCCCAGGCCCGCCGCCCTCAAGTGTGATGTGATGCAAGGCGGACTTACTGCAGAGCCCACCCCGTCCGTGGCATTTGTACAGCGCAAAGGCTGGGGGGGGAGCAGGTGCACCAGCCGCGGAAACGAGCGGCCTTCCTCCATCTGGTACCGCGTTGACAGAAATCTACATTGGCGTCTTTACAAGAGGAGCGGGAGAGCAGCAGCATGCGGGGATGAGACCACATCATTGACGAGCGAGGGTTTTCTAAAATAAGAGGCACGGCGAGGCGCTTGCACTCGAGGCCGACTCGCATGGCGAAATGGAATGTGGCGTTGCTCACGCGGAGCCTGGCGGCGGCGTCGCCCTGCCGACCAGGGTGGCCGTTCAGAGCGCCAGGTGAGCGATAAAAATGGCGGGGGGCCTGAGACCATGTCGAGCTGTGGGGAGCGCACATCACTCCTCGCACCACGCGAGATCTCAGCCAGCCGATCACGATGGCCCCGCACACGCGCCGAGACAGGTCGCAGGCAGGGTGGGCAGCCACGTCGATCCGCAGGACCGCGTAGTCGGACTTCCGCTCGAGCCAACTCGCAACCTTGCCAGTACCGCTGAACAGGTCCAGGTACACCTGGTGCCTACGGGAGCCCGAGAGGGCCGCCCGCAGCGCGGCCCGCCAGTGGCGGCGCACCGCCGCGTCCGTCAGGACTTCGGCCGCACCGCCCGCGTCGCCGCCGCGCCAGCTGCGCCCTGCGCGGCGCGCGAGCCCGCGGCAGCGGCGGCAGCGGCGCCCGGCCCCGCAGCAGGTCGCCCAGGCGGGCGTCGATGTCCCGCCCGAACTGCGCCACCTCGGGGCTGAGCTTCCCGACCTCCGCGAAGTACCTGACGTGCCTGGCGTGCCGCTTCGTCGAGCTGTCCGACTGGTGCCTCAGCATGGCCTGGATGTCCGCGAGCTTCTCGCCCAGGACTGCGGCTCGGTACGAGGCTCCGCCGTGGCGCACCTGGCACGGGTGGCAGTCCTGGTGGCCCAGCTGGTCGAAAACCGTCCTGGACTTGGCGTTGAAGACCCTCGCGTCGAAGACCCAGAGCGGCTTGCCGTCTGGGCGGCCTCGCTTCAGCCTGGCCAGGTCCACGCCGAGGGCCACGGACATCGAGTCTGACAGCACGACGCCCTCGTCGCAGCCCAAGATCTTGCTGACCTGATGGTACTCCTCTGGGAAGAGAAGCGGGCTCCACACGGCTCGGCCGGAGCGAGGCGCGGGCGCCACCAGCGTCGCGGGCGTCATCTGCACGATTTCGCTGGGAAGCCGAACCATCGTGTCCCAGCTGAGCGCCAGGGCGATGGCGAAGTTCCGCCAGCCTCGGTGCAGGGCGACGCCCACGGCCGCGAACAGCAGCCCCCTCGCCATGGGGGCCCGCGTCGACCCCCGCGCCAGCTTGCGGAAGCCCCGCAGCCCGGCGGCGGTCCTCTCCAGAGCCGCCGCCGCAGTCAAGCCCAGGCCCGGGTTGAAGTGCTTCAGCGCCGCCAAGGCCTTGTCCCCCTTGTGGTGATTGTGGCCCTCCCAGAACAGGAAATCGAGGTACTGGGAGAAGGTCGAGTCGATGGATGCCAGCCCGAGGACCGACAGGCCCTTCGAGCGGGCCCAGGTCAGGAAGTCCAGGTACTCCTTCTCGAAGTACACGCGGGACGCGTTGCCGACCTTCAGGCTCTGCAGCACCGCGAGCCCCTCGGCCTGGGCTCGCTCGTCTGCGCCGCGGTGGGCTGAGCGGCGAGCCTTCGCCCAGGCTAGACGGAGAGCCTCGGCCCTCGCTGGGGGCGGTCTCGCACGGCTGGTCGACGCCACTGTCCGAGCTCGAAGATGAGGAGTCGTCGCCGACCGCGCCGCCGCTGCCCGCCCCGCCGAGGAGCCCCGCGAGGCCACCGAGCGGGTAGGGATCGTCGTGCAGCGCGCCCCCGAGCCCGGCCGCGCCGGGCCCGCTGGGGCCGCTGGGCTCCGCACCCGATGCCGCGGCACAGCGGCAGTGGCGCCTCCGAGCGAGCGCGTCGACACCCCGGCCGAGGGCCTGGGGCCCGCTGGAGCTGGCTGACGGGCCTCCGAGATACGCAGCATGTCGGGGGTCAGCACGAGCGTCCAACGCATGATGGAGCCTGAGCCTAGAGGGCTTGCCGGCGGGGTTCCACTCTGACGGAATCCATATGAGGATGAAGGTGGTGTCGGTGACAATAGATATGGCGCACAGCTGCTGCAGGACGTGATTGAGAGTGATGGAAGGGGAGCGCCCATTTCCAACCGCGAGTGCGAGCCCGAGGTTGTCGACCAAGATGAAGTGCCGATGACTGCGCCCGCAATGCCCTCGCACTGCGCGCCGTGCGGCCATTACAGCCGCTCGACCCTCAAGAACGGTGATGTCCTCGTCACGCTGAAACTCGCCGTGGAAGAGGACACCCCAATCGTTGAAGTCACCGATCGAGGACCTCGCGACCCCCTCGAAGCTGGTGGGGCCAGTGCGGGCCCGGCGGCGGCCGACCTTGGCCCCCTCGACCGGGTCGAAGCCAAGCGCGCACTCGCGGGCCACGATGGCGCCCAGCACGGAGCATCGCCAGGCCTCAGCTGACGAGGCGGTGCGCTCCACGAGCTCATCGGCCCAGGTCTGCCCTACCACGCCATAGCCGCCTCCTGAACCAGATTGGCCCCGGGAGGCGTCCGGGGCGTAGACGAAGGGGCTGTTGGGCCTCTTGGAGTCGGAGAAAGCGAAGACCAGCAAGGCAGCCGCCTGCCGCAGCTCGAGCTCCACGCGGCTCCACAGCCGCAGGCGGCGGTGTCCAGCGACGCGGGCAAAGACGTATGCCTGTTGAAAAATGCTCAAAAGTGGCCGCCTCAAGAGTGCGGCCCAAGTGAAGTGCCCAAGTACGCTAAAGATTTCGCCCCCCGTGGCCGAGCGGCGGTCCGCCACGAACAACAAAGCAAGTCGGATCTTCCACATCCGACCCGGACTGATGCCTACCCGCCCGCTGCGCCTCTCGAAAGCGATGCCGGTGAAGGTCTGCAGGTCCTCGGGCTCCATGACGCCCTTGCACTTCAGGCCGACCCGCTCCAGCTCGCTGGCGACCTCGGTGCAGTCGGCCACGCAGCGGTCGCCGTCGCCGCCGACGATGCACACGTTGTCGACGTAAACGCCAGGCTGGGTCGAAGAGGTGCGGACCTGCACGGGAGCGGAGGTCCATGATGAGCGGCCCGGTGTCGATACCCGACCGCAGCACGGTTGTCTCCAGCAGCCTCTGACAAAAATAGAGGCTCCACGACCACCCCATTGGCAACACTTGCAAGAGAGGCGAACCGAAACGAGCGTCGGGCAGGTCAATGTTCACCCCAGCCGCCTCGGCGAGCTGTCGGAGCGAACTCAAGCGCACGCTCGGCAACGAGAAATGCTCGTCCATCTTGCCAGGCAACTTCACCCTGTAGAAGGCGTTGTCCACGTCGGCCTGAGCCATACTCAACGAAGAAGAAAGATTGGTACGTAGCGCCGCCCACGCGGCGGCACTGGGTAGCTGAGAGTGATCAGGGTCATGAAACCGTGCGTTGACTCGTCGCGTGTCGAAGATGAGCCGAAGCCGTTTTCGCCCGCTCTTCCACACACACACACACACACAAATCGAGCCGCGCGTGCAGGGCCTCGACCCCGCCTGCTGCCGCCGTCGGTGGGAGCGGCGCGGCGCGAGGCTGCCCCCCGCGGGCGGCTGCGACGGGCCCAGGCCCGACGCACCGCCGCTTGGGCGGCCTCGCGCCACGCCTGCGCGCAGCAGACAGGGCGGAGGGTGGGAGAAAGAACGCGCGCCAGGGAGGCACCCGCCGCGCGCGCGCGCGGGGCGCGCGCGCGGCGCCTCCTCCAAATGCAAATCGCCTGCGAAGCGCACGCGCCGCGGGGGCGGCGACCCCCCCCCGCGGCGACGCAACCCCGGCGCTAGCAAATCACCTGCGAAGCGCACGCGCCGCGGGGCAGCGACCCCCCCCCCCCGCGACGCGCAACCCTGGCGCGCGACGGCGCGATGGCCCGCGCCTGCGCAGCGAGGCCGCGGTCGCGTCGCACTGCCGCGCGCGCGACCTACGCGCAACCGTGGCCGATTTGTGCCCGCCCACAACGGTGAACGTCCGCGTCTGCGAGCGGACTTGCCGCCGTGGGCCTACCACAAATCGAGCCGCGCGCGCAGGGCCTCGACCCCGCCTGCTGCCGCCGTCGGTGGGAGCGGCGCGGCGCGAGGCTGCCCCCCGCGGGCGGCTGCGACGGGCCCAGGCCCGACGCACCGCCGCTTGGGCGGCCTCGCGCCACGCCTGCGTGCAGACCCAATGCCACACGGCACGCAGGCGACACGGGCCGGCAACGCGCGCCCACCCGCTGCCGAACGCGCGGGGGCAGAGCACGGGCGCCGTCGCGCGCACCCGCCCACGCACAGAAGCGAAACGTGGCGGCGCTGGCCGCCGGCGCCTAGCAGGCACCCTCGTCCGAATCCGACTCCAGCATGTGCGCCTGGCGCGAGCAGCGCGCCGCGGCGCGGGCGGAGGGCGCGTGGCCCCGCCTCCACGACCGCGTCCCTTTCCAGATCGTCACGGTCGAGATACGCCATGAAAGCGCAGGACCGCCACTCCCCGGCCGCGAGAATCTCGGCCAGCGTCGCGCCAGCCTCCTGCAGGTCCTTGGCGTGGCCCCTGCGGAGGTCATGCAACCGAAACAGGCTCGCCCCCTGGACACCGAGGGCAGCGAGCATCTCGCGCAAGGTCCGCAGCGCAGCAGCCGCCGAGATGCCTCCGGAGAGCCCGCGGCCCAGCCCGCAACGCGCCACCCAAGGGCCCAGGGTGCGCACGGGGCACGTGGCGCGGCACGATGAGCACCAGCACTTCCGCGACAGGCGACTGCCCTGCGGCCGGTTCTTCCGCCGCCGCAGCAGCAGCGCGAGCTCCGATTTGCCCGGCACTAGCGCCGCTTGAAAGGGCGGCGCGTCGCCGGCGTCGGCCACGCGCACGGCCGGCAACGCCTCGCTGGGAACACGCAACAAGAACGTGTAGGCGAAAAGGAAAAGCATCGACGCGCGGAGCCACTCGGGGCGGCGCGCGCCCAACTCGACCAGCGCGGCGACCGCGCTCTTACGGATAAACAAGCGCGGGCGCGGAGTCCAATCGGCCCGCGCCCGGGCGGCGGCGCGCGCACGCCTGACCTCGGGGCGGTCGAACACGGCGACGCAGACCCCAGTCAGGAGGCAGCCGATCTTAACGTAGCTGCAGTAACTTGCGCACGTCTCCCCGCAGCGAAAGAGGGCGCTCCAGGCGACCAGGTCCGCGCAGGCTGGCGGGAGCTGCATGCACGGGTATTTCAACATTCTGATGCAGTAGGCCTCCCAGCACTTGAGGCCGCTTCTCACGCTTGGGAGCGACCGTGCGCATGAAGGCAGCATAGCGCGAACGCGTTCCTCCTCCCGCCAGCGGGCCGCGCCCGCCAGACTGCGGAGGCGAGCAGCGGCCTCGGCGAGCGCCGCCCGGGGCCCGCGCGTTATTGGCAGCGCGACCGGCGCGCCCAGCTGGTCGAGGACGCTCGGGACGGGCGCCTCGCGAGCCACGGCGCGCGGGCATGCGCAAGCGCGCGGGGCCGATGACGCGCGCCTGCGGCGGCCCAGGGGGTGACCCCGGGGCGCTCGGCGCCGCGCGTCTCGCCGGCGACCGGCTGCGGGCGGGCGCGCGCCCTCCAACTGCCGAGCCCACGGCGACGGGCGCGCCTGCGAGGCGCACGCGCGGCGGGGGGGGGGGCCGCGCGCGCCAAAAACCCTCGCGCAGCCGAGCCTCGGCGCGCAGCAATCTTCGCGGCTCTGAATAATTCGTGCAGGACTTCGACATTGGCCTGCGCGGTGACCGGCCAACCTTCCAGGTCTGCGGCGTCTGCACTGGCGAGCTCGCAGGCTCGTACGAAGCCGTTCTCAGCCAGGAAATCAGCAGCCCAGGCGACGGCCGTCCTGGGCGCTGTCGGGCGCAAGGAACACAATTCAAGGAATAACGACATGATGCCGCGCGGCACGCCTGACAATGCGAGCGACGCGCCTGAGGCACTGGCCGCGCGCACTCCGCTTGCGACAAAACGCGGGGCCCTAGGATGACAAGCGCGGCGGCGCGCCGAACGCTTTGCCGCGCCCAAACTTAAGTATCGCGACGCCCCGACGCACAAGATGGCACCCGGGCGCGACATGGCGCGCGGTTTAGCCGAAGAGGCGGGCCACAGAGAGAGGCATCCCGAAGCCGTTTTCGCCCGCTCTTCCACGCACACACACACACACACAAAACACGCCCACCGTAGCACTGCGCTTGGCCCCGACTCTGACAAGGCCGGAGGTGTGCAGGTCCAAGATGAACTGCGCATAGCGCCGCCTATCCGCCATAAGATTGCGATCATTGTGAAGCTTGATCTCCTTGTCAGGCGCTCGCGTTCGGCGCAACAAATGTCTCTCCCAATGCACCCACTGATCGTGCTCGAGGCCACGCAGGACGTCGCTGGGATCACAGCGCGCGCCCGGCCCCGGCAGGGAGAGGATCTCCCTCTGGTACTGGGCGGGTTGCTCGGGCTCGGTAGCGTAGCCCGGCTGGTGGCCGCACAGCTCCTGGTGGGCTGCCGCGGGCGAGCAGGGCGGCGGCCCCGCCTGCTCGATGATGGACTGCATGAATTCCAGGCTGCGTTGCTGCCCAGCTGGAACTGAAAAATATTCTCGGGCGCCACCATGACCATATAGGGAATTCAAGCTCTCGGCCGCGTCGCCGACCCAGTTCGCCACGTGCACGCGGCGGCGCACTCGCGAGCGCGCCGCCCTCGACAGCCCAGCGGGGCCGCCGTCGGCTCGCGCCGCCGCGAAGCCGCTAAGTGGCAGCAACTCGCGGGGCGCGATCCCAGGTGGCCGCGTCATTGGCCCCGGCCGGCCCCGCGGCCGGCCGCCTGGTCCTTCCCCGCGCCCTTCTCCTGAATCTTCCTGAGCTCGGCGGCCTGCTGCTGGATCTTCTTCTGGAGCTCCGCCTTGGACCCAGCGGCGCCGCTGCCGCCGCCTCGTCAGAGCATCCTCTCCTCCTTCGCCTTGCGGCACTCCTTGAGGATCTGAGCCTCGCGATGCATCTCCGAGTTGACGTGGTCGACCAGCGCCGGCGCGACCATCGCCAGCCCACGGGTCTCACCTGCGCCGAGGTAGAGGTAGCTCTCCTCCATCAGGTCGTCACCCTGGACGGCCGCAAGGCGATCACGATGCCGGCCTTCGGCCATCTGGGCCTTCCGCATCAGGAGCTCGAAGGAGGCGAGCTCGCCCAGGTTCAGCTGATCGAAGCTGAGGCCGAGCTCCGCCATGCGCATGGCGAGGTCGTGGTCGCCGACGCCCTCTTCCGTGGCCTCCAGCCTGCACTCGTGGACCCACTTCGTGCGTCGGGCCCGAGGATGCTGGTCCTGGCGTGCTAGATACTCTGGGCACCATGCAGCCGCCCTCGGGCCCATGATGGGCCACTCAGCCCACTCCGTGGTCGACACCAGGCGGGCGGCCTCAGTGAAGTGACGATGTCGACTGCCGTCGGGCCTGGTCTTGATGTCCAGCACCCGCGCGTCTGTCTCCAGCTCCGGGCCGGGCGACGAGGGGTCCACGGCCTTCACCAGCATGCTGTCGGCGCCGCGAGTGGCGATGCCAACCTTCCCCACGACCAGATATCCGTCGAAGTCCTGGTGGCGCACCGCCTGCCTGAGCTCCGTCGGGTTCTCCCCCGCCAGCACGTACCAGCTCAGCCCGTCGTTGGCGGGCAGTGGTCCCGATCCCACCAGCAGGCCTGGATAGAGCTCCTCCGCCGGGCTAGTTGCCGCTGCTGCTGCTGGAGTCGACCTCCACGACGCCTTCCCCTTGATGCGCCTGGAGGGCTTCTCGCCGCCCTGGAGGGCCAGGCAGCCTGGCCTCACCGCCTCCAGGGCTTCGCACACCTCGAGCGCGGTCGGCTCCCACTCGGCGCCGTATGCCGCACTCGCTGCCCTCCACCGGCGCCCAAACGCCGTCTCCGTCACCGGCGACCCGTCGTTTTTCAGAGCCACGAAGCCTGAGAGGTGGCCCTCCGACAAGATGTGCGGGTACACGTCCAGGTCTGGCGCGAGGGCGTACCACACGCGGCGTCCAGCGATCTCCATCGGATTCGGCGTCACCTCCAGCTCTGCTTCGCACTCCGAGCTCTGGCACTCGCACAACAAGATCCGATCCTGCCAGGTACCGCCCACCTCCCACAAGAGGCGAACGCGACGCCCAGGTCGTAGATAGGACATGTCCGCCGAGGCAGCAGCACAGGGTCAAGCTCACGCCAGCGATAAACCCTGCCACGAGACAAAGGACGGCCAGCGATCGGATGCTCCCGAACGAGCCCACGGCCAACGCACAGTCAGAGGCCTCCTCAGCCAGCGGTCCCAGCCCTGGCCCAACCGAATCGAGTATGGCGATGGCGCCGCGCGCTGCTTTGCTCAGGAGGCCGAGGATTCCCATACAAGCTGGGATGGCTCTGCCGCCCGAAAAACGTGAGCAAGGACGGCGATGGAACGGACCGTTCACATCTGCAGGCGGCTTGCGAGTGGGGCGTGCAAAGCTGTTTGGAAAACGAATCGGTATGGATTCGTCATGCAATGTATGTTGTGCAGTCGACCTGGTGCAATGTATGTAGAGCGGTCTATGCTGTATGCACGTGGTGCAGTCCAACGGCGGCGACGGGCGGAGACGGCCAGCACGGAGCCGTCAAACCGACACACAAGCCCAGGCGACGCGCGGCGACGAGGCGGCGACGGGGCGGCGACAGGGCGGCGACGGCCCGCACGGAGCCGCCAGACCGACACACTGGGCAGCTGCTTCAAGAGAAATTTGAAAAAACCTTACTGCAAGAAATGTTCGGGGAACAAGGGAATATGTAATGATAAGCTATCAACAATTATCCCAGTGCGACCCTACCTAGGAGTTGGAGCCCCTAGGAAAGCAGCATTAGTAGTAACGGTAAATCTAAGTTAAAGCTAAGCTAAAGCTAAGCTAAAGTTAAGCTAAAGCTAAGCTAAAGCTAAGCTAAAGCTAAATTAAAGCTAAGCCAAAGCTAAGCTAAAGCTAAGCTGAAGCTAAGCTAAAGCTCAGCTAAAGCTAAGCTAAAGCTAAGCTAACGCTAAGCTAAAGCTAAGCTAAAGCTAAGCTAAAGCTAAGCTACAGCTAAGCTAAAGCTAAGCTAAAGCTAAGCTAAAGCTAAGCTAAAGCTAAGCTACAGCTAAGCTAAAGCTAAGCTAAAGCTAAAGCTAAAGCTAAAGCTAAACCAAAGCTGAGCCAAAGCTAAGTTAAAGCTAAGCTAAAGCTAAACTAAAGCTAAGCTAAAGCTAAGCTAAAGCTAAGCTAAAGCTAAGCTCAACCTAAGCTAAAGCTAAGCTAAAGCTAAGCGACAGCTAAGCTAAAGCTAAGCTAAAGCTGAAGCTAAAGCTAAAGCTAAAGCTAAAGCTAAAGCTAAGGCTAATGCTAAAGCTAAAGCTAATGCTAATGCTGAAGCTCAACCTAAGCTAAAGCTAAAGCTAAAGCTAAAGCTAAAGCTAAAGCTAAAGCTAAAGCTAAGGGGCGCAACCGGGGGAACCGCTCCCAGGGGACTTGGGGAACTGCCCGGGGCGGGTAGCACTGCCTGGCCCCTTTAAGCAAACCGAGTAAGAACCCTTCTAGGCAGAGCCTAGGTAGGGAACAAGCAAAGTCTGAGATGGGACCACGGGCACGGCAGCGGCGACGGAGACGGCGACGGCGTCGACAGCAACGGCAACGGCGGCGGCGCCGACGGCCACCACGACGGCGACCACGGCACCGGCGGCGGCGGCGACGGCGGCGGCACCCACGGCGACCGCGACCAAGGCGGTGGCGGCGGCGAAAAAGGCGGCAACCGCGACCACGGCAACGGCGTGCCGGCGTTGACGCCAGTCGTGGGCGTGCCCGTCCTCCCCAAGCGCACGCTCGCAGGCGGCGGTGAGCGCCGCCCCGGCGCGCGGGGGGCCTCCTGCGCGCACGCCGCGCTCCCTGAGCCACCACCGCCGTGGCCCCAGCCGCCCTCCTCTGTCGTCGCCGCCGCATTGGCCCTCCTCTGCCGTTGCCGCCGCCGTGGTCGTGGTCGCCGTGGGCGCCGCCGTTGGCGCCAGCATCTGCGCCGCCGCCGTCGGCGATGGCGTCGTCGGGAAGCAAGGAAAGGAGTGCACCGAACACCTCGAGCCTCGACGACGACGACGACGACGACGACGACGACGACGACGACGCCGCGCCGCGCCCGCGGGGGCCAGGCCTCGGCCGCCGCCGGCGGCGCTCCCGCCAGCGCGCCTGCGCCAACCTGCAGCGCGCGAGGATGCGCCATCCAGAGAAGCCTGGCGGCGGAAGCGCAAAGCGACGACGACGAAGCCGACGCCCACTACGTTGCCGACGACAAATATGATAATGACGGCGCCAGCGACGACGAGAATACAGGCGGCTGCGGCGTCGGAGGCGCGAGGCGAGGACGCAACTGGGATGGAGAATCCAAAATGGAGGATCCAACCTGCAGGCGATCAAACCTCGTCAGGCTGAATTTTGAATTTTGTCGACAGGCTGGGGCGCTTTTCTTGGGGGCTCCTGCGGGAGGCCACGTATCGCCAGAGCCAAATACGCCGCTGAACACCAGCCAGCAGCGCGGCCTGGGAGGGGTCCGGAGGCCGACACTGGAGACGAGAGCGGGAGTCTGCCCGAACTGGCAAGCAGCAGTGGATCTGTGACCGAGGCACCGGGGGGGGGGTCGTAGAATTGGAGGCCCAGAAATTGGCACCAACACCAGCACAGGGGGGGGTTCCCCCACATGGGGAAGATGATCCCAGATTTCGGTGTTGGGGGTAATATTTCGGTCACCTTGGAAATCAAAATAACACCATCACCGAGATCGGGATCGTCTTCCCCCGGTGGAAGCACACCGCCGATCTTGGTGTTGGTGTCAACCCCTAGGTCTGCGATAGAAGTGGTGGTGCAGTGGGCACACACGATGACGGGCCTTGCCCTGGGAGACCCGCGTGCCCCAGGGCTCTGCGTGCCCCTGGGGCGAGAAGAGGGCATCGTGAGGCATCCGCTGCCAGGCGGGCCTGGTCTTCGGCGCGCCGGCTGCACGCGATCCGATGTGCCTGCTGCAAGAGCATCGCTCCGATCGGTCCCTGGATGGAGGCACCCGGACGGGCTTCACTCCCCGACTCCCAACATTGGGACACCTTTCCAAAAACAGAGGCAAGATCGGGACAAGCCAGCGTGTCTGCAGGGTGCATCGGGCACTGCGGCCTCATCAGAGCGTTCCCGAACGCTCTGAGAGCGTTCCGACACGCGGTGGGGCGATTTCCCTGAATGGACGCGGGTGGAGTCAAGCGCGGACTCCCAGGCAACAGCGAGACCGAACGATGGCCAGGAAAGACGAACGAGCGAAGACAAGAGGAGAGACACCATGGCGGAGAGACAGCGACCGAACGAAAAACCGAGGACAGAGACCCGCAGGAACCCCAAGCAGGTTAAAGCAAACAGGTGCAGCCTCTGATTTGAGAAACCTAAGCCTTGTGACGGCCAAAGTCCGCGGAACAACTTTGTTATCTGTCCGCCAGCAGCACCACCACCAACAATACAACACGCCCCCCCTGCCCCACATCAAGTCAGGGAAAATGGGATGCACTCGACCCCGACGCTGTCCAGATGCGGTTCCGCCACGGCTTGGCGATCGGTGCAGCCCAAAATGGCGACGATAGCTGGCGTTCTAACAGCTAGAACAAGACGTTATCAAAAGAAATCAGCATTCGCAAGCTATGCCAGATTGCCTCTTTGCAAGCCTGCGGCGGCAGGCGCAACGGCAGAACAAGTTAATCATATTCATCATCGTCGAGAGCATAGCTGGGACGGGGTAGTTGAACCAGAGGTGCATTGAGATCCTCCTCTCCAAGAGGCGTACTGAAACCAAGGGGCGGACAATAACCACTCAGGGTGAAACAGGGCCTGGAAAATGAAAACATGATTGGGGGCGGGGAACGCATACACAACACTGGCACGGTCGATCGGGCCAACCTCGCCGATAGGTGCGGCAGTCCCGGGATGCCTCCCATCAAGCATACGAGCCGTCCCAAGAGGCCTAGGTCTGCACGTACATTCACGCATCAAGTCCGCTACCCCTGTTCTATAGTAGCGACTACATCGAACACACAACATTTAAGAATATGGCCGCCGCCTGACGGGCTCCATCCAACATTTTGACCGCCAGAGCAGCTGCTCTGAGACACTATTGCTCGAAATCCACCAACGTCAAGATCCTACAAAAGTCGGTGCGGAGCGCTTTCTGAAGCCCCAGATAGGACAAGAGTGGGACCCGAAGGAACGAAGGGCGGCTCCATATCAGCGTGCCAAAATTCCTTAGGAACATGCTTCAATAACCATATGCACATGCTTAAAGATCGGCCAATGTGGGTGATTAACACGATGGACCGCTTCACACGATCCAACACTACTCGGTCCTTAATATGAAGGATTGCACCCAACTTTGCTAGACGGTCGGCCTCTTGACTACGTTCGTAGTGCTCTCCAGCAGCTACTCGACTGTGCGAGCGAGCTGTCGTCCCCGCTTCCCTTTGCGAACTCCGAAACCAGTGAGGGAGAGGACGAGGGGGGCGGCGACGACAAGGAAGAGCACTGCTGCCGCGCACGGTGGGAGACGGCCAAGCACGCCCTCAAGGCATTAGAGGCCTCCCCGAAAGCTCCCGAGGGCCTCCCAGGAAGACTTGACACACAAGCCGAACGTGCACAGGCACTGCTGAAAAACCTGCGAGCGTCTCAGCGCCTGCTCCGTTTTCCTCCTGCTCCCCCGTGCGCCCCGAACCCCCCTGAACCCCGTGAGGCTCTCCAAGCCGCCCAAAACATGCTTCTTTCCCTCCACCTTCTCGCCTCCACCGCCTCTCCACAATTCTCACAGCGCTCAGAACCGCCACCTCTACGCTCGCGGTCAGCCCTGAGGAGGAGTGGAAGAGGGAGACCAACCACCACCCGCTGCCCACGATCACTCCACTGCTTTTCCTCCCCCCTTCGTTCACCTCCTCCACCTCCTCCTCCACCTCCTCCTCATCATCATCTCTTCCACCACCATCATCATCACCACCATCAGCAACAATAAAGGCATCATCATCAGCACCGTCCTCATCACCATCATCGTCATCACCCGCAACATCATCATCATCATCATCATCATCATCATCATCATCATCATCAGCATCATCATCATCGTCATCGAGACCAAGACCACATCATTATCATCATCACAATCGGCAACGTCATCATCATCATCACCACCACAATAACCACAACCACATCCATCATCATATTAATCATCATCACCACCAACGTCAGCATCATCGTCCGCACTATCATCAACATATCAATCGGCATCATCAGCATTATTATCATCACCATTGATATCAGCATCATCACATCCACCACCACCACCAGCATAGCAGCCGGCCGTTTGTGTGCAGGGTTGTCCCTGGAGCTGTTTTGTCTGTGCGCTGCGTTCCAACTTGAACGGCACGCGGGCGCCAAAACGCGTTTCGCCAGCAAAGCGACGCCGCGGCGCAGGGCCGGCGAAGCGCGCCTCGGCGACTGTCGCCCAAGAACCGACAAGAGACGAACCGCCTCGTGAGACGCGATTCGTCTGCGCTGCCATCCGGGCGCGAATGTCGCGATCGCAGATGGCGCACGGATTCGCGCCGAACGCTGGGCGCCCGCGTTCTAACAATTGCACGGAAGAAGATAGCAGGGTCACGCGGCCGTTCCGCATCGGCCCCCGAAGTCGAGGCGCTAGAGTTCGCACCAAAATGGGGGCGGCGCGAGTTGTCGATCAACAGCGGTCGAGGAGGAGGCGGAAGAAGGAGATGACGATATTGGGGGCAACATCCTAGATCGAGGCTGGAAGAAGGATGCCAAAGGGGGCGCCGAACGAGGACGAGGAAAACCCCCTCCGCCGTTGATCTCTTCTACGGGTTCTCGGCGGAAGAGGCGAAAGCCGAACCTGTATAAACGATCAACGCTGATTCGAAAGCTATCGGACTGTCGCGCGCAACATGCTCGAGCCGCCCGTCGCCACACCATTGGCGGGGTCGCCAGGCGCCGTGGCCAGAGCAACGGATTTCTTTCGACGTGTCGGAGGCTTCGCAACGCTTGCCACGAACCCCCCCCCGTGGACCACAGCGCGCCCAGATGGCCCGATGCGGCCTCTGATGGCTCCAAGATACTCCGAAACAACCAGGAGGAGCCCCAAGGGGCGCCGCGATCCGCTCGAGGCCCCAAATATGCCCCCAGGGCGCCCCGACAATTCCAAATGCAGCCAGACACAGCCAAAGGACGCGACGCAAAAATCGTCACTTGCTGAATTGTTGAACGTTGCCAGGGCGTTCGCGTTGCAGGACGGCCCAAACTGGGCCCTAGTAGATCTGATCGCATCCCCCGCCACGCCCCCTGTTTGCTGCATGGGGCTCGCGCGAATGAGATGACGCAAGGCTCCGCGGCCCGGGTGCGAGAGGCGCCCAAAGGAGCCTCGCAAGGGCCGGCACTGTAAAAGGTCAAAGGTGTTACGACCCCACCACAACCAAGCTGGCCTCCAGAAGACCCAATGCATTCCTGCAGGAAGCTCCCAAGACGGCCTCGAAGAATGCGAGGCGACCGGCCACCGCTGGTGAAAACGTTCCTCAAAGTCCGCAGGAGATGTCAAGCACTGATCCGAGAAAATCGCAAAAGGCACCCCCTACACCGGCACTCATGAATAATTGACCCACAACGCAGGCGCGGCGGGATGGGCCGAAGGCATGTGAACCTATCAGACCAAAGATCTCAGAAAAGAAAACGAGGAAGATATGGCGACAGGAAGGCTCGCGCTGTTCTCTTGAGCCCGCGACCCCAACGTGAGCACACCACAGGCTCTGCTCAGCAAAACGTTTCGCGGCCGACCCTCGAGCACCCCCCACGAGCATCACAGCGCCCAAACACGACGAGTCGGGCGTGATATCCATCCTCATGCAAAGCTCCAGAGGCACTAACATGAGAACCTCCGCCCCCGCACAAACACTGGGTGTTCTCGCGCAAGCGTCGGCCACTTCCGCAAATAACGGTGGAGGAATGATTATTTTCAACAGGGCCAGCGCACGAGGGTGCCAAACAGGCTCGCCGTGGTTTCACGGGGCGGTCGTATTGCGCAATGCCTAGCATTCAGGGCAACCTGAAAATTTGTTTGCACGCAGCGCCACGAATCATGCGCACGCGTGCGCGCGCTCTTGCATATCACCCAGTTCACGCGCACCGCACTCACAACGTGCGCAAGCACGAGGAGGAGGAGGAGGAATAGGGGGAGGAGGAGGGGGAGAAGGAGGATGGGGGGCGAGGAGGAGGAGGAAGAGGAGGAGGAGGAGGAGGAGGAGGAGGAGGAGGAACATGAGTAGGCGGTGGAGGAGAAGGAGAAGGAGAGGAAAGAGTAAGAACAAGAGTTGGGAGAGGAGGGGGAAGTGGAGGATGGGGAAAGGAACGTGGGAAGGAGGAAGGAGGAGGAAGAGGAAGAGGAGAAGGGAGGGAAAGAACAAGCGCGGCAGGAGGAGGAATTTGAAGAGGAGGAGGAGGGAGGGAGGAAGAGAGTGGAGAGGGAGGAGGAGGAGGAGGAGGAGGAGGAGGAAGAGCAGCATGAGGCGGAGAGGCGGGGGCGCGGAGGACGGAGGGACGGGGGAAGGGGAGAGGCGGAAAGGAAACATCACGAAGGCTCGAGCGTGCCACGACCCTTGCGAATCTTTGCGAATTCCTCGACATGCACGCCCCACGCGCGCTTGCAACTGCGCGCAAACAAAGGTTGGCCCACGCAGTCCCCGCGACCGCCAATCTCCCCAAAGCTCTGCTTGGGCTGCTCGCGACGCGATGCAACGTCACTGGACCCGGACCAGAGGCTTCGCACTCGTGAGTTTCTGCAGCCAAGCTTGGTAATCCGAAGTTGCTAAGGCAGGGAATGCGCCGATCATGCTCTGTAGCGTTTTCACTGCTAACTCCACGCCCTCTGGCGACGACGGCACGATGCCCCAGCGGATGCCAGAGCTACCCTCGGCGCCAGTGACATGCAAGAGGAGGCAATCGCCGGGAAGGTTCGTCAACTTCCCGACCGTGAGCTTCACGACGAAGGAGCCGAGCTTTTCCGTGAACAAGGCAAACAGCACGTCGGCCGTAGAGCCGTCGACGTGTTGCTGCTTAGCCTTCATGTCTTCGCCAGGCACGGCCTCCCAGGGGACCCCGAACACATACTCCTCGCCAGCCAACATTACGATCGACTGCGGGCAACCCCAAGGAGAAGCACCCATGATGCACTTCTCCGCCTCGTTGACGAAAGACTGCACGTGGCAGACGGAAGCGCCCCGAGGTTCGGCATCCTCGAACTCGACGCAACCGAACGGCTTGTCGAAGTTCTGCCGCACTGTCTGCGCCAACTTCGTCTTTGCCCCCGCGTTGCCAGAAAAGTCGGAGACCGACGTGGCTCTGCCCTCCTTCTGCATCTTGGGGCGAACCCAATTCATCTGTGACTTCCAAATGGGCAAGCCCGTGATCTGCACCGCGATGGCCTTCTTGGGCTCCACCTCCCTCACCCAATGCACCACGCCCTCATGGAAATCTTCGCCGTCGTGGTCCCTCACGTTAACTCGGGTCTTACCCGCTTCCTGGGCCTTCTTGACGAGTTCGCTGACGTTCACGGGGAGTTTGGGCGCCTTGTGCCCTGCCATGCCCCCAACCGCCACTTGAATGGCAGCCTTCTCCTCCTTGATCTTCTTCGCCTTCAGCTCGGCCTCGTAGATGCGCGTGGCCGACCTCAGCAATTGACGGCCGACGCCCAAAGCTCCATCGCCCTTCACGTTCATCAGCGCGGCTTCCGCATCCTTCACGCTCTCGCTAAAGGTGGCCATGGCTTCGACGGACTCGTGCTTGTCTAGCTCCTCCATGCTTGCAGTCAGAAGGAAGGCTGTAACCTTAGCCTTGCACACCTCCAACTGCGCGCGCAGCGTCGTCACATGCTTGTCCCATGCAGCCTTTTTCTGCTCATCGGCCTCCGCCTTCGCGTGCTCTTCCATCTTCTTGTTGATTTCAACGATGCCCTTCTCGAGCGTTTCCAAATGGTTCTTGACTCGCTGAGACCTCGTGGTGACGCTATTGATCAACACTACCTTGAAATTGCCAGGGCTTTTGCCAGCGGCGATCTTCTCCCGGGAGGCCTGGTGGTGATCGAAGATGGCTGCCTCGTCTTCTGCCTGCGTCTTGTCCTCCATGATGCGGGCCTTCTGCAAGGAACCGACGTCGGAAACGAACGACGGCTGGATGGCGTTCGGCACGTCCGCCCTCGGCGTCATGCAGATCATGGATGCTGGGACCTGGCCTTCAGGAGTGTCGTTGTCAGCGGCGGGCGCACCATCGAGGAGCTTTTCGGCATGCGCCCTGACTTTCTTCCTGCTCTCCTCAATCGCGGCGCCGACGTCGGCAACGTCATCGAGCTTTCTCCTGCGGGTCAAGGACGTAGCTGTTGATTTGCGGGTCCCCACTGTGCGCCGTACCCCACGCCATACCGCGACACACGTTTGGCCGCGCCTCTCCGTCTTCTCGACGTCAGGATCCATCAAGTCCCGATTCCAATTGTCCAATGCAGACTGCTCTGTAGCTCCAGGCAATTTGCACTGCTCCTTCAGGTACTCCGCCCACGGCAAGTAGTCCCAAAGGTCGTCCTCATCCTCGTGAGCCTCCTCTTTCTCCTCTTCGACGACGGCGTGATCGTCGAACTGGAGTTTCTGGCCCGCCTCCTTCTGCAAACGCTTAGTCCTGTACCACGCGGCTTTGCCCTTGGAGTCCTTGCTGTTCCACCACGCCTTCCGCCGAGGATTCTTGGCGAGTTCTGGCAAATGCGCCTTGTAGATGTTGAAACAAATCTTATGCCAAATCTGGTTGCCGCGTGGCAGTTCCTGTTCAGGAGCGACCGTGTCCTCGCAAGCCCTGCATGTTGCCATGTTGCCACACTGCATGGCTTCAGTGGTACTTGGTTTGATGGGACCGAAACTGCGCTGCCCTTGACGCATCAAGTTGCTATGGTGGCGTCGGGGAATCGTTCCACACCGCAGTCTACATCCAACACGCGGCGAACGCCCCAGGCGAGCGCCAGAGCCCAAATAAGCCCAAAGACGCAACCTTGAAGGGCCCAAGCAGAGCCTAAGAGAAGCCCCAGAGAGGGCCCCAACAAAGCCCCAAGAAGAAGCAAAACCATCGCCGGTTCGTCCTGTCACCCCTGCTTGGGCGGCGATTGGGTCCGTCAAGAGACCGCTCTGGGTGGCCTCTTAGGCCGTCCTGAAAGGCTTCATGGGATCCTGTTAAGGCCCTCGTGGATCCCTCGTGAACCTTACGGAGGTTTCTTGATACCCCCCTTGGGGTTGACCTGGGAATTTCTTGGGACCAGGGTGACGCCAATTCAGAATCGCTGAACATCCTCAAAAGGTCTGGGACATCCCAAATTGGTATCATAAGCGCTGGCGGTAACAATATGTTCAGTCGGCGGTTCTGTTCTGGCGGCGCTTGTTCGCACGATGTGTTAACATTCCGATGTGGTAACACCATGCCAGAACTGGTGGAGATCTGGCTTCAGCATTATCCTGACCTCTGGCCGGTCCAATCACGCTCTCAAAGAGCCGCCTGCGAACGCATCAGAGTCGGCGCAAGAGGAGGAGAAGGAGGAGGAGGAAGAAGAGGAAGGGGAGGACGGGGATGATGATGAGGAGGAGGAGAAGAAGAAAGGGGGAGGAGGAGGAAGAGGAGGAGATGTCCCCTTTCGCTTCTTGCGAGTCGGCAGCCCACCGCACGCTGGGTTCCCTTGGGGCCACGGGCTGCCCCAGCAGGTTCCCACGACGCCGAGAGGAAGTGGGGCCCGCAGGCGTGCGTCCTCCCCGCCCCCGTCGCCGCAGCGACCGACGGGGGACGGAAGGAGCCTCCCACCTCCTCCCAGGGGCTCCTGAAGAGAAGGGCAGGACAACTTATCATTGTAGTCATCTTCGTTCTCCGCACACCACACCAAAGAATGTATCAACTGAAAAGCGTCTGCATGCTGTGCGTTCTCATGTCGCTAAAACTACGGCCAGGCAGCAAGCCTGTCCTGCGAACGTGGCCGAAATTGTGCCGTTGAGGAGGAGGAGGAGGAGGAGGAGGAGGAAGGCGGCAGCTGTGGATAACCCTACAGCGTCGACGCCGACGAAACTTTCGGTTGCCACGAAAAACTGGCAATTGCCCCGGGCCCCCGGGCTCGGCGAAGGCTACAACTACGCATCACCACTGCCATCACGCCACAGGAATTGTTAGCACAGAGCTGGGCTGCATTTGAGACGCAATGTTTTCCTCGCCACTACGGCCACACCAGAGGATTTGTTAACTCAGAGCCTGGCTGCGTTTGAGACAAATTGTACTCCTCGCCACTGCGGGCACGATTTGTTAACACAGAGACGGGCTGCATTTGAGACGCAATTTGCTCCTCACTGCTGCGGCCACACCAGCGGATTTGTTAACGCAGAGGCGGTTGCATTTGAGACGCAATTTGCTCCTCACCATTGCTCGCATACCAGAGCATTTGTTAACTCAGAGCCTGGTTGCATTGGAGACGAATTGTACTCCTCGCCACTGCGGGCACGATTTGTGAATGCAGAGGCGGTTGCATTTGAGACACAATTTATTCCTCACTGCTGCGGCCACAGAGGATTTGTTAACTCAGAGCCTGGTTGCATTTGAGACGCAATTTGTTCCTCACCATTACTCCCATACAAGAGGATTTGTTAATGCAGAGGCGGTTGCATTTGAGACGCAATTTGCTCCTCACTGCTGCGGCCACACCAGAAGATTTGTGAATGCAGAGGCGGTTGCATTTGAAACGCAATGTGTTCCTCACCATTACTCCCATACAAGAGGATTTGTCAACGCAGAGGCGGTTGCATTTGAGACACAATTTGTTCCTCACCACTGTGGGCACACCGCGCCGAAGGATTTGTTAATACAGAGCCGGGCTGCATTTGAGACGCACTTTGCTCCTCACTGCTGCGGACACACCAGAGGATTTGTTAACGCAGAGGCGGTTGCATTTGAAACGCATTTGTTTCCTCACCATTGCTCGCATACCAGAGCATTTGTTAACTCAGAGCCTGGTTGCATTTGAGACGAATTGTACTCCTCGCCACTGCGGGCACGATTTGCGAATGCAGAGGCGGTTGCATTTGAGACGCAATTTGTTCCTCACTGCTGCGGCCACACCAGAGGATTTGTTAACGCAGAGGCGGTTGCATTTGAGACGCAATTTGTTCCTCACCATTACTCCCATACAAGAGGACTTGTTAACTCAGATCCTGGCTGCATTTGAGACGAATTGTACTCCTCGCCACTGCGGGCACGATTTGTTAACACAGAGTCGGGCTGCATTTGAGACGCAATTTGCTCCTCACTGCTGCGGCCACACCAGAAGATTTGTGAATGCAGAGGCGGTTGCATTTGAAACGCAATGTGTTCCTCACCATTGCTGGCATACCAAAGGATTTGTTAACGCAGAGGCGGTTGCATTTGAGACGCAATTTGTTCCTCACCACTGTGGGCACAACGCACCAAAAGATTTATTAACACAGAGCCGTGCTGCATTTGAGACGCTGGCGGAAGACGCCTTCAACGGCGGCGTACTGACACGAAAAAGGGTACTGAATTTCGTGGCCGCGAAGAGGCCAAACGACCGAGGGCGACCGCGACCGAGGGCGTGGTGAACCATGGGGTAGCCACCGTTGAGGCCTGTAGACTGTTGGGTCAGGGTGTGTAGGGTTAGGGTCTGTAGGCTCCGGATCTGTAATCTGTTCGATCAGGGTCTGCAAAGTAAGGGCATGTAGGGCTATAGGGTTGGGGCTATGGGGTTGTAGGATTAAGACATCTAGGGACTGTAGGGTTATGGTTAGGGTGTGTAGGGCTAGGGTTAGGGGTTGTAGGGTTAGGGTAAGGGTTAGGGTCAAAGGGGTTAGAGAATGGAGGCTCAGTTAGGGTAAGGGTTAGGGTCAAAGGGGTTGGGAGGGGTTAGGGGTTGTAGGGTTAGGCTCAGTAGCGTGGAGGAGGAGGAGGAGGATAAGGAGGAGGGGGAGGAGGAGGAGGAGGGAGAGGATGATGATGATGATGATGATGAGGAGGAGGAGGAGGAGGAGGAGCAGGATGAGGAGGAGGATGAAGAGGAGGAACATGATGAGGATAAGGATGAGAAGGATGAAGATGAAAAGGATGAGGAGAAGGATGATGAGGAAGAGGAGGAGAAGGAGGGGTAGGAGGAGTAGGGGGGATAAGGAGGAGGGTGAAGGAGGAGGAGGGGGAGGAGGAAGAGGAGGAGGAAGGGGAGGCTAACTAGAAGGAGGAGAAGGAGAGGGAGGGGGCTCAGGATATCGGATACCGTCGTGCTTCGCGCGCGCCTCAGGTTCCAAACGACCGTGCGATAACAACCCTCGCGCCTTGGCTGGCCTGCGGCGCCTGAGAGGAAAAAGGAAGAAGAAACCGGCAGAGAGTCCAATGGAAGATGCGAGTATGATCCTTCCAAGGGGGCGCCTGGGAAATCTAATCCGTTCGTGGCACGGGCGCTTGGCCGAGGATCAGGACACGGTTCGCAAATACGGAGAAGTACCGAAAAGTACAGAAAAGTACAGAAATGCACAGGCGAGGCAATGACGGCCCTTGTTTTGTCCCCGCGGAGGGGTGCATTTTCCAAGCCCCCGACCTCCAAAACACAAGAGAAGTACAAAAATGTACGAAAATGTACAATTATGTACCAGTGAATACGAACTTAGATGTCACCAATTTGCTTGAATGTGTCTGAATGTGACAGAAGATGGGGGCGCGCATCAAGCGGCGACTAAAGCGAGCTTGGCAGCTGCAATGGCATCTGCTGAGGGGTGATGGCCCTTGTGAACCTCTTTCGGCCCCCCAGCGAGGCCGCGCTGGGCCCAAGCGACGAGCGTTGCGCCGCAATCCGCCTCCGATGCGTATTGATCTCGCTGGGTATACCTAAAGCACCGACGGTGCCCAGCGCAAGGGCAAGCGATGTAAAATCTCAATTTCCCGTTGGTGTGAGACCACGTCTGCCTCACGACAAAGCACACATCTCCAAAGACAGCCGTAAAAACGATGGAGGCTGGCTGAATGTCCAGACGGCCTGACCTGATGAGCACGCGGGTCACGATCTCGTCGTCGGTGGGTTCATCGCCCCCCGCGGCGCCATCCTGCACCATGATAACCGGAGCCTCGCCGGCAATCCCACCGTGCAGGCCGTCGCCCTCCTCGACAGCGACCAAGGCATCCTCATCCAACAATTTCCTGTACTCCTTGTCGGGCCTCGCGGCATCGATCTCCGTTAGCTTGCTGGCTGGTGCCATGACCAATGCTTGGTAATAAGACATCGTCCTATCGTGATGGATATCGCGCACTCCCTTCGAGAACACATGCTCGTGACTGAGCAAAGCAATCATGTACCACTTGCTCTTGATCATGGCATCCATGGCCACGATCTTCTCATCGGCTGCACGGAAAGGAGGCAGCGCCGCGACTGCCTGTGTCCACCCTGCACGGTACAAGCTACAAAGTAATCCAAGCTTGCTCCGATCGCGCCAATCTCTCTGGCTTTGCTGCATAACGAATGGCTTTGGCTGCATAGCCCCCCATACAGATTTCCATCTGACAGCTGCCATATTCAACCGATACTGTGAATCGCCAAAGTCGTCAACCTCCACGGCTATCACATTCAAGGCCACCAGCCTGTTCACCGTAGCTAAGCCGAACACAGACAAGTCGCTCACGTAGCCGAGAGCTTGCTCATTGCCCACAATGGCGCCTTTTTCATACAGTAATTGCACCAAAGATTCCGAACGCTCGTCGTCATGGGCATGATGGCCCGGGTCCGTAGGGACCACGGCGTCGTCCTGGGAAAAAAATCCAAAGATGATAAACATAGCTGTGCGATGGGTGGGTTTGTCGAGATGTCGCCAGGTGGGACCACGCGCCCGCCTGCGCGCGCCTGGCGAGCGCCTCGAACGGCGCCAAACAGCACAACACAAAGCTTGCTCCGCATAGCTCGCGCCAACGAGCTTGCACCACACAGCTCGCAACCATGAATCACGCGACATGGGTGCCATAGTAGCGCACGCGCCGCGCAACTCGCGCCCCAAGACCACGTGCATTCAACATAGATCCCGCCGAATTGGTTGGATCACGGAGCTTGCACCACATAGGTCGCCGACCTCGGCTTACCCGGGAGAAATTGCGCCGCGTAGATTACCACCGCGCTGCTCCGAACGAGAGAAGGCACAGACTACTGGCAAATAAGAAGAGCAGCATGAGGACACAACAGAGAATACGCAACAACAGCCCTCAATATCTACACTAACTGGGAGGGGCAGTTGGAGGGGGGCAAGGCGAGGGCCACGGAGAAGACTGACGACGACGGCGAACACGACACCAAACAGGCTGGTTCGAGATGTTTGCATTTGGCCGGAGTAAAGTCCTGCAAGGAAATCATGGGCAACATCCGATCGCTCAAAGCAATCGCCAGGTCAGCTTCTCTGTTGATTTCTAGCGCGCTGCCGACACCTGCGCGCCAGATGTGGATGGCGTTCAGCACCTCTGCCACGGGCAGCTTGCAAAGCAGCCGGTGTAAATCCAATGACAGGGGCCTCGCCGAGTCGACTTGGAAGATGACCTTGCTGTGCTCGGAGACCGTGCAAGCGCTGCCTGGGACAGCGAGCACGCTCACGCAATGCTTCGCCAGCCGAGCGTGCAAAGCATCAGCGGCCACCCTTCTCTCGGGGTGGGAATTCGTGACACGGGCAATGGTCATCGTCTTGACGCTGCCCGCATTGACTTCCAACTCCGCTGGCACTAGTGCGCCATGACCGCCTGCTCCAGCTGCTCCATCGTGAAGAGCAAGCGGGGCATGTCTTTCGATGAGATGGCGAAGAAGCGCGTCAAGTCCTCCGACAGGCCGTTCAAATCGACACGTTACATCTGCAATTGGCGACGGATCCAGCAAGCAGCCCTCCAACATCACAGAGGGCAATGTGAACACGGTGTTCGGGACGAAGAGGTCTTTGCACCAGTCGACGACGGCCTTCGCCTCAGCGGCCATTGCAGCGTCGCCAGACGACATCGCCTGCCGAAGCGTGGTCTCCCAAAGCTGCACGATCCTGGCCTTCTCCTCACAAGTCTCGCATTGCCCGTCCAAATCATGCCCATACACGCTTTTGTACACATCGTTGTGGGGGCACGCCTTGGCCCGGCCACCCCCTGCATCACGAGGAAGAAGGTCATGCAATGATAACTTTTTCCTCCAAGCGGTGCACAAGAAAGTCCAAGCCGATGCCTGGTCGAGCAGCTTCAAGGTCTCCGCTGCCCTGATTTTGGCACAAACGAATCCAGGAAGACTCCCATGTGTCAATTTCATCTCAGCCTGAATGGTTGCATGCACAGACTCGATCGTGCGCTCGGTCAGCACGCTCAGGGCAAGGTCTTGCAACTCCACTGCAAGAGCGGGCACGTCTGAAAGGCCGACTAACGATTGAGCGTAACTGTTAATCATCCCGCGGTACGTGGAACCAGGACCAAGAAGTCTGACAGCGACCCGATGCAGCGTCTTCCTCGACGCTGGGTCAGCCCACAACGTGTCGAACATTGCGCAGCACTCTGCAAGACAAGCCTTCGCGTCGTCCGCCCTTCCAAGAGCTTCGCCGTATCCACCCATTAGTTTCCATGGCAAGCGCTTGTGGTGGCTGAGTTTTGCCCCGATCTCTTCAGTGATAGAGACTTTCAGAGCATCGAACTCCCCCAAGTAAACGCTGCGAAGAATAGGAGGGAGCTTATGCAGAAGGTCATTCAAGCCCGTGGACGATGCCCCCTGAATCCAACGAAGCATCGTATCAGCCATGCCCAATACCATCTCTGGACCACGTCGGCCTTTCCAAGGGCACGTCACGGCCTTACTCCCAGTAGCCTGAATGCTGGCTCGCACCGCTTTCTTCCGCACCCGGAAATAACGATGACCAAGGAGAACGCCCTCGTGACACGGGCAACCTTCCAACCAGTGAGCACACTTGTCCACGGCCTCGCAAACAAGTCTGAGAGACTCACACCTCACTCGAAGTTCGCCCAGCTGCGGGCGCAAATTCGCGATGTTATTTAAGAGGGCACTGTGCATAGAATTCCCTGCCTCGTTAACGCTCATCTTCTGCATGTCGAAATTCTCGAGTAAGACTGGCAACCGCCACTGCAGCTGCACCAAAACGGGAGTCAAGAACTCCCACTTCCAATCTACGTGGGCTTGTGACCATGGCAACCATTTTTTCTTCAAAGGTGGCGGACAACATTTCACGGCAAATCGCCGTCTCAACTGCCTGTTCCCCAAGAACGCGCAAAGGTCCCGCAAGGTCGATTCAAATGCTTTCCACCCTGACAGGTTTTGGCAAGCATGCTCGAGGGAATTGTATAAGATATGCAAATGCCCTGGCTGCCCCAGAGCCAGTGGGAACAAAAACTGGTCGGAACACTCGAACAGCAACTCGATGCCACCTGCAAGTTTGTCAACGTGCTCTTGAATTTTGCTCAGGTCACCTCCGATGTTCGGGCATCGCTCGATGATGCGTTCGGCACCTTGGTCGCTGCAGTAGTGCCGAACGCTCCACCTCCACTCGTCGTACTCGGCCTCGCTCCGGCACTCCAGCCGGATGCCATGAGCGACCCTGTCCAACTTGATATGCGCGGAACTCGCGCCATGGCCGAGCACAGTTACAGGCATCTTCCTAGACCGATAACACTCGCCAATATCTGCTGTTAAACGATATGCCCAATAGTCGTCATCATTCGCATGGCGTGGGAAGGCAAACTCTAATGATTTCGTGCACAAATAATTCCACCCACTAATAGGAGAAGCATCGGTCAGGATGCATCTGACGAACTTGTTGCGGGCATTCACCTCGGGGTATTTCTGGGCTCAAAGGATGGCGAATGAGAAGGAGAAGGGAGGGAAGAGAAGGAGGGGGCGATCAGGGGGAGGGGAGGAGGAGGTGCAGAAGGAGGTGCAGGAGGAGACGGATGAAGCGGAGGCGGAGGAGGAGGAGGAGGACAACGAAGAGGAGAAAACGAGAGGAGGAGGAAGAGGAGACAGACTGACGAGGGGTAGAAGGACGAGGAGGAGGAGAAAGGAGAAAGAGGAGGAGAAGGCGAAGTAGAAGGGGGAGTGTATGTCGGAGAGTTGCTTGAACGAGAGCCACGGTGGACGGAAGCACCCATGCTGTGCGGCATGCCGTTCGGCATGCCCTCCGAGGACGAGGAAGCTCGCCCTCCTACTCCTCCTCATGATATTTTTCTCCTCCTCCTCCTCCTCCTCCTCCTCCTCCTCCTCACTGTCCTTTTTCTCCCCCGTCCTCCTCTTCCCCCTCCGCCCGGATGTTCCTCCGCCCTCCTCCTCCTCCTCCTCCTCCTCCTCCTCCTCCTCCTCCTCCTCCCCCTGCCACTCCTGCCACTCCTGCCACTCCTCCCACTCCTCCTCCTCCTCCTCCTCCCCCTCCTCCTCCACCTCCCCCTCCTCCTCCTCTCCTCCTCCTCCCCCCTCCTCCTTCTCCTTCTCCTCCTACGCATCATCATCATTTTTCTCGTCTTGCTCCTCACGCTTCCTTTTCCTCATCCTCATCCCTGTATCTTTCTCTGTCGCCCCCCCCCCCGCGCCATCCCACCCCCGCCCCCTCCTCCGCCCCATTGCCCCCCTCCGTCCCTTCCTCCTCCTGCTCTTACTCCACGTTACATCCTCCACCGCGTCGCCCTCGAGGGCGGAGGCCTCCAAGGTCGGCGGCACTGGCCGCAGGGCTTCAGCAATAAGGGGGAGGGAACAGGGCGGACCGCACCGTAACTCCAAAACCATCCAAATGAACCCTGACAAAACCAACGAAATCTCACCACGAGGTAGCTTCTGGGCCTTTACTCTCCGAAGTGCTCCCCAAAGCGCCTAGTGCGGCCCAGAAAGGCGCAAGGGGTGCCTGCTCCGAGCCACTGGGACACCATAGAGACGCAGAGGAACCAACGTGGCCCCACGGGGATCCGAAAGAACCCCTGGCGGACGAACCCGGCCCTTAAAAGAAACCCACGCCGATTCCCCAATGCCTCCAGGCGCATGCCGCAACGCTTCCTAAAATTATCCCAGTGCGACCCTAACTAGGAGTTTGAGGATCTAGGAAAGCAACATCTATACCTAAACCGAGAGCTACATCAACATCTACACCTGCATCTACATCCACATCAACATCAACAGCGAGACTCACATCTACATCCACATCTACATATACATCTACATCTACATCTACATATACACATACACCTACACCTACACCTACACCTACATCTACATCAACATATACACCTACATCTACATCTACATCTACATCTACACCTTCGCATTGGTTGTGTGTTTGATTTGCATTGCCTTGCCTTTTTTGCTGTTGCTTGCTGTGCCATTTGCTTTGCATGGCCTTGCCATTGTTTTCTTTTTTGTTGTTTTGCAGTGCCTTGCCTTGTTGCTTGCCTTGTCTATTTTGTGCATCGTATTGCTGTGCTGTGCTGCGCTATGGTATGCTATGCTGTGCTATGCTGCGCTATGCTATGCTATGCTGGGCGTTGCTATGATATGTTGTGCTGCGCTGTGCTGTGCTACGCTCTGCTATGCTATGTTGTGCTCTGTCATGCTAAAGCTCGGCGAAACTAAGATGAAGGTAAGCAAACTAAGATGAAATGAGCTAAGCTAAGATGAGATAAGCAACGCTGAGCTAAGGGGCCGTCACTGGGGGAACCGCGGGGCGGATACTGGGGGAACCGCCCGGGGCGAGGACCACTACCCGGCCCTTTAAGCATACACGGTAAGAACCCTTCTAGGCAGAGCCTAGGTAGGGAATAAGCAACGGGGCTTCCAGCGATTACTGGACCTGCAGCTGGGAAGAGACCGCAACGGCGGGGTGGGCCGAGGGCCGTGGGACGAAACAAATAACACCCCCGCTGAGATAACATATTCCGACTAGAAGACTTCAAAATAATATTGACCCCCTGCCCCAGACCCCGCATTGGTTGCAGGGGATCCCATCGGACCTCTCTTTGCCACAACATGGCCACGCAGTCGAAGCGAACCCACCACTTCCTCAAGGTGTCGTATTCGGGCAACTTGACATTGCCCTTTTCGACGTCTTCGCTGACTTTGCTGACTTGATCAGGGGGTAGCACGAGCCTGCACGCACTCACGACGACCTCCCTCAAGTCAGCGCTAGCTTTCATCATGCTGTGAAGCTTAAGGGAAGTAAAAACCACCTCGGGGCTGTGCGACAGATACTCAGCTCGTGGCTCTCCCAAGCCACGCTCGCCCACGTCGTCATCAGGTCCGACGTTTGGGGGGCCGCCTGCAGGAACAAAAGGAGAAACCCCCAAAGCAGTGCACAAAGCTGTCGGCGATGGAAAATGCCCAGACAACGCATCCGCAATCTCACGGGGGAGGTTCAACGCGACACGTGGGACGTGCAGGTGACCAGAAACTCGATCTAGGCATTGCTGCTTCAAGGAAAAGGCCATGCCGAAACTGGCGAAATCTTCCCCTTGTCTGATCGGAAGTGGATGGGCCAGGGGCGCGTGCTCAGAACACGACCACAGAACCATGTTGGCCGTTGCGTGCTTGCCACGGGAGCCCCACCTAACGGACAGCATGTGGCGGACATCCTCACGCATAGTTTCATCAGACATCGGCGAAACGCCATCTAACCGCACGGTCCCTCGCAAACAATACGCCCCATCAAGCTTGACGCAGATCCATACATGGCATGGGAGATCGACGCAGCAAGGGCCACGTTTGCGCCTCTTTGCCGCCCTACCATCGCCAAAGGCATCTGGCGGACGCAGAGGCGCGAAGTCTTGCTGTATCATGTTCTCGGCGTGGGAAGGCCGAGACGACCCTGAGCAAAAAGCGGCGAAGTGAATTCAAACAAACTGAAGTATTTCAACACTGGTAATTCCAAATAACCTAGAACCGCAATTCGCCTAGAAATCATCACTGGAAGGGCTTGTAAGAATTCGCGAAATGCCATGAATCGCAAAACGAACCGCAACGTGCCAACTACGCCAGATGCGACACCACATCGATCGTACAACATTTTGCTCCGACTTCTGCCGCTAACTAACACGATCGAGAAATGCCCGACGACCCGCGAAGGGCCAACCGTCGCGTGAAATATTTCCCCGGCCACCTCCCAAGACAATACACTGCGATCGCGCACACGGCTTGCAACTTATCACAAGCAAACGCGCGGGAATAGCCCTACCTGGGCCGCGGGGTTGCCCTGGACCCCGCCCCACTTACTAGAAAAGCAAGCCCGCCGCAAGCGGCGATACCCACAACAGTTGAACGAGGCCGCAACGCGGGCCGCATACTCCGTCACAAGCCACGCGGGCAGACAACGAGCGGGCCGATGACGGGTCGCAGGCGGGTCTTGGGCGCGGCGGGCGGGTCGAGAAACGCGGAGCGCAGTGGCGAACGCGACGGCCCACGGGCGGCCTGCTCGCATGGCTGCCCACGACCGCCTCCGCATGACCTTGCGGGTTTCCACCTCTCACACGTCGCGCCGCCCAACATCGCTACTCCGACCCCCCCCTGCCCCCGCCTGCCCCCGCCCCCCGCGCTGGCGCCGTTTCCGCAACCGCCGCACCCCATGTTGGTTTCCGTTCCCGCCGACGGGGCGTGCACGATGAGTTCGCCGACCGATCAGGCCGCGCGCGCTGCCAACATCGCGAATCAGGCGCCGCGCTATCGGTCCGCATGTTTCGCGCCTCGGGACCTTCCTCTCGCGAGATGCGCGATGCCATCGTTTGAGACATGCGTCGGCTTCGTGGAAGAACTGCCCCACCCTGCCCTTCGCAGTCCTGCATTTCAAAAAAAACGATCCGCATGGCGGCGGTCTCGCTTGCGACCATTGCCCGCAACCGCAACTGTTCGCGACGATCCCAAGCACCAGCCTGGCGCACCCATCCCAACGGCGCCCGCCACCGTGAGGATCGCAAACGCGCCCACCTCATCTCCAAAACAAGCGCTGGAAACGATCGACGGCGATTGCGAATCTGTGTTTTTTCAAAGCGGACCCTCCGCACAAACGGCCGCCTACTACACCAGCATCCTACTCCTCCTCCTCCTTGTCCTCCTCCTCCTCCTCCCCTTCATCGTCCATTTCCTCCTTCCACCTCCTCCTGTTCCTCCTCCTCCTCCTCCTCCTCCTCCTCCTCCTCCTCCTCCTCATGTTCATCCTCATCCTCAGCTTGTTCATCCCCATCAGCATCATCATGTTCGTGCCGCTGTCAATCCGCGCCAGAAACCATTCCAATCTGACTTCTGCGGAGACGAGGCGCCTCGCCTCATCATCTGGACATCGCTGTTGCCGAGGGCGGTGGCAGCGGCGGCAAAGCGCCGCTTCGAACGAGGAAAACTCAAACGATGCTAATCCCATTAAGCGCGATGCATATGTAAAGAGAGCGTGCATGCCGAGAAGGTGGTGGATGGGGTGGGCCGGACGGACCCAAAAGAGAACTACTGAGGATACACCTGGCGCTCGACGACTGCTACTCACCATGAATATTCCCGCACTGATCATGATCGTGCCGCTGACTGCCCGCACCAAGGTCCTTTCCCATCTGATTTCTGCGAAGACAAGGCGCCTCGCCTCATCATCTGCGTATCGCTGTAGCCGAGGGCGATGGCAGTGGCGGCAGAGCGCCGCGTCAAACGAGGAAAACTCAAACGATGGAAATCCCGGAACCCATATTCATGTGCTCTGGGAACCAGGTGATCTCAAACTGTCGACGGATTTTGTCGAGGATGGCCTGGACGAAAACGTCACAGAGCTGCTTCGGGTAAGGTTCAGCACGAGCCGTCGAGAACACGCCTTTGGGATCTTTGCCTTCCAGTTCGATGTGAGGTCCCCCCGTGCACGGACACCTATAGTCAGTGGAAATGCATGTTTTCAAACGGCATTGCATCCGGGGGAGGTTGGAAACAATGAAAGCGGCGGCCTTATTCCAAGGGTTCCAAAGTTCGGCAGAAACCGGCAAACACCATCTCACCTTGAAAGCGATTTTGTCGATCACGAAGCTCTGGGACCAACCAAACCCTGCTGAACCTGGAATTCTCCAAACGCACAATCATATTATGTTCCTGGGCTGCCGTCATTAACTGAACATACTGTAGCACTAACGAGTGGCCTAAATTGACATTGGCCTGATCTGGCTTGGAGAGTTTGTGTCAAGCCGCTACATAGTGATCATCATCACGCACTGGCGGGAGGCCGAGGCCGTCGTGCTCACGTGCTCTTGACCAAGGCTGACGCAAAAGACCCACCCACAGTGTGGCGATGACTGGCTGGCGTGCTTTCAGGCGCGCCTCAAGTTTCCGAGAATCGCGGGGTCCGCGAGGTCGTTGTCGGCCCGTTCTTGATGCCCCAGCTCTCTGCAGCGAGACCTGCACTGCAGAGAGACCTGCTGAGCGCAGTGGTGCCGCCGAAGAGCTCGATCGCGCGAACCCGCTGGAGGTCGCGCGAAGCCGAAACTATTCTAAAGAGCTCTGGACCTCATCGGACAGCGTCCTGATCGCGAAGCTGCACTCTCGCCTCTGATCGGCGGTCATGCGACGCCCCTCCTGTCGCACCCTGGAGCGCGCCTCGTTGCGGCGGACCTTCTTGGACTGAGGGGCCCGCCTGCATCTGCGCCCGACGTCGAGCGAGGTCCCGTAGTAGCGGAGCCTGTCGTGGCTCGGCCCCCCGCGGCGCAGCTGGCGCATCATGTAGGGGCGGCCCTTCAGCTGCATGTCGACCTGGGCCCTTTTTCGAACAGCGGCACCACCGCGTGAACGGCGACCTTCAGGAGCGGCGCGGACGGGTCGCCCGTCTTGAGACAACTCAGAGCTTGGCCCAGCCACAACGCGGCTGGGCTGTCGAGGAGGATGGACACGCCCACGAGCCCAACCTTCGAGATCTCCCGGCGCTCGGACTGGCGGAGGTTCAAGGCGCAGCAGGGCGAGGGCCCCCCGGCACCGCCAGGTCGCCCTCGCGGATCTCGCCGGGCTCGCAGGGCCGGAGGCACCCGGAATCTGCGGCGCGGCGTCTAGTCCGCTCTCGCGCAGCAACCGCAAGGCCATCGCCGCCACCAGGCTCCAGGAGATCGGCGGCGGGGCGACTCCAGGCTCGAGCTTTGGCCAGCCCCGCAGCGCACGTAGGAGTCGGGGCAGTTTGGTTTGGCCCCCGGGAAACTTGGCGCTGAAAAGCAGGAAGCTGGCAAAGGCCTTCTGCGCTTCGCTGCTGCACATGCCCCGGTCGTAACCTGAGTTGACATAGGCCACAAGCAGTGCGTCGGCACGGTCGACCGCGTCGAACTTCAGGCTCTTCATCTCCGCGAATCTCGCGATGTTCTGGCACCTGCGAGCGCAATCCTTCACCGTCGCCTGGTTCAAAGAGTTCGCCTCCAGAAAACTGGCGCCCTGCTGCAGCACCTCCGGGCCGGTGGTCACATAGCCTGTCCTGCGAAGAAGGCGCCCCTCGACCCTCTCTGCTCGAGTCTGGTCCGAAGCTCCGACCACTCCAATCGGCGGCGTCGCCATGGCCGCTGATGGCCACTCGTTGGCCTTGAGACCTGAAGAAGTTGACGACCGAGGCATTCGGCGGCGGCGAGGTGTTGGAAGAAACGTGGACGCATGCATGAGACCGCGCCTTCGGTTCCCAGTCTGGAGCCAAAACTGGCCGAGTTGAACTCGGATGGAATCCAGCGGCGCGAGGAACTAGAGTCACTCCCCACTGCCAGACGCGCGAGCTTCCGCCAACACACCAGGGCCCCAAAAGTCGTGATCCGGCCCGTTGCCAGGGCCAGGGTCGCACTCAGATTGCCCCAGGTCCAGATGGACCACCCCGAAATTGCGGGCGGCCCTGAGCTCGCGGAAGCGACGACTCCCCGAGCCTCAAGAACCCCAATTTCCCCTGGATCCCACATTCTAGCCGCAGAAGCCCGGCCCCAAGACTCCTGATTCAGTAAATGACGAGGCACCTCTGGAAAACCAAGATTATCCTCAAGTTGCCCCCATAGATCAGGTTCCCTTTGAGGCTTCGCAGTGTGAAGATCACGGAAAGGATCGATTTATTGTAAAGCACGCTCTCGGGCCCGATGAGCCCCCAGACGGTATCTCCATTTTCCGTGAACCCCGCAGGCGGTCTCGATCTCCCCGGGCTTCCACTCGGCAGAGCAAGCCGCGGTGCCCGTCTCGCGGGCGTCGGAGGCCGCGACAGTCGAGCACGCGGGCCTCCTCGAAAAGGCGGAAGACGCCACCGACAGGGAAGCGCGCCGCCTCGCCTCTCGCGCGGCGGGCAGCCAGAGTCTGGATCTCTTCGGCCCCAAAGCAGCGGCGAAATCGCACGTGGCCCGAGGCGCTCCGAGCGGCTCTCTTCGGCGAAGAGAACAAACCACGACGCGCCCGAGAAGCCTCTGAAACGCCCCCCCCCCCCCCCCCCCTTCGCACCCTCGGGCGCTGCGAAGACCACAAACACGCACGTCGTAATATTTCCAACTTGCGCGGACGACACTCAATAACCCCACGGCCCCCGCCGATGCGCCCCCCAAGACCCCCCGCCATCGCGCCTGCGTCCGTCTCCCCGTGCACTCTGAGCCCGGCCGTCCCCAGACGCTCGCGCGCCCTCTCCTTCACCTCCTGGACTCAAGCCGCGTCGGCGCCAATCGCGTCAAGGTTGTCACAGCACGGGAGGAGAGCGACGTGCTCGTCGGAGATGAGGAGGAGAGGATCGTTGTCACGAACAAGAATCGGACATTCGACATGGAGGAGCCTACAAATATATGATGCTCATGGATCTCCTGAGCCATCGACAAAGCCCAACTCTACCCCCTCGGCACCGCGGTCAAACGCGGCCACGCACGATCGCACCCAAGACCTCCTCCCAAGATAGCTCGGCCACGAGCACCCCGACCATGTAAGAGATGCTCGGGCACGGGCGGCAGGCAAAAGAATTCCCTCAACGCTGGCAGGTTGCCCGGCGAATATAAATAATCATTGATATCTGCGGTGGCCACGCACAGACGACTCGGGAGGGGGGCGCCTGCGATGTCCTCGCGAGCGGCTCCGTGACCTTTTCGCAGGCTGCATTCTCAACCTAGACCAGGCCGGCAGCAGACGCCCCCATCTGCAACGATGGCGGCCCTCGAAACCGAGGAGTTGCAAGTCGACGGCCCCAGACCGCGCGAACATTGTCGTTGTTCTTGGCGGCGAAAGAAACGGGTCACGATGCCCCTAGGACAGGGGTCGCCGCCATGCCCAACGCCCCTCGGCCCAAAAGGTCCCGGGCGAGCTGGCGGTGGATCTTAGGATTGGTAACTATGCTGATATCCATGCAGGGGCGGTCAATATCATTCTTCTCAATAGTATGACCGTATTCATCTCGATCAAAAGGTAAGTTCAGAACAAAACCTCTTGACTAGGTCATGGTTGATATCGTTGAGAAGATCGAGGACACCAGGAGCCTGGGAGCCTACGTCTGACATAGACACCAAGCCCCGGGCAAGGCGCCCAACCGCACAACTAGCCCCCTCGCCTGGTACGCGCAAGAGGCTCGACTCAGGGAGCTCGCGAGCGGCCCCACGGCGGGCGCACACAGTAGGAGAGAGAGAGCGGCGCGTTCGACCTGCTCAAGCACCGCAGACTGGGCAGCGCGCGGAACAGAGGTCGGCGGCGACGCCGCCGAAAAAAAAACGAGCGGGAAGCATCTCATTCATGCCAGTCATGACCTCATTGAAGGCATCCACCTCTGCACGTCGTTTCGCTCGACGCAGCTTGACCCAGCGCGAAGAACCTGGCCGCGCCCGCTCGAGCGGATCGAGAGCGGGAAGGGGGAACAACTCCCGCTGACGTTCACCGCGGCAAGCAGCACCCAAAACTGGCCCTCGTCTAAGTCGATGGCGGCCCACAGGTCGGCCGGAAAAACGCCCTGAAAGGTCCCGCGCACAAGTCGGGCTGACATCCTCGTGCACGGCTTCTTCTGAAAGCCCTTGACGCATGCTAGCGCGTGTCGGGCCGATTCTCCCGCGCCGGGGGGGCAAGTTCACCCCTGCCCCTGCTGGCCGCCGCCGCCGCCACCCTCGTCGCCAGCACCGCGGCCGCCTCCGCGACCGCCACCGCGCCCCAACTTGGCCTCCTCCCGGGCCTTCTGGAGCTCCATGGCGACCATGGTCTCGTTCTTGACGCGGGCGGCCGCGTGCTCCAACAGCGCGGGAGCGACCATCGCTCCATGGCGGCGCGGGCTCCAGACCATGAAGTGGTCGGTGGCCGAGTAGTCGGGCGTTCCTGGAAAAATCCTATGCGCCTCCTCGATGGGCTGGAGCCTTCTCACGATCATCTCCATGGCCTGCAAAGCCGGAGCATTCAAGTGATCGACCGTGGTCATGCTGTCGATGATTCTGCAGAACACTTCATGTTCGTACACCGATCGATCACCTGCAGCAACCCCTGCCGTCCGAACTCAATGTTCGTGCTTGACCATCGGCGGCATGCCCTCGTCCCTCATAGACTGGAGCAACCACAAGTGCGAGGTCCGTTGAGGCCGATGTCGCTCTGGGGTTCGTCGCCCATCACGATCTCCACAACGTCCGCGAAAGCCCGACGCCGCATGCCCGTGGAGTCGAACCGCACTGGAAGCACCCTGAGTTCCTCATCCTTGAAGACCTCCAGCTCGCTGCGGCGGACCTGAAGCACGAAGAGCTGCCCCTGCGAAGTGGCGATGATGGCGCGCGAGCCGCTGACGAAGGCGCGTCGGGCATCTCGCGGATCTCGTCGCCCTTCCTGAAGTCGCCGACCTCTTCCGCCGCCACCAAGAGGCTGCCGGGCGGCGCTGCGGCGGCTGCTGCGACGGCTCCAGGCGCGCCCGCACCGGCGAGCGGGGCACCCCCAGCCGCGGCGGGCACCACTGGGGCGCGGCCGATTCCCGCCGCCATGGCGTTGGGACCCCGCCGCCGCTGCGCCAGGTTGGCGACGGATACAGGTACTGCCGCGCCGACAGATGGCGCTCCGACCAGAAGCGCTCCGTCACGGAACAACTGCTGGAGCTCCTGCTGATCAGGAACACCACGGAAACGATTGACACGATCCGCTCGCACTCCATGCACGTTGACCCCTTTTGACCGATCCACTTCACTCCGAGCAGGTCCTGGTTAGTTGCCGTCGGCTCGATGTCGTAATGGTCCGAATCCGCGGTATACACCTCGTAGAGGCCAGGGGTGGAAGTAGACGCCGCCGTAATGAGAAGTTCATGCCACAACTCTGCCCCTGGAACATCATATCTCACCAAAACATAATCTCCAGCACGTGCCGTCACTTCCGAAGAAAGTCCAGCTGTGCCCTCGCGGCCTTTGCCAACTCCGCCTGCTGAGTCTGACTCGGCCCCCGCACGCGTCCGACAGCGTAACCCACACTCACTCCGATGTAGAACTGCAACACGATCAAGAAGATGAAGGAATGCAGGTCTAAGCAGAATCCATGTGAACCGTCCTGGCTGAACACTCCTGCGACCTGCTCCGCAGGTCCGAGGGGCACCACGTTAGGCATAGAGATGTTGCAGACACAGTCGGGGCACGGAGGGCAGGCTGGGATAAGCGGGCACTGCAAACTCGGCTGCAGATGAGAGAGCAGGAACCAGTTACCCGCGAATCGAGCGGCCTCGCGAACGTTCTCTCGGACTGCCGAAACCTCCAGAACCCCCATCAACCAATGGGCAGAAAGTTCTTGAACCCTACTGAGGATACGCCTGGCGCTCAACGACTGCTACGCATCATGAAGGTGCCCGCACATATCATCATCATCATCATCATCATCACCATCATCATCATCATCATCATCATCATCATCATCATCATCATCATCATCATCATCACCACCACCACCACCACCACCACCACCATCATCATCATCATCATCATCATCATCATCATCATCATCATTAACATCAGCATCAGCAGCAGCAGCATCAGCATCAGCATCATCAGCATCATCATCATCATCAACATCATCTTCATGATCATCATCATCATCATCACCAACATCATCATCACCAGCATCATCATCATCAGCATCATCATCATCAGCATCAGCATCAGCATCAGCATCAGCATCATCATCATCATCATCATCATCATCATCATCATCGTCATCGTCATCGTCAGCATCATCAGCAGCAGCAGTAGCATCCGCATCAGCATCATCAGCATCATCATCAGCATCATCAGTATCATCTGCATCAGCATCATCATTACCAACATAAAAATCGGCATCATCAGCATACTCATCATTATTATTATCATCATCACCTCCACCACCACCAGCATCCCACTCCTCCTCCTTCTCCTCCTCCTCCCCCTCCTCGTTCTTCTCCTCCTGCCCCCTTTCCTCATGTTCAACGTCCTCATGATCATCATCATTATCAACTTCATCATCATCATCAGCATCATCATCAGCATCATCATCGTCGTCATCATGGTCCTCATCGTCATCGTCATCATCCTCGTCAGCAGCAGCAGCAGTAGCATCAGCATCAGCATCAGCATCAATATCCTCCTCCTCATCATCATCATCATCATCATCATCATCATCATCATCATCATCATCATCATCATCATCATCATCATCATCATCATCATCATCATCATCCTCATCCCCATCTTCCCACTCTTTCCACTCCCTCCTCCCACGCACCCACCGTGCTTCGTACGCGGCGGCCGCCCAGCAACGTCGTCGTTGTCGCCGTTGTAAACGTCGTCAGTCGTCGCGTGTCGTCGTCGGGGTAGACGTCGTCGTCGAGATCGTCGTCGTTGTCTGACATCGTCTGACGTCGTCTGTCGTCGTCGCCGCTGGCGCCGCCGTCGTCGTCTGTTCTCTGTCGGCGTCTGTCTTTGTGATCGACTTTGAGAGCGCCGAAATCCTCATCGTCGTCTGGCCTCGTCTGACGTCGTCGTCGGCACCACCATCGCTGCCAGTGGTCGTCGTCTGCCGCCCGTCGTCGTCTGTCGTCTGCAGCTGCGTGCCCTCTTCTTCCTGGGCGTCGGTCGCGCGAGGGTGGCGAGCCTGGAAGCTCAAGAAAGCCCCACCGCCCCGCCCGCCCCGCCGCCGAGGAAAGGGACCACCTCCGTCCTTCAGCGCCCTCCGTCCCTCTGCCCCTCCTCCACCTGCCTCCTCCGCTTATTCCTCCCCCGTCTTTCTCCCATCTCCTCACCTCTTCGTCCCCTCCCCCGCCTCCCGAACAAAAGCACGACCGCGGCTCACCACCCCGCGCCAAATCTCTCGAGCCGGATCGATCCGTGAGGGTCCCGGGACGAGTCCTCATCCTTCTCCTCCTCCTCCTCCTCCTCCTCCTCCTCCTCCTCCTCCTCCTCCTCCTCCTCCTCCCCCTCCTTAGCCCTCCCTGAGGAACAACAAGCTGCAGAAACGCTAACTGTCAGAAAGCCGTGCGGGGTCTTACGCCGACCCAAGAACACCGCAAGGACATCCGGAAGTTGATGCTCATGCAGCGCGTTGGTGTTATCCCTGATCTTCCCTTTCTGCACTCCCCCTCCTCGTCCTCGCCTCGATCCGCCGCCAGACTGCTCCGACTACTCGTCGTGAGTCGTTTTCGTCATGGTCCCAGAGCAAAAAAAACTGGCCCGCCCCAGGTGCCGAAACTTCCAGCAATCGCACCTCGTGACTTTCTCGTTGGCGCTGCTGCCGTCCCCGCCGCCGCCGCCCTCCCCGGGGCCACCCCGCTTCCCGAGCTAAGCCCAGCAGCGGCGACGAGAACCTCTCGGGGGGTGCTAGAGGTGCCCCAGGCCAAAGGTGCCCCTAGCTTTTCGCTCAGTTTTGGAGCCCCTGGGGCCCTCGTGAAGGGTGCTCTGGAGGCCGTGGCGGCCTCCTTGGAAATCCTGGGGGCACCTTGGGCCAGAAGCACTTCTAGCAACACCCGAACCTCCGGAACGACCACGACGACGCCGCCCCGCCGCCGCTCCGCGCGCTGCCGCCGCCCGCGCCGCCCGCCCGCGCCGCCCGCCCGCGCCGCCCGCCCGCCCGCCCTCGGCGCCGACGCCGCCCGCGCAGCCGCCGCCGCTCCAGAGGCCGCGCCTCGGGCCGGCGGCGGCCGCGGCGCCGGCGGG
This sequence comes from Prorocentrum cordatum, assembly GCA_963575745.1. Taxonomy (NCBI): domain Eukaryota; class Dinophyceae; order Prorocentrales; family Prorocentraceae; genus Prorocentrum; species Prorocentrum cordatum. The sequence goes on from CAUYUJ010008413.1 coordinate 56,188, forward strand.
AGGTCCTCCGGCGTGCTCGGCAGGGGCGGCGCCTCCTGGACGGGTCGGCGGCGGCGGCGGCGGCGGCGGCGGCGGCGACGACGACGACGACTCCAGCGGGCCGCATCGGCCGTCCTCCTCGAGGGAGAAAGGCTACACAGAGGTCGCAGGGAGGAGCTGAGCCATTGGTGATGTGGAGGGAGATTGGATCAGCATCCTGTTTCCTCCGTCACTGCTGAGGCGATGACTCTCGACAGGCCCTCATGCCACCCAGCCCAACGGCCTGTTCCACCGCCCCACGCGTCTCCCGAGCCCACTCCCTAACGCGACCCCTCCCCCCCAACCCCCCGTCCTCGCTTCGCGAAGGACAGCATTTTCCCAACCCCCAATTATTCCCTGCGCTGACTGCAAATCTGGGGGGCAGCCATCGACTTCTCACATCTGGCGGAAGTCGGAGCCTGGTAGGCCTCGAACCGCCCGTGATGGACACCGCTCCTACAATTCACGCTGCTGCTGAGCACTGACCTGCCCGACTGCCGCCGTCAGTATTCGTTCAGAGATTTCCTGGGTTAACGTCGATAATGGCCGAAATGCAAAGTGCCGGGTAGTCGGCCATGATATTCCAATCGCGCTTGTGCCACTCATCGGCATCGCTGGTATCCGCGAAAGGTCTCCATCCTTGATCAAATATACGGAATATGGCGATGGCGACGAGATCGAAGACTGGACCGACATCAGGCGTGGACAACACAACGGTGCCATTCACGACTTCAGCAAAAGGCGAACAATCTGTGACAAAGAGCTATCTCCTCGTAGGACTCTGCCAGTTCACCGCCAGAGCCTCTGAACCGTGGGTGGGTATTGTGCAGAATCGGTCGGTGCTCGCCCTGTGCGTCTGCACAGGCCGGAATCGACAAGAATAAACCACTCTTTGTTCACACGTGGTCACGGAAGAAAGGGAAGTACGCCATCCAGTCGTCGAAGTTTTTGCAGCCCGCCGATGACGCCAACAGTCTCCGGTCACCATGACCAAGACGTCCTCCCACTCGACTGTGCGGCCAATGCATGCATGAGCCAAGCCCTCCTTGTGTCTGCGCTTCTCAGGCCAATTCTGCATTGTCTTCCAACCACAGTCGTGGGCGAAATACCCAGAGTAAGGTGATTAGAGCCTCCGCCAAGGTGCCAACGTCTTCTCCCGCCAAACGTTTTTGAATGAACTCCCAAGGATGCGCACGTGCAACGGAGATACGCCCGTCTTCTAGAACCAATGTTCCGAAGTCCGCGCTGTGTCCGCTCATGGGGGCCTCCTTCTATGTACTCCGTCCTGCCCCCTTTCCTGGCCACGGGCTTCGAAGTGCGGAGCGGGGAGGAGGGGAGGAGGAGGGTAAAGGAGGTAGGAGGTGCGCGGGATGGGGAGTGCACGAGGTATGCGCCCTGTAGGCGTTCCTTGCGTGAGGGGTGCACCAGAGAGGACCAGGAACAAACCTCCTCGGGGGCTTGGATGGCAGGAGAACTCCCCAAAGGCAGCGCAGCCCTTGGATACGTGAGCAGAAACAAAAACTCACGAAACACATCCTGCCTGAAAACATCCGCCGTCGTGCCGCGAGGCACTGAGTGGATTGTTCTCAGGTCCTCCAGAATCCTGAATCCTCAGCCCTCGAAATTCCGCCAGTCCTCTGAGCGCAGGTGGCCTAACGATCTTAGATTTTCCTATTCCAAAACCCTCTTCCCGTCGGAAAAAGGTGTCCTTCCCCCACTGAATTGTTTTGGGTGGGTTCGCGAGCCGTCAGAGCGCCGAAGATGGCCCAAGATGGCTCAACGAGGGTCACCGATGCTCCAAAATGGCCCCACAATAGCAAAATAGCTGAAGATTGTTCAAGATGACTTCTGGCATGCCTCCAAGAGGCCCCAAGAGGACCAAAAGACCGCTAAAGTGCTCTCGGAGCTCCCTCACAACTTCCCCAAGAGGCCAATGTCCTTCAAAAACCTAAGGAATATCCATGATGGGTGCCTTCTCGCCGTTTCGCTTCCGATGCAACATTGAGGCATCATGATGACCCCAGGATGGCCCAACAGAGAGCCACACGAGCGTCCCAAAAAGGGTCCCAAGACCACCCAAGAGGGCCCCAGGAGGCGATGTTGATGATCCAGAGGGGGAAAACAATTCGGGGGCCCTCCCTCTTTTGATCGACGCCCTATGGGATGGCCCCCAAGCGACCCTCCAAGGCTCCCAAGAGGGCCCCAAGGAAGCTCCAAGATGGGCCCTAGACACCGCAACGAAGCCACGAGAGGACCCCAAGACCCACCAAAATAGCTCCCACAGGGCCCCAAAAGCGCCGCGAGAGAGCCCCAAGACGACCCTAAGAGGTCCCCCAGAAGACTCCAAGACGAGTGCCAGAGTCTTCGTCCACCTTTCTCCTCCGCAGATTCGCCCTCTTCCTCCTCGCCATCATCTCCCTCCTCGTCCACCTCATCCTCGTCTTCCTGTTCCTCGTCCTCCTACTCCGTGTGCTACTCACTCCTCGTCCTCCTCTTCTGCCTCCTCCTCCTCCTCCTTCTCCTGTTCATCCTCCTCCTCCTCCTCCTCATACTCCTACTCCTCATCCTCCTCCTCATTATCCTCCTTAGCATCGTTCTCGTCCTCGTCATGAGTATGATCAGGCTGATCCAAAACTTGTTTCACTGCATGCTTCTACACTGTCCTGATCAAGGCATCTCGCATGGGAATCGTTTCTGGATGAGCTAGTGGGGATACTTGTTGTTGCCAGCCGCAGGCGAGCGCGCCGACGGCGTGTCAAGGTCCGAGCGGGCCGCGCGAGGTCCTAAATTACCTAGCACAAGCAGGCCTACCGCCACAACTCAGGACGGGACCAGGAGGTGCTAGTGGGGATACGAGAAGCGTCACGAAACTGACATGGAGAGGCCCAGAAACCCAGATTGCCTTTCCGCGTGACTCTTGGGGTGTGTCGCAAAGCTTTTCCCGAAACGGGCCAAGAAGGCCCCAAGAGGCCCACAAACCGGCACACGAAAGCCTCCAAGGGGACACCGAGGCGGCCCACAAGATGGTCCCAAGACGACCCAAGAGGCCCCCAAGACACCCCAAGAGGGCTCCAAGAGACCACCCAAGAGGGACCCAAGAGGTTTATGTTGCAATCCGTGGTTCAAGGATTTTAGCGTTCTCGCCGCTTCGGGCCTCCAACGCGCCCTAGGACGGCCCAAACTCCAAAGACCGCCACAAGACGGCACACGAGGCCCTCGAGAGGGCAACAAGACGGCCCAGGCGGCCCCCAGAGGCCTCCGAGACGGCCCCAAGAGAGGGAACACGAACCGACACTTCGAGCCTTCCACCCCAAGGTGGCTCCAAGACCCCCTGCGAGGCTCCCGAGAGGCCCCCATGACGCCCCCGAGAGGCCCGAAGAGGCGCCAAGGAGTCCCCATGAGGCCCCCAGGAGCCCTGCAGAAGGCCCCCGAGAGGCATCCCAGGAGACCATCATACGCATCCAAAAGGCTTCTGACCCACACCCAGGCACGGTGGCTGGAGAGACCGCAGGCCTCTCCTCCTCCCTCATCCTCATCCACCTCCTCCTCCTCCTCCTAATCCTCCTCCTCTTCATCCTCATCCTCGGATTGGTTCGGTCTACGGCGAGAGGTTCGATGCCGAAATGGAGAAAAAAAGGCCATGTGAATATTCCTCCTCTTCCTCCTCCTCCTCCTCCTCCTCCTCCTCCTCCTCTTACTCCTTGTCTTCCTAAGCGAAGCGTTCCCCCAAGGGTTTACGCAACGGCTGGGGGAGCACATAATCCAATAGCTTGGCCAGACTCTGACATTACGTGTGGCCGCCAAGGCGCTTCCAAAAGGCAGGGACCTGCGGTGGTTCGCTGTAGGAGTCTTCGATAAGGAGCACAGAGCACGGGCATGGGGGGAAAAGAGCACGGAGGACGAAGAAGAGGACGCAGGACAAGAGTCTGACTTCAAGATTCAAGTATCCTCGGGACCACAACGGTGGCGGCGTCGATGGTGGCGACGCCGACGAGGGCAGCGGCAACGGACCACAAAGGGTATTGAGGCGATGAAGCAGCGAGACGTCAGCGGCACAGGCGCTTCGGTGCTTCCACAAGGCGGCGGCCGCAGCGATGGAGCGCATCGGCAAGCGGGCGCACCAGATTCGTCGGCGGCCCCGCGCCACCCACGGCAGCGGTCAGCCGCCGGGACGGAGGCAGGCGTGCCGGTGCTGCTGCGGGCGGGAGAGGGCTTGCTGGTTGGCAGAAGAGACGAAGCACTAACGTGAGAAGGATCACGAATAGTAGTGGGCGACCGGCTAGGAGCAGGAGCAGGAGTCAAGTCAGCTAGGTCGAACGAGTCAGCTGGCCCCGCCCATCACCACCCTCCTCCCATAACATGGAATACCAATGGCGGCACAACTAGGGATGGACATTGGAACGAATCGCCACCTAGCGAACGGCAGGCGCTCGCGCGCGGTCCCGCTTCCGACGACTGGGTTAACGGACAAATACGCGGGCCACGCACGGGCAGGGGGCGGAGCTTCTGAAAATCCTTCTGGCGCTCAGGCGGGAGTACAATTCAGCACCCTCTTGGGCAGGCAAAGCGGCGGCGACGAAGCATGCTGCGCGCAGAAATGGTACCCCACTCCACGCACCAACTGCGCAGCCCTTGGGCCAAAGCAGCATTGCGCTTGCTCTCGCGCGGCCCCACAGCCGGTGCAGCTCTCATGCGACTCGGCGAACGAAACATGCGCCGAGCCCACGCGGGAACCCACGTCCAAGCGAAATATGCACGAGGCTTGGGTGAGGGCGACGAGACGTCCGCTCGCGCGCGATCCCCACCCCCAACGACTTGGCGAGTGAGAAGTACGTGTCGCGCCCAGACTTGAGCGCCACAATCAAACCTGCGCGGCGCCGAAGCGAGAGCGACAGTGTCGCCCGCTCGATTCGACGAATTGGCAAGAAAAGGGCGCGGGATATGCATTAGTTCCATTCCAGTCGGGCACTTTGGAACGTGGGCACAACAATGTCCATGGTTGGACCTTACACGCCGATGTTGTTTTGCTGTCGACAGGTAGGACGGACCCTCCTGAATGGAGCCCCTATCGGCCGGCCAGGTAACAAAATAAAAGTATTACGAATGAGGCATGCGGATTGGAGTCTAGTGCGCCAGGTCAAACGAGTCAGAGGGCCCGCCCGTTCCGACCCTTCCTCCCATACCATACCCGCCACCGCGCTTGCAGCGGTAAGTAGGTAGGTAGGTAGGTAGGTAGGTAGGTAGGTAGGGAGGCAGGTAGGTAGATAGGTAGGTAGGTCGGTAGGTAGGTAAGTAATTAGGTAGGCAGGTGGGTAGGTATGCAGGTAAGTAGGTGTGGTGTGTGGTGTGTGTGGTGTGTGTGTGTGTGGTGTGCGTGTGTGTGAGGTGTGTGTGTGGTGTGTGTGTAAGGTGTGTGAGGTGTGTGAGGTGTGTGCCGGGCCCTCTCAAGCCTTGCTTAACAATACATTGGGGCCCGACGCATCGAGCCCAAGATGCGTTCACTTGTATGACCAAGACCCTGCGTGTCTGGCCGTCCAGGCAGAACATGTACCAAAATACGAGGTAGGGGGAGGGACGTTCAGTGCACCCCCCCCCGGCGCCCACCCACCCCCGGGCGCCCGCCCGAGCGCGGTGGCGGAATCGCGCGGCCGCGCCACTGGATAGATTAAAGGTGGTGGCAGAACTTGATGCTGGGAACGCGCTCCCACCTGACGGATGGAAGACGCTCGCGCGCGGTCCCGCTTCCGACGACTTGGTGAAGGGACAGATACGCGGGCCACGCACGGGCGGGAGCGGAACTTCAGAAAATACTTGCGCGGCACTGGGGCGAGAGCATAAGTTTACTCTCTCGCGGACACCCAAATGCCAGATGAACTCTGCCGAAAAGAAGCATGCGCCTGGCCGGCCACTTGTTCCAGCGTGGACGGCCTGCGAAGAAGTGAAGGCAGCACGCGTCCAGAACTCATGCACGTGTTGTGATGCGGCTAGTGGAGCAATGCTGCTGCTACTGAACAAGGTGCTACTTCGATTCCTCCTGTGCTGGCTGTTGTACAACTGCTAGAGATGCTAACAACTAACCGCCGATATACTGCTACTGCTATTACGACTGATCATGCCCCTGTTGCTGCATCTTCTCGAAAACGCGATCACGGGCCTGATCGGGGAAGCCGTGCCGATCACGTCACGGCATAACATACGGCCACTGCGGAACCCAGCACCCGAGCTGCGTCGAAGCTCGGGCCCTCGAAACCAATCCTGGTCGCCTCGCGGCGGCCTGCTGCATTTGCCGTGGGCAGACGTCGGGCCGGCCCCCGCTGTGGGGTGCCGCCGTGTCGCCAGCGAACCACGTGGCAGAAGGATAGGACACGCACACGGCTGGACAAGTCTAAAAACGAATCCGGAGTGGCCCCACTGGAAGGGCAGGAGGCATCAAGCCTCCGCAGCAGCCCTGATTGTGGCGTGCTCTACACGCACGAGCTGGGCCACGGGGATCGAGACAGCTGGCGTCTAATTGAAAGGCCCCTGCGTACAATGCGCCTTGCCCCAGCCGCGCCAGCTGGAGCATTATGCGCACAGCGCGAGGTCAAGGAGGACGAGGAGAAAGAAAAGCAGGAAGGCTAAGAAGAACATATGTGATCACTCGGGCAGAGACGGGATGCGCAGAGCGCGTGCGGACCTGCGGACCAGGGCAGCGGGCGAGACTTAGAAGGCTGGCCCACACTAGGGGCACCCGAGCTGAACCGCGACTAGGATACGGCTCTTGAGGCTGGTTTGCAGATCTGGCCCTCTGGGGGACGCCCCATTGGCGAATGAGCCGAAAACAACACAAGTCCACAGTACATGCCCCGGAAAAGTTCGCGCGACTGCGCTCGAGAAAATAATGAGGGCTCGACCAAGACAGCGTTCTGCGATTCAGCCCATGGGCCGTCTTCGGCCGTCTCGAGGTCCTCGGAAGGGCCCTCTTGGGCTGTCGTAAGACCCTTTTGGGTTGTCGTAGGCCCGTCCTGGGCCGTTTTGTGCAGTTCGCGGGGGCCTCTTGGGGCAGTTGTGGGCCGTCTGGGGCAATACGGACGACCTCTTGCCATCTGGGGCGTTCGGGCGACCGAAAAAGCAATCAAGGTAAACTCATACGAAAACACCAGCATTCAAGTATTGCTCCCAACCATCCTGTGGTGTGGGGTCTCCGTTTTGAAAAGGCAGCACCCCGCGTCCTCACCTCCCACTGCCCCTCCTACCCCATCCCGACTCTGCCTTCCGCATGTCCATGTCGGCACACACCCCACACGCTTCGCGGCCCCATGGGGAGCTCCAGCTAAGGCCCAAACGCCAGGATCGCATGGCGGCACCGCCTCACTTCGGCAGTCTCCTCACACGCTTCGTGGCGCCATAGGGAGCTTCACGCCCCAGTGGCAGCCCCGCTCAAACATTTCGTGGCCCCTCAGGGAGCCTCACCACAGGCGCTAGTGTCAGCGCCCGCGTGGCAGCACCGCCCCATGTTGGCAAACCCTCACACGTTTGGTGCGGTACTTTCGCCTGTAGATGGTTGGGCCCTTCGCCGGGATGATATGTTGCCTCTTGCTGGCCTCCTGGGAAACTCTCTTGGGCCCTCTTGAAACTGGCAGGGGGGCCATCCTCGGCTGTCTAGGAACTATATTGGGGCGGCTAGGGCAATTTTGGAAGGCTCTTGCGCTGTCTGGGTGACATATTTGGCCGTTTTGCGGCTATTTGGGAGCCATACTGGCTGGCCCGAGGACTGTGGGAGGCTCGGCTGGACCCCAGGAACCAGACCGGACCAGGGGGGTCTGAGTCTCAGCCATGGTCCTGCTACATGTGCATACATGTAAATACACAGACACACAGATACACATACACGTTCACATAGACATGCACATTCACATACGCATACACATACACGTACACATACACGTACACCTACACATACACATACAAATACACATACACATACACATACACGTACACGTACACGTACACATACACATACACATACACATACACGTACACGTACACATACACATACACATACACATTCACATTCACATTCACGGGACGACGACGACAACGATGACGACGGCAACGACGGAGACAACGACGACGACAACGACGACGACGACGGCGACGACGACGACGACGACGACGGTGACCACGACGACGACGAAAACGACGACGACGGCGGCGGCGACGACGACGACGGCGACGGCGGCGACGACGGCGGCGACGACGGCGACGGCGACGATGGCGACGAATATGACGGTGACGTCGACGACGGCGACGACGACGACAACGACAACGGCGACGACGACGACGGCGACGACGACGACGACGGCGACGACGACGAGCACGATGACAACGACGGCGACGACGACGACGACGACGGCGACGACGACGACAACGGCGACCACGACGATTGCGGTCGTGACGACGATGACTACGTACGACTACGACGACGACGAGGGCGACGGCGACGGCGACCACGACGACGTTGACGACGACGGCGACGACAGCGACGGCGACGGCGGCGACGGCGACGACGACACCCACGACGGCGACCACGACGTCTTCGAGCATGACGATGACGACGATGACGACAACAACGACGACGCCGACGACGACAACGATGACGACGACGTCGGCGACGGCGACGAACACGACGACGACGACGACGACGACGACGACAACGACGGAAAGCGCGCGAGGCACGCGACGCATCGCGAAGAATATATATATATATATACATACACACATGCTCACACATAGAGGGTAAAGAACCTCATGGTCGTTGTCGTTTTCATCCTGGTTTTCGTCGCCACGTGTCCGCCGTCGGCGCTGCCAGCAGCCGCTGCCGCCGCCGCCGCCGGCACTGACGCGTCGGCGCCGACGCGACGGGGGGGGGGGAGAGGAGTCTCCTTGTCTCTGTTCGAAAACCCCGAATGTTTGCGGGGGGGTCACGGCTCAAACGCGCGGACGGATGTTCCCAAGGCGAACGCCCGCGTTCCTCATAAACTCATACATACATTCATACCTACAAACATACGTACATGCATGCATGCATACATTCGTGCACACATGAAAACACATACCGACCTACATACATACATACCTACATACATACACACATGCATGCATCAATGCATGCACACACGCATGCAATCATAAACGCACACATCCATACATACATACATGCATGCACGCAAACGTTCGTAAGCGCATACATGCACTCATGCATACATGCATAATTACACACATGCACACATACAAACATTCATACATACATACATACATACATACATACATACAGACAGTCAGTCAGACAGACAGACAGACAGACAGCCATACGGACAAACATACATACACACATACGTACATACATGCATACATGCACACATTCATACACACATAGATACAAACACTTTTTACAAACGCAAGAGGAGCCCCGTGGCAAGAGTCAGGAGACGACAAGACACGACGACGGGGACGAGCGACGACACGACAAAGACACAGGCGCGGGGGCGGGAGAGGGGGAGAGGAGGGAAAGCATGGGAGGCGCGCCGGCCCGCGCGGCCAGCTGGCCTCAGAACGCGCCAGCTGCGGCCGCGCGCAGCCGGCTAGCCTGCGGCGCCCAGCACCCCGGCGAGGCCGAGGAGCTCTGGCGCCGCCAGGCGCGACACCTGCCGGCCCATCTGGCCGCGGGCCGCGGGCAGGCGCCAGCTTCGGTCACGCCGAGGTGTCGGGCGGCGACCCGGGCCGGGGCCCAGACGCGCTGGAGGACGGCGTAGACCTCCGCGCGCACCGCCTCGGTCGCCTCCTCGGCCGCTGCGTCCGCGGCCGCGGCCAGGGCCGCCGCCCGCGCAGCCTCCGCGGCGCGGGCCTCCGCGGCCGCGCGGGCCGCCGCTGCGTCTGCCAGGGCCGCCGCCTGAGCGGCCTCCGCGGCCGCGCGCGCTGCCGCCGCGCCGCGGCCCCTACGCTGGCCCGCGGGCCCCTCTGCCGGCAGCGTCGCCGCCTCCCGCGGGGCGCTGAGCCTCGCGGCCTCCTTCTCAGCCGTCAGCAAATAACCCCAGAGCCGCCGCTTGCCCGGCCCCGGCCCAGCTGGGGCCGCCCGGCCCTGCGCCCTCGGCGGGGTCGCGACGGCCGCGGCCGGGGGCCCGCGCCCCTCCGCCAGCCCCTGGCCCCCCAGCCCGCAGGCTCTACCCGCGGAGAGGCCGGAGCAAGGGCGCCCGGAGCGCCGGCCGAGTCCTGCGGCTCGCCCGCGAACAGCGCCCACGCAGTCGAGCCCGTCGTGCTCGCGCTCGACGGGGTGCTTGCCAGCCCCCAGCGGAATAGCCCGCGGCTCTGCTGCCGGAGAAGGCCGAGAAGGCCAACGGCCACCGCCTGGGCCAGGGTCCCCACCTCGCCGCGAAGTTCCAGCCGCTCGACTTCCCAAGACACCAAAGAGGCCCAGACTCCCCAAGACCCTCAAAAGACTTCCCAAGACCCCCCCCCCCCAGACTTCACAAGACAACCAAGACGCCCAGACCTCCTCAACACATCCCAGGATTTCCCCAGATTCCCCAGACTTCCCCAGTCACCCAAGACGCCCAGACTTCCCAAGACTTTCCAAGACTTCCCAAGACGCCCCACGACTTCCCAAGACTTCCGAAGACTCTCCGAAATTTCCCAAGACATAAATTTCGTTGATGTTGGCACCTCCCCAACCAACCAGCCGCCCAACGACCTTCGTTGATGTCTTTTTAAATGCTCGTTGTATTCTCACTTTGTCCGTCCTTGTTATCGAATTGGTTGCGTTACTTCGTTGATCGTTATACCGCTTTGTTCGTCTTTACCGCGTGGGTAGTTCTTTTTCTTCGGCGGCACAGGCATTGCTCGACGCTTGGCCGTCGAGCAACTCTGCGTCTCTGATCATCTCAGGCGAGCGTGCACTGCAGAGCGGCTGCCTCGCGCCAGGCAGCACCCAAGCCTCGTTCCCACAAGGGCCAAGGCCGGCATGTTCTCGTCTCCCTGTGCCGCGCGAAGCCACGAGGCACGCGCTGCACTCTGGGCGCCAGCCTGTGCCCAGGTGAACATATCCGTCGCGCTCTGGTTGGAGGCGTCGGCCGCCGCGCTGCTCGCTGCCGCGGCGCCGGCAGCGACGGCGCCCCCGAGACACGCCCTCCCTCCAGCGCCCGCCACCCCGACCCTTGCCCCGACGACGTCCACTATGGTTTTATACTTGATCTGGTCAGAGACCTCAGCCAAGTAGGAGTAGGAGGAGTACGCGACGAACGGCTCGATGTCCAGCGCCGCCCCCTTTCTGTCGTCGACCTTGGTCTTCACCTTCGGGTAGGGCGCCGCCAAAGCCCTGGCTCCAGCAACTCCCCCCTCGCCACCGCCGTCCTTCGGGGCCTCCACCACGAGGAAGTCTGGAATGAGCGCGGGCAAGTTTTTCAGCATGTCCGCATATTGGGCAGCCCCGTCGATCCCGGGGGCCCTGCCATCGACGATGCTACCGACGATATTGCGCGGGATGTCGAACAGGACCTGGATGGCCTAGTCCGCGAACTTGCACTCTGGCTTGGCAATGATGGCCTGGAATGACGCGAGGCAGGTCGGACGGAGAGCGGTTCGCGATAGCATCGCGCAGGAGGGCTATCAAGAGACCCTTGCCCACGTTGCCACCCGAGCTCATGATCGCGATCTCGACCCCGAAGTCCAAATATGTAGTCAAACTAGCGTTCGAGCGGGACGCGACGAAGGATGCGAGCTCAGCATGGTTCTCGAGGTCAGCGTTCTCCAACACCTGCCCCAGCGCGGCACGGGCGACGATGGGCGCGGCGCAGAGCTCAGCTGCTACCGTGCCAGCCCCAGGCGCTTCCATCTTTGGGCAGACGTGCTCCTCGAACGTGAACGTCTTCAACTGTTTACTGACGACCGCCAAGGCCTTCTACAGACATGCGAACTTCCAAGACACCTCATCCAGCAAGCTGCTCACCTCGCGCTCGAGAGCGTTGTGGACGGCATACTTGTAGATGACGGCCCGGCAAGATTTGAGCGAGGCAATGCCGGGCAGGCGATCTATCACTGCGAGACACTGAGCCTTCTTCTGAGCCAAGACCTGCGCCGTGATAGCTGTATCCTTGAGCTGGGTCACGTTGGAATGGGCGATCCTGGCCACGTCCGCGTTCGCGAGGCGCGACGCAACGCTGCCGAAGAGCTGGGGGCCGAGGTCGGAGCAGCAGCAGAGCGTGGATACCGTGCCCTTGATCGCCAGGAAGTCCCCTGCGCGGTTCAAGAACGCGTCGAACTCAGCATTCGGGAACATCGTCGGCAAGACGTTCCTGCGCAGCCCCAGGAAGGTCTCGAAGTCCACGCCATCTGCACGGACGACTCGCACGAAGATTATCCCCATAATGTCCCGGCAACGTGTCTTGACCAGGCCCCACTCGGCACGATGGTCACTGTGGACACCGTTGCGCTCGCAGTAGGACAGGCCGTCCAAGCCAACCCTCAGCTGCTAGCTACACGTGGGCTTGGGGCTTACCAGGAACTTCAGGATGCCAACTGCATCCCTCCGGTTAAGTTTCGCGCCCGGGGTGGCGAAGAACGTCTACATGGGAGCCCTATCCGCGCGAGCAGCCTTCGCCTTGATCGTTGCCTTCATGAGGTCCGGGTTCACCGATCCTCGTGGGTTGGTCGCCGCCAACGCCCTCGCGATGCGCGTTTCGGCCCTGCGCTCGGCGCGCAGCTTCTCGCAGCGTGGGCCCCCCATGGCGCAGTCGCCCGCTCGCTTGCCGGCCTGAATCTCACCGTGCAGCGCCAATCCGTCGACATGTTTCACGTGGGCCAACTCCTCGGGCCAGCCCCTGAAGTTGTCATGCGACGCTTTCCTCGCCATCTCGGCGAGCTTACCATCTGCGGTCGCGCTCGTGGGTTTCTTCGCGGCGTTGCCGCCACTGCTGCCGGAGGCGGCCCTCTTCTGGGCGGACATGAACACTGCTACTGAGGGCAGCCCTCTCTGAGCGCGCAAGAATCCTGGGGCCTCTGAATCGGCAGCGGGGCGCCTTGCAATTTGAGATGGCTACGGGGCGGAGGAAGGCGAGGAAAGAGCGGGGACGCTATGGACCCCCGCACCCGCGTTCAAGACATCGGGGGACCAGACGCAAACGCGACGGCCGCCAGACCACTTCGCCCGACTCTCGACCAGACCCGAGCCAAATCCAGGCCGGATTTTCAAGCGATCGAAGCCGGACTAGGCCCCGCTGTCTCGGAGGACAAAGATCGCCGGATTCTTCGCCGGATCTCCCGCCGGATTAGCGCCAGATTTGTGCTGGACTTTCCTCCGGACACGCCGGGCGCTTTTCATGCGCGGGATCACGCGCCGAACCCCCAGAATTTATGCCGCCCCTAACCCGCGCGCAAGTCCACGAGGGCCCACGGATTTCTTTTCCGACCTGACATCGCCCAATCCACCCCAATGGGCCGCCGCGCCCGAGGCCCGAAGAGGCCTCGTGGCGCCCGGGGCCCCAAGCGGTCACGGGAGGCCCCTAGACGCCCACGGCCGCAGGAGGCTCCGAGACGCTTAAGACCCCAAGACGAGATCCATGCACATCCGCTGCACCTTGCCAGGCTCATCGCGGGCCCGTGAGCGGCGCATGCCTCCCTGGCATGGCGCGGCCAGCCAAGGATGAGCTTACCCAGGGCTCGTGGATATAGATAGACCTCGTCTTGGAGCGTTGATGCGTTTACGCGAAGCCCTCGGGCACCTCGGTTCCCGTGTTTTTGTGGTTGTTGGGCGTTTTCTTCATGGCCCTCGGTCGCTCAGGCACTGGCCGCGCATGCGTCTTGCGCGCAGCAATCAACTGGCGCCGCAAAGCAGGCCCTGTTCAGGCAGGCAAAACGAAAGAACCGCCAGACCGTCGCGCACATTTGGCGACGAACGTCACTTTCCCCTCGGCCCAGCATCTGCCAGCGTCGCTGCGCTAACCGAGCGGCCAAGGGCTGCCTCGCGCCCCGAGCCCGCAGCAAAAGGGGCAACTGCGGCCAAGGGTAGCCACGCGCACCGAGCGGGAAAAGGCCGCGTCGCGCCCCGCCCCAGTGATCTCCATGCCCTCGGTCATCACGGTGGCAATCGTAAGTAAATTCTCGTTGGTCTCGTTCACCGTGTCGAAGAGCCCGAGCACCTTGGTGCACTTCATCGAACTGCTCGAGCGCCATGGTCCACGCGTCGACGGCAGTCGCCACCCTCTGCATCTGACAAATCAGGGAGGCCACCACTTGTGTCATGGTCTCGGTCACGGTCGCCACGGTCCGCACAGTTGCTTCGGAAAGAGTAGCAGTGCTCTGCAGTGTCGCCGAGTGCTCCACGAAGAGGCGCGTCAACTTCTCGCCAGTCGCCTCGGCGGCGGGGTCAACGAGAGCTGCCAAGCAATCGAGTGACGCACCCTTTTCTGCTAACTCCGCGCACGCAGCGAACGCGCCTGCACGATGGCCTGCATTTCCGTCTGGCCCATCATGGTTGTTTGCCTCGCCGGGGCCCTCGCCGTCAGCGCAGCCGGCTTCAGCGCCCCCGCCACTGTTCAACCCTGGGAGCTGTTCAGAAGGACCTGGCGCCGGCGGGCTCGGCCAAGCCCTGCGCCCTGGCTCTGCAGCGGCTCAGCAGGCTCTCGAGGCGTCTTCTCCACCCGCTGGCGGAGATCAGATTTGTCTTTGCCCCACTTGCCCTTCCCGCGCTTGCCTTTGCCGTCCTGGTTCGGGCCCCTAGGCGGCTGCTTCGTTTTGAGGCTCCACTACCACGTGTAGTTTTCGTCGTAGTGGGCGCTGTCCCACCTCGCCTCCAGCGCGTCGTAACTCGCGCACTCCCCACCACCGTGCGTCCAAGAGTAAGCGGCGTTAAGATGCTTCGACGTATCCAAATAGTCTTTGTTGCAAATGGGACGTGCACCAGCGGCTGTCGCGCGTTTGGTCGCATTGCAAGCATGGAACCTCACGCACTTGGTTATTGATCATCATGATCTGCGGCGCCAGCATGCACGGCGCGCACGGCATGTCGTTTCGATTGGCGCGATCAGCTGCAGACCCGAAGTCTCAGAGCGCCAATCTGCTCGGGCCACGACGCCCACTGAAAGTACGACGAGGAGGAGGACGAGGAGAAGGGGGGCGAGGAGGGGAAGGCGGAGGCCGGCCATCCCAAGAGTGCTCGCCATTTGGCAACTTGGCAACTCGCTCGCAACTTGGCAACTTGGCAACTTGACAACAAGCCAGGAGCCCCTCCCCAAAAAGCCCCAAGAACGCCCCAAGATCGCCCCGAAAGCCTCAAGAGGGCCACGGTACCCCACGGCCCCTAGACCCCCGAGAACTGGCACGCAAGAACAGCTCCATTGCTCTGGGCATCGTTCCTGGATGGGCCGGAGAGAATACGCGAAGTGTCACGTTTGTGTTGTGTTGCGTATGCGTGTTTGTTGCGTTTGTCTGCCTTTGTTATTTGTTTCTTCCGCGGCGCCATCACCTCCCTGTAATTTTCTCGCAGGCCCAACACCTCTGATCTTCTTTATAGCATGCAAGAACCGCTCTGATCTGTGCAATCCTGCGCTGGCCCTGGACAAGCCCAGCAAGGTCGGAAATGGCCTCGGCAAACTCGGCTGTCTCTGTGCATGCTGCAGCGTCCGCGGGCGAGATCCTGTAGCCTGGGGCTTCGGCATTGGCAGCATCGAGGTTGTAGAAGCACTGCAAGAGATGGCACAATGCTCTTGCTAAAACGACAGGAGTATCCTCTGGATGCGCGGCATAGTCGAATCGCGCCATCTTTCGACGAACGCGCGCATTGCAAAATACATTGACTAGGGCACCCCGAGCCTGGCCAGCAACCGCATCTGCTGCGACGCCGACGCGCGCAGCTGTCCACGCGCCCCCAAGAAACCTGCCACGGGACCCGCCGCTGAGCATCCCGATCTCTTCGTCGCTGAGGTGCTACCTCCGCCGATCAAGTTCAGCCAAGCCCTCCTCGATGGCCTCGTCGCTGAACTCCTGGACTGGCTCTGGCGGCCGACGACGCACGGGCTCGTCGCTGGCGCGAAGGCTTGGGCGCCTGCACAACGTTAAGCCAAACCATCAGTCGCATCAAGCCCTCCGTGTTGTTAGCGTTCGTCGAGTCCGACGGCGCCCTTGGCCCTGGACCTGGCAGGCCAGCAACATGCGCATGAAAAAGGCACCCGCCCGTCATAGCGCAGCAAAGTACAACCTTCGACATGATGCAAGCTTGCCAACGCGCTCACCTGATCGTTGCCCAATCGGGAGGTCGTGGGCGCTCAGATTGAACATGAAGCCCATTATGAACACAGATCCTCCATTGCTAATCTACCCCAGTTCTCCGACGTGACAACGTCGGCAAACTGGCACTGACCAATATTGGCCAACTCGCCGACGGAGACGTGGACTGGAGATTCCGAGGCGCAAACAAATCAAGTGGCCGACCCCGCCAAGGAGGTCGATCGAGAACGCGGCGCCTGTGGAGAAGAACAAAAAACACTCCCTTGCCGCTAACAGATCGAATCCACGGGGCCGCATCCTTCGGCGGAGGCTCCCAGACGAAGTGCTCTTGAAGATTATGGACCTCTTCTTTGGTCGGAAGATCCGGCGCCGCTCTGCACTGCATCAGACGCCGGGAGTATCTCTCCACCTGGAAATGGGTCGACGCCCACTGCGCCCCGAAGGAGGCGAAGTCCGACGTCGCGAGGTGGCAGCCACTCAAGCGCGCAAGTTTGGTCACCGACGCCCCCTCCAACATGCGACTTCTATACAGACGTGAAGCCACCTGCAAGTGCTCGATCTCCTCGGCGATATCCTGCTGATTCGCGCTGGGTCGAGCCATGGCCTGCTGTTCGCGCCGCCGCCTGACCCGCGCATCTTTCTGGACCATAAATCGGAACGGGCGAGCGCGCGGCCATGACCTGCAAGCGCGCGTCGACTGGCCTGAAGCCCAAGGTCTTCGGGCGAGCCACGCCCATCAGACATCGGGGGGGGGGGGGCTGCCGCCCACCACGCTTCCAAGCATTTGCCCGCTGAAGCTTTTCAGCGCCCATGCCCAACTTCCCTAGACGTTTCTCAGCGGCGCATTCCCCTGGCAATAATTTGCCCAACGCGCTCCTGTCCACAAGAGCTTCAACGCCACATTCGGGATGACGGCAAAAGAGCAGCGCAGCAGAATTGCGCAGCTGCTCGGCCGCCACCGTCGCCCAACCCAAGTCTGCTGCACCCACAGTCTACTAAATGCCACATATGGTCGGCGAGCTGCTCGTCGGGCTCGGGGCCCACCTTAAACTTGTCGGCTTGCCCTAGCATCTCATCATCGCTACCAAGTGCAAGCGAGAATGGGCCCTCGCGGAGCACGTCGAAAATGCGGCACTGGCAGAACGCGATCACGACGTGTCCTGCCCGAGTTGCCACGTCGAAGAGGTCTTGACAATTCGCGCCGCGTGATGCGGCGATCAGAGAGGATACTTCAACTGTCTGGTGCACAAGCCACGTCATTTCCTATTGCAGCAATTCCACAAGCACTTCGACCCTCTTGACAATTCTGCCGCCGGCCTGCAGCTCGCACACTGGACTCTCGCCCGCACGAACGACCAACGCTTGGGCCACAGCAAACTCCAGGCCAGGGGCCCAGCCTGCACCACCCATTCAAGAAGAGCGCGTTCGATTTTAATTTACAACGCCACGCACGAGATTGTTCAATCAAGTGAGAAGCGCGAAAACCATTCCCTGCGCTGCAATGCCTATCGTGGTCAACCGAGACTCTGCGACGAAAAATTTGAAATGCGCAATGCATAAGTAACTGGCCGACTCGGACGCGCTATTGCAACTCATCACACAGCGCATCACCCGTTGAGCCTGTCATGCCTAGGGCAACCCACGTCACTCTAAGTGCGTAAATTCATGTCTCTGCCAATGCAGTTCGTTTCTGAAGCCACTCGTCCACGTGGTCTTTGAACATGTTACGATAGTGTCGAACGGTTCCTGCAGCAAGAAAAAAACGTTTCCCAAGATTTCTTGGCGTGCGACTTCCGTCGGCAAGGGGGTTCGCCTTGTTCATGTCGCGACAAGCGCAGGCAGTGCAAACAACAAACCGCGCTCCCTGCAACGCGCCACCTGGCGGATCATCCGCGGGCCGGAACTGCGACGAGCGACGCCGCGCATTCACCGGGCGAGATAACGTTCTGAACTTAGCTCTGCCCCAGCAAGTGTTGGAGCACCTCCGCTCGGGAGCCTGCCCGTCGAAGGGTCGCGCCGGCGTCGCGAACTGCCGAACATTCTGCCACTGCTGTTTTGCCCGTTGTCAATGGGCGCGGGTCAAAGGGCGCCGCGCGAGCCCATTCATTGCCGCTGCAATGCTAGCAACCAGCCAGAAACTCGCCGCAACTCTTCCCATGCCTTCTGAAAACCGCCCCCCCCCCCCACTGTTTATGCGACGGCGTCTGGAACTGTCAGCGGCGCGCCGTCGCTCGTTGTGGATCTCATCGCGAGGCTTCCACGGTCTCCCCAGGCATTATCCAGCAAACATGTCTCGAAAACTTCCAAACCGATACATCTGATACTGCGTAAATTACGTTATTCGTTCTTGTCTGGTGCGCGGCCGCGCGCGGCCGCTCTGGCGACCAACTGGAATGCGCCCATGCTACACTGGGCCAGAAAGGCCACGGATGATGCGGGTGATGATGACGGCCCGTTCGGCACGCCCCCCACGCGGCTGCGCGCGACATCCACGCGCCCCCCCCCGACCCGTTCGGCCCGCCCATCGCGCGGCCCGCGGCTGATAGCGGCGCGCGCGGCTGACGTTGCGCACGGCGCGCGCCGGCAATGATGATGCTGAGGATGTCGCTAGCGATCGCGTCGAAGATGGCGAACTTGGCTTTGGGATAACACGGCGCGATGCGTCGACGATGACGTTGGTAGCAGCAATGTTACTGCTGTGGGTACATGATGTTGCTAATGTTGACGTCAGTGCTGAAATTGCACGATGATGATGGTGGCATTGATGATGACGACGGTGCAATGTGCAAATTTTTCACCACAAAACCACAAAACGAAAACAGTCAAGAAAACATCCACGCCAAATTGACACCTAATCCGTGCTGCCCAAAGAGAAAGCCAACGAATGGTGTTTCGGGCTCGAACCAGCTGTTCTGAAGGTGGACGCCGTCCATGGTCATCAGCCAGCCTTGTAGCTCATAGCTAGCGCCGTAGAGAAATGCCGGGGATTAGGCCAGACGCACCGCCGCTCGCACAAGGGGCCCAGGGACACACATGAATATACAAATAAAATAATCCCATACTTTCCAATATGTTCTGGGTTTCTGTCTTCCCCCCCACTTCCCATATTTTCCCATATTTTCTTGGGAGTCTACGATTAATTGTGTCTGTGTGTTTTTCCCCTCCTGAATGATGCACTGGGCAGGAATAATACCGTCGACGCCGGCAGTCAGAACAATATCCCTAGCGGAACGCCACACCTTTGCCCCACCTTGCAACAGACGTGGGATAGATACGAACATACAAAGAGACTGGGGTCCTGCCCGAGGCCGGAGCGGATCCCGTTGTCGCCGGGAAATTAAGGGCATCCGTACACAACCTGCCTGCCGCGTCTTCCTCGCGGGTTGTGTTCTGCACGACAGGACAGCCCGTGCCAAATGATCACTCAAGCATTGCCACTTGGTTCCGCGCGCGGAAAAAAAAAACCTAAGGGAGACGTCGACGACTTCGGGAGCTTGGCCGCCTACACATGTCACTGCAGCGCACATGGATTCTGGGCACACAACGCCACGAAACGAGCGCCCGCGAGATGCGCTGATCCACGACGCGGGGACATCCTCGTCGTTGCACGCGCACATCAGCTGGAGGCGGGTCTTCTTAGCACCCGCACTGTCCGTCTGAGTGCCGATGTGCAGAAGCAACCAGGCTACGTAATCTCGCGATTGACTACGCATCCACTTACACTTACTTGCGCAACCCCGCCCGCCCCAGTTTCGAGACAGAGCACCCGCAGCCGACGCCCATCCATCGCGGCGGCCCCACGCCCAGCATGCTTTCGCACGTCGCCCCCAACGGACGCCATTGTAAAATTGCCCGCGCCTTCAAGTGCGAGACCACCATTCAGACATATTTGAAATTTCACTTTGGTACGGTAGCGGATAGAATATCATCAAAATTCCCCCACTCATCAGGGCCACCAGGATCGGAATCTCATCCTGGAAACTCAGGGGTTGAACGTTGCGAAGTTTGTCACGCAACCTTTCCCTCTGGGCTTCGGCGGCGGTCCGCGTCGGCATCGCACCCGGGTTAGGAGCACGCCCCTCGTCGGGCGCGCCCGCCCCTTCTGGGCTAGGCGCGCCCGAGGGCGCGCCCGCCCCCACTGGGGCGCCAGCGCCATCCTGCTTCGGGGGCGCAGCCGTTGACCTCGGCATGAGTAGCGCGGCATTCGGCCAAGCGGACGACGAAGCCGCGGCAGACGACTCGGCAGGTGCTTCAGCCGGTGGCCCACCCTGTAAATTTGCCTGCGGGGCATTTATCAGCGCCGCCCTTTTCTTTGCCGGTGGCCAGATGGGTCTTCCCTCGTAAACCTTGCGGCTTGGGCTGTGGCTGCTCGCCAGCTGGTAATGGTTCTGGTAGGCTGCCGGCGCCCTGACTGGAATCGCGTTTTGGAGGCAGGCCCGAGGCCCCCGTCAGATTGTTCATCGTTGCGCGGTCAAAAGGCGCATCAGGTTTTGACTTGCGCGCGCGGGGCAGGTAGCGAAGGCGCCCAATCGCCGTGAATGGACTGGCCCTCCCAGGACTCTGCGGACGTCGTGGCAACCCGCTGCCTAGGCAGAGGCGTCGAGCTACCTCCGAAACGGGCAGCTCTCATCCTGGCAGTGCCTGAGCGCATCCTCGCAAGGCCGCAGTCGCTCTCCATGTCGCTATCGGGGGGGGCTCCTCTTGGCCCACCTCTTGGCATGGACGTATTCTTTGCGGGGGCCGCATTTGTCTCGTCGGTGCCCCGGGCCCCCCAGGCGCGCCCGCGCTCGCCCATGTCGGGCCCGCATCCGCCCTGGGCGCGCCCGCGCGGCGGTTCGGCAGGCGAGGCGCGCGCGAGCGGCCGACCCCCCCCCCCCCTGGCCTCATCGATCTTCTCGGCCGCCGCCCGAGTGGATGGTGGAGGGGGCGCGGGAGGCTCGGCCCTGGAGCCACCCGCAATCTGCCCCGGCGCATTCAGCTCGCGCCGACGGGGAACACTGCGATCCCTGTCGACGCTCGCCTCGACAGGGTCTGTGCCCCGCCGCTGCCACTGCCAATCCTGGTCGTAGATCTTTAGCATGTGATCGCCGCCCAGATCTCCCCGAGCAGCGTCTGCATCTTGGACTTCAGTCCTCAGCGGGCGCGGCCGCCCTTCCGCCCGCGCCGTCGCCACGGTCTGGATGCCAAGGCGCCTCGCCATGATTCATGATGAAGGCTGCGAGATGGACGGCCCATCGGGCAGTTACAGCGACGCTGACTGCGAGCCGGGCACGGGCACACACGGTAGCACCTGCGAGCGTGGACGGCGCCTCGCTTGCACGCCCGCCCCCCGCCCCCCCCCCCCTTCACCGCGACGATATGGCGCTCTGATACCCGGCCCCTGTCATCACGAGAAATATGCTTCAAAGACCACCATTGGCGAATCTGTGCTTATGTGTAACCCTGTTCGCGGACGCAGTCCACGTCGGCTTCGCTGATCTCCATGCGCGGGCCTTGTTCGTCTCAAAAGAAGAACAGATCCCTCACCAAAGGATGAGTACACTTTTCCCCCGACCGACTCGCAGGAGCCTGCGCCGCACGCGGGCTCTGCACACTGAGCATGGCCTCTACCCTTGGAAGGGCCAGCCCCGCGCTAGCGACTTCGACCTCGACCGGGACCGCCCGTGTCCGGGCTACATTTGATCGAGTTCCATGGAGCGCCTGCTGCGGCGCGGGCCGCTGCGCCGCGGCCACGGCGACTGCTTCCTTCGTCGCTTGTGCAGGGGCCACCCGAACCAATGGTAGCCTGTCAAACTCACCCCACATGACGAACGTGTTGGCGCGAGTCTGCCCCCATCCCACAGCAGCCCGCTCCTCCTCCGTGAGTCCAAACACCGTTGGGGTCGGGAGCGGGCGGAGCCCCGCCTGCTCGTGTCCGTTACCGCCGGTGGCAGGTACAGTCTCCGCGTCAGACATACAATCGTCGTCACCGTCGTCGCCTGGGTCGCACTGCGCTCATCCGCGCCCACGCGCGCCGGCCCAGTCCTCGATGGACGCGCCGCAGAGCTTCTCGATCCCATCGCGCAGGCACCAGGCGCAGAGCCCCACTGGCACGGCAGCGTCGGCGACGTGGGCCATCAAAAACCAAGCTGAAGTGAAATGGGAGTAAACGGGGTCGTCGATTCCGGGGAGATCAACGTACTCAAAAATATCCGTTTCAGATTGCTCTGAACCGAGAAATGCGGATTCGCTCCCTTTTCCACATCCGTTGGAACACTGTGCTTGGAAATGCGCATCACTTCCGCATGTGTTGCACGTCATCCTTTTTTCGACTTTACCCATTTCATTGGGCCCTTGCCTGTAATATGTAGTACGCCTGCGCCCGTTACATCTACCTCTACATTCAACAAAATAGGTCTTCAAAGTCGTAGTCGGTCGATCGAGCCAGAACTGCGGCCACGCCTCTGCCGCGCAATCTGCGGACGCGTCTACCACCTCCGCCGCGGCCCTTTCCTTTGCGGAAGAACACACGACGTGCAACTCGCCTAGGCCTCCGAACTGGTTTCTTCATATGTCGCCTCTCCGGGACAACTTCGGGGGCTGATTCGCAAGCGCCCCAGGAGGGCCCAAGAGGGCCGCAGATGGCCCCAGGGCGACCCCAGAGGGGCCCAGGAGGCCTGAGGAGGACCCGACGAGCGCCCCAAGACGACCACGATGGACCCAAGATGGCCCAAGATGGGACCAAGATGGCCACTCGACGGCCCGACGAGCTTCCCAGATGGCCCAAGGAGGCCCGAAAACGTCTCGCAACCGGCCCCCGGGAGGCAAAATTGATGTGTTTTCATGTGGTTTCGGTGCCATTTTCGCATACTCGACTTCTCGGTCTCCGGAACGCTCGACATGGCCCAGGAAGCCCCCGAGGTCGCTAAAAGATGGCCCAGTAGGCGCCCAAGAGGGCCCCAGACGAGCTTAGGACGGCCCCAAGACGCTCTAAAAGGGGCCCCTGGCCCCCAAAACACTATGATAAGAGGGTTCCCTGCCACCCCCAAGAGGGCTCCGAGACACCAAAATCATAGCGGTTAAAAATTGAGTGCTCTTACCTTTTCGGACTTTCGACGTTCAAAGACCAAGAAGCCCCGAACATCGCTCCAAGACGGTCCAAGAGGCCCCCAAAAGCGTCGACCCAAGATGGACGCAAAACGGGCCCAAGAGGCCCCCGGGGATCCCAGGAGGCTCCCAGTAAGCCCCTAGGAGGCAACAAGATGGGCTCAAGATTCCTCCTCTTCTCCTGCTTCCTCTTCCTCCTCCTCCTCCTCCTCCTCCTCCTCCTTCTCCTGTTAATGTTAGTAGGTTCGTCTTCTTCGTCATATGATTAGTATTGTTATGCAAATCCTGAGCAAGTGATATGAATGGTATTCGTATTAGTAAGACTCGACTGACACTTATGTTTCTGAGCATCCGAATCGTTTCTATTACTGAGATTCGTCTTCCTCTTCGTAACATTGATCTGATTAGTAGCATGATGAATAGTATTGGTCGTACTATTGCTATGCTTATTGTTCGTCTCCTTCGTCATATGATTCAAATAGTATTCCTCCTCCTCCTCCTCCTCCACCTCGTCGTCCTCCTCCTCCTCCTCCTCCTCCTCCTCCTCCTCCTCCTCTCTCTTCCCTGGCTTCCGACGTCCGAAGACGGCCCCAGAGGCCTCCAAAATAGCCCAAGACGGCCCAAGAGGCCACCAAGAGAGCCCACAGACGGCCCAAGAGGGCCACCAAGCCGGCCGACGAGGCCCCCCAGAGGGCTGTGGCATCCGTGGTTTCAAATGTGGCTCTCGCCTGAGCGCCGCGCACATCCGTCTTTAAGTTCCAATAGTTCGGAGGAGTATTACAATTGGCGTCCCAGAAACTGTGTTCTAGCCCCGCTTAGGTCTGTCAGGGCGCAAGAAACACGTTGACTCGCGATCACAGCAGTTACGTAGATTCGCGGCGTTGATCTCAGGAATGTGTCTTGGCACCGTTGAGGATTCTCAGACGTTGTCTTTCCACGGGGCTCTTCCTGCAGTTAAAACAAATCCTTGCAGGGACCTATGAAGAGGGAACTTGGAGAGGCTCCACATCCTCATGCTGAGGTCATGTGATCAGGAACAGTAAAGCAGGGTCCGATCCAACAGAGTTCGGTCACCACTCGGCTAGGACAAGAATGGAGGAGTCAAGATGGAAAAATGCACGGTCGACTCGCGTTGCACGAAGAGAGGGAGGACAATCAGGAGGAGGAGGAGGAGCGGGAGGAGGAAAAGGAGACGAGGAGTGGCGGAAAAGTGGTGAGGCCACCGGGTTGCTGCAGCCAGGCAGCGCCATCCAGCGCCCGCTTTCCCACTACTGCTGCGAACCCTCGGGCCCCACACACCGAGGCGGAAGCGGAACGGGCCGCCTGTGCCCGTCGTGGGTGGCTGCCCCGCAGGCGATAGACAGGCGACCGACTGGAGCCGTGCTGTTCTGCGAACTCCTGGGATCTACCAGGGGGCTCCACGCCGAAGTAGAGGTCCCAGCGAGCTCTCTGCGCAGGTCGCGCGCGACGACCCCAGCGAATACCTGCTACCCCGCCGACGACCGACGGCCGACGAAGGGGTAGGACTGCAGGCGGCCGACTGCTGCCGCGTTGCCCGGCGAGCCCTCGGGCGCCATGCCGAAGCTGAGGTCAAGCGAGCTCTCTGCGCGGGTCGTGCACGCCGCCGGCGTCGCCAAAAAAGGGTAGGACTGCAAACGACTGATCGCTCGAACGATGGAAGGACTTCCACCAGTACTGCTCCCATCGGGATCACTATCCTCATCGTTCCCAGGCGTCGCCGTCTGGAAGACGTCCTCCCCCCGGGCAAGGACGCGCTCCGGGTGGCACCAGATGAGCCACCAGTTGCGAAGGCAGCCATCGTCGAACGGATTGGGGGTTTGAGCAGTTAGATGCTCGTTCGTCGTGAGGCTTCTGCTTATGAGCACTGTGTGGTGTCGCGCAAGAGCCAACATTGGCATCAATGTAACAGTTGAGACGATGAGATACACAACCGCCAAACATACCCAGAGCCTTTCGCTGACGGTCCATGGAGCACTGCCCTCGCAGGGCCAATCATACACTGACGAACTGTTCTTATACAACATGATAGAGACGGTGCCAAGGTCGAGCAGGAGATGGATTGATGCACTGTAGAGCATGCAGACGTAGGGCCGATAGTTATTGAGCCCTACACAATTCCCCAGCCATGAGCAGTGGTGGTCAAAACGGAGTACACAATTGTCACATACACCACAATGCTTTGAGCGGGGCGGTCGGAGCTGCAAACACGTGCGGCAGACGTTCTGCCTCACTGGAACGCCCTTGATCAACAGAACTCGTGCCCTGTTACTGGTAGACTCCTCGGTTCGAGGCGCGATTCCTGGATTCATGAAGGCCGCAAGAAGCCAGGAGAAGAAGGCGATGAGGGCAAACAAACTTTGCAGTCTGAGTGCGACGCCGTTGAAAGGTGCAAAAGGCATCGTGCATGGCACCAGGTATGCAAAATAAACAACTGCGGGGGGGATAAGCACGCACATCATCATTGCCACTGCGCGAAAACTTACCGACACAAAGCGCCCTCGCCCAAAAACCACGCTGTTGCCGCGATATGAACGCAATAGGTATTCCTGGAACACTTCCTCTGGACCACAGATGAGAGGTCGCAGTGGGCGCGCCCGCTCGCTTACTCTTCGAATTTCCCCCTCCGCAATAGGAGCGCAATAATCAAGATACCTGCTCATCCTGTCGGGTTCCCCCTCTGCGTCCAAACGCTCGCCAACCTCGAGCTGAAATGGCTACGGGCCGTGAGCTGAATCCGACCAGCCCTTTGATGCGTGGGTGGTCTAGGGAGGCTCCTCTCCCAATCCCTTCTTCCCCTTCCTTCGGGGAGAGGTTTACCACTTTTCCTTATTGGTATACACCCCCTCACCCAGGCGACCGGCCAAGCAGGAACCATGAGGAGACCATGGCGACCCGCCTCCCCACCATCCCCGTCAAGAAAACCATACAAACCGCACTCTGCCTCCACATTTGGAGCATGCGCGGCCAACCCGATGTGCCCCCCCCCAACCGTCCTTGTCAACAAACAACACACAGTACACTTCGGGGCAAAAGTCTTGAATCATGTTCGTGAGGCCCGCGGGCACTTTGTATTGTTTTTTACAGGGACGGCGGGGGGGGGTCAGCATATTCCCTGCTGCACGCAGGGCTACCGTCCCTGACAGAAAACCATACAACATGCACCTCGCGGCTAAATCTGGATCCGCCGACCCCCTGGGTCATCGGCGTGTGAGATGCTTCCCCCTCCCCAAACCCCTCCCCCGGGAACCCGGTCCGGTCGATTTGGAGGGGGGGGGGGCCCACCACGAGCGACTCACGACGCCCTTCCGGGCCCAAAAAAGCCCAAATACGGCCCAAGAAGGCCCCAAGAGGCCTCCCAGACGTTCCAAGAGGCCCCCAGACGCCCCAAGAGACCGCCTAGCCGCCCTAAGAAGCGCCCAACGAGGCCCCAAGAGGCTTCCAAGACGCCCCACGAGGGCTCCAAGACGCCCGAAGAGACCTCCAAGACGCCCCAAGAGACCTCCAAGAGGCCCCCGACGAGCGCCCCAAGAGGCCAAAATCATTGATTTTCATTGGTTTTTTCGATGTCTTCGTCATTTTCGCCTTTTCGGCCTTCCGACGCTCCAAGACAGCCCAAGAAGCCCCCAAGACTGCTCCAAGACGGCACAAAAGGCCTCCACGACGCCCCCAAGACGGCCCAAGAGAGCCCCCGGACGGCCCAAGAGCCGCCCAAGGCGGCCCAAGAGAGCCCCCAGACGGCCCAAGAACCGCCCAAGACGGCCCAAGAACCTCCCGGCGACGGGCCCAACAGGGGTTCCAGAGAGAGACCACGCACCGGAAAACCCAGCCAGCCTTACGCCCCAAGAGGCCCCCAGGAGGCCCCCAGAGGCCCCAAAGAGGCCCCAAGAACCCCCCAAGAGGCCCCAAAGACGTTCCAAGAGGCGCCCAAGAAGCCACAAAGGCGCCCAAGAAGCCACAAAGAGGCCCCAAAACGGCCCCCAAGAGCCTTCGAAACTGCTCCAAGAGGCCCGAAAGAAGCCCCCCCGCAAGATCCCAACGGACATCTCCGAACACACCCGTTTTTCGAGTCGCGCCCAGCCCCATAACCCGGAGCCTCATCTCAGTGTCCCCCTCCTCCTCCCCTTCCTCCTCCTCCTACACTGCCTCCTCGTTCCCCTCCTCCTCTTCGTGCCCCGCTTCAGCTCATCCTCACCGATGCTTCTCCCCCCCATTTTCCGCCTCGCCCCCCATCCTCCTCTTCCCGTCCTCCCTTTTCTGCCCAGCACGCGCAACCGATTGGGCATCATTTGCACGTCTTGCACTTTAGGGGGCCCTTCTTTGCGTCGCGCGGGACATTGTGCGGGACGGGAGGCCGACTTTGGTAGTCCTCTCTTGCACGCGCCGCTGCACTGATAAGCCTGGCAACTGCGCGCTGTGAACCCGAGTTCCTCGCAGCTTCTGCACACCAATTTAGCTCCTTTCGCCGCTCGATGCTGTTCCACTTGCTTCTGCTTCAAATGTTTCGTGTCCGAGAACGCGCCTTTGCACGCCGCGCACGTCAGCGGTTTCGCGTCCGCCTCTGCTTTCCGCTTGCGATTCTCTGCACCCGCCTTCTCGTTCCGCCCGCCCTTCTCGTTGCGGGCGCACGCCCTGCAAAGCCTCTCCCCCGCATCTTTCGAGTCGTACTGGTTCGCCGCCACTTCCGCCTCCGTCTTCAAGAAATTCTTGCACTTCGCGCACCGAATCTTGAATAGCTCCTGAATCTGAGAGGCCTCTGAACCACAACTCAGGCACGGTGGCGGGATGGGCCGACTACTGGGAGGAGGAGCAAAGACGACGACGATAGGAACGCGGGGGATAAAGCCGGGCCATGACGCCCCCAAGACGTCCAAGATTGCCAAAAAAAAAAAAACAAGGGGTCGGCGGTGTGGCGCAAACCTAAAGATCATGCGCGGCCATCCCGCGATCAGTGTCAAATGGTTTTTGACACGGACCGCGGGGGTGCTGGCGCGTGGCCTGCTGCGCGCAGGCCCATCAGACACAATGATGGGCATTGGTTTTCGACTATAGGGGCTGACATGTTTCCCGATGTGTGCGGTCACGTGCGCAGGCGCACCTGACACACCCTGCACGTGCCCCGGACGTGGCGCACCTGGCGCGGCTGGAGTGTGCGGCAAACCTGCCGCACTCGGAGCACGTGGCGCATCTGGCGCACCAGGCGTGCCTGGCACTCTCGGGGCCAAAGGGTGCCTGGCGCGCGTGGCGCCCCTGGCACGCGTGGCGCACCTCGCCCAAGCGTCGCGCACCTGGGGTCGGCTTTGGTCCCCAGTAGAGCTGCCCATCCAAAGACGACCGCTGAACATGCTCAGGCTCGGGTGTTATTTATGTATTGGGAGGGCGGGTGGGAGTGAGCTAGACGGCTTGCGAGCGGGTGGGTAGCTTCATCACTGTTCCCTATTAATATACCCCCCTCCCCCAGGCGATTGGGAGCCAACCCAGGTCCATGAGGGCCCCCCCCACCATCCCTTTGCACAACAAACAATACAAAACACACTCTGCCCCCACCATCCATTGTAAAAATTCTATACAAAACACATTCTGTCTCCAAATTCAAAGCATGCGCAGCGCACCCGATGCGGCCTGACCCCACCATCCTTGACAAAAAACCAAACAGAGTACACTTGGCGGCGGCGGCGGCTGCGGCGGCTGCGGCGGGGGCAGCCGCTGCGGCGGCTGCCGCGGTGGGGGCGGCAGGGGCGGCGGCAGGGGCGGCGGCGGCGGCGGCGGCGGCGGCGGCGGCGGTGGCGGCGGCGGCGACGGTGGCGGCAGCGACTGCGGCGGCAGCGGCTGCGGCGGCGGCGATTTGGCAGCGAGGGCGGCGGCGGCGGCGGGCAGCGCGGCGGCGGCGGCAGCGGCGGACAGCGGCCGCACTACAGAGTACACTTGGCGGCGGCGGCGGCGGCTGCGGCGGCGGCGGCGGCGGCGGAGGCGGCGGAGGCGGCGGCGGCGGCGGCGGATTGGCCCCCAGTAGCTGGCCATCCGAAGACGACTGCTGCATATGCTGCGGCTCGGGCCAGGCTCGGGTGCTACGTATGTGTTGGGAGGGCGGGCGGGAGTGAGCGAGACGGCTTGCGGGCGGGGAGGGCGTCTTGACCCCTCCCCCTTACCCCGTTCCCTGGACCGGGACGGGGGGGGACGCTGGTAGTTGGAGCGTTCAAGGTGGCCCAAGACGGCTCCAAGAGCGCCTCGGAGAGCCCAAGATGAGCTCCAAGTTGGCTCAACATAGCCTAAGATGCCTCAAGATGGCTCCGAAGATGCTCCAAAAGGCCAACAGACCGCCCCAAGACGGCTCCAAGAGGCCTCCGAGACCTCAAAGGAGGCCTCCAAAGGGCCAACACCCTTCACAAACCTCAGGAAAACCAATGATTGTTGCATCGTCGCCCGCTCGCTTTCGATAGCCTTCCGAGGCCTCAGGATGGCTCCAAGATGGCCCAAGAGGGCCCCAAGAGAGACTAGAGAGCCCCAAAACGGCCCTAACAGTACCCAAGAGCGCGCCAAGAGCGCTGCAAGAGGGGTCCAGGAGGCGATTGTTGTGGCTCCGCTAATTGAGGAGCCCCTCTCTTTCTGATCGATGTCCTCCAAGATGGCTCCAAGAGCGTCCCCGATGCTCCCAAGAGCGTCCCAGAAGGGCCCCAAGAGGCGCCCACACGGACCCAAAGAGGAGCCCAAGAGGCCTCCGATAGGCTCCCACGAGGCCTCCAATAGGCTTCAAGAGGATCCCCGAGGCACCCAAGATGCCCCCAAGACGCTCCCAGAGGCCTCAGAAAAACAAGAGACATCCGAGGATGCTCTTCAGATAGTCATGTATTCCTCCTCCTCCTCCTTTTCCTCCTCCTCCTCCTCCTCCTCCTCCTCCTCCTCCTCCTCCTCCTCCTCCTCTTCCATCCTCCCTCATCTCTCTCCCCCGCCTCCTCCTCCTCCTCCTCCTCCTCCTCCTCCTCCTCCGAGAGCAGGAGGAGGTACGCGCGAAAACCACATAAGTCGACATGCTTCGCGGAAGTTGCTGTCTTGGCATGGGCTGGTGGGGATTTGTTTGATCTCAAGCGCACCGGGAGACGCCGGACGCCGTCCAAAGGCCGCTGAAAGACAGTGACCACCAGCTCGTAGACACACCACGAGGAGCAGGCGACAGGACCAACGGTCGTTCCGTCGCAGGGTGGCGGTCGAGTCACACGCGCCGCCAGGCGTCGACCAACTCACGTGCAGGCTCTCAACAGACCAGAATCTGTATCGCCAGACACCGTCGGGGACTGGCGTCGAGACCGCGTGCCGCAACGCGGGGGGCGCGGGCCGGCGCTCGCGCACCGGGGAGGGACCGATCCATTCGACCGAAGGCACCGGAGCGCGCCATGGAAGCGCCAAGCCGCTAGCATGCTGGATCCCGCTTGGGGACCGTCGGGGAGACAACCCGCCCGGTGGGGGGTGACCGAGAGGTCGGCCGGCCCCAGGCCGGCGAGGGATTGCCGCAGGCCAAGAGCCGCAGGGGGCGGAGAGGCCGAGGCGGAGGGGCAGCAGAGGGCTGGCGGACAACCGAAAGTGACGGCCCGCGCCGGCCGAGCAGCAGAAGGTGGAGCCCAGGCGGCGCCTTTGTGCGGAGCATAGGCCGCTGGGCGGGGCGCCGCGGGGCAGCAGGCCACGGCAGTGAAACGCCTCCGACGCATCTGGGACCCCGGAGGCGGAGGCGGGGGCAGGGCGCCGAGGGGGCCCCGAACAGCCCACGCTGGGCGAGGGGCAAGGGGGGGGGGGCCAGCGCCAGGGGGCGAAGAGCCACAAGGGATTTACCACTTTTCTGAAATTCGGTGGCACCCCTCACGCAGATCGGCGGGGTCAGGGTCGAAAAACAAACTGGTCCCGACACTGCTTCACGGCGAAGCCAAAGCCTCATGACTCCGCTCTTCCATGGCCCATTCTCCGAGAGAGGGGGTCGGCGGCAGGGGGCGAAGCCCTTACCCTTAAGATCTGCTGAGATAATTATATGCGAAAGTCTACTTTCTATCTCAAGACAATATAAAAGTATAGATCGCTAAAAGATGTCTTAAGTAAACTATATCATTTTATCTTGCGAAGTCAATTTAAAATTAACGTTATACAGTTTTCTGCCGCAATATATTTTTTATCTTCGGCTGTATACATCAGTTTTGCATGTGTCCCAACAGTTTTGTGCGTCGTATGCGCAGTGCCTCGGGGGCGGCAGTATGCGTAGCACCTGTATAAAAAAAAAAAAAAAAAAAAAAAAATATATATATATATATATATATATATATATATATGCACATATTTACTGTGATATGAGTATTACTACAGATAGAATGTAAACGTAAGCCAATTGTATATGCATCTACTAGCTAAGTGAAATGTGCCTTGCATAAACGCATTACCACATGTACGTATGCAGTTGCAATCATGGTGTGTGACACTAAATCAATATGGACACATATGCGCATACGCAAGTGGCTGTGTACATTCGTTGGATTCGTTCATTTCATTGATGATATAATTATGATGGTGGTGATGTGTGTTTTCCTACCACCGCTGCAGCGACACGATACCACAAGATACCACAAGCGACAAGATACCTAAGCCAACGCCTCTGTTGTCTTGCAAAGGAAGTGCAACCCGTGACGGTACTTAGAGCACATGTTCACTGCTGCTTGGGCGGGTTTATTGCCTCTCACACATGCTGCGCCAAGATACTTCATCTTATTCATGTATGCTTCGCCAGCGTAGCACCAGCCCCTCCTAGGGTTCACATGATGAATGTCGAGTGCCCAGTGGGCAAGGTGGTGCGACTTTACAGTGATATCGCAAACTAACTCGCGTGCGTTAGTGAAGAATTGAGCCGCTGCTGTCTGGCACGCTAGGAATATCCACGTGCACTGCGCGAATTCTCGCCGCTGCTCTGGCGGGAAGATATTCGAATGTACATTTTGACCGAGCAACTCCTCCATCCGAGAATTCATGCGCAAAGCTAAATGCAGTTGCTCGTGAATTTCGTCACCTTGCTCCATCCATTGTCCAAAGATTTCTGTCCGCGGAGCAATGATGTTTTTGATTTCAGCAGCCTTACCCTTTAGCTGAGGATAATTCAGTCGAGGGTTCTTCGGATTGGTAAACATTGACAACTTGAGCCTTGAGAAGCAATATGAAGATGATATGCCGCGCTGCTGCCACCACCGTTCACATTCGGAAAAAATAAACTGCAGTGCTGCGTGTGGCTCGTTCGGCATCAACATATACACCAATACCCATAGCACTGCGCCAAGGAAGTATGTGTCTACGCCCAAATGTTTAGTGTGCATCATATCGAACCAGACCGTCCATACCGACACAAACGGCAAATCAAATATCTGATGGTGAACAGGGTGCGCGGCCAACCAAGTTTCCCGCGTCCATAGAGTTGCCATCCAAGCGGGCCCGACTGGGCGATTGTCCGTGAAGGGCTTATCTGTCGTATTCGCTTGGCAGCGAGCGCACGGCGCCCGCGAAGTTGGCCACGGTGGCCCGAACTCCTATCGGGAAACATAAGATAACGCAGTGTTGAACAATAGCATACTAATTAAACTACGTTGGTTAGTATTCCCGTTTCGTGTTATATTTTCGAGCATTCGTAAATATATATGTATATATATGTATGTTGCGTCCTTACTGAAGTACTCCAGGTCGCCTTTGATGCAGAATAGCATGCCCTTGTATCCAACTGCCAACCACGTGCCTGCCTTGGAGTTGTTGATGGGTTTGTTGTCCCAATCTGTGGTGGGCCATCTGCCCGTGAACAATGCTGTCAAGGACCAACGCATAATCTTCCAAAACGTGTTCATAGTACGGCATGCCAATTTTGAAGATACTAAATGGCAAAATATCGAACGAATGTAAAAATTGTATTCGATGGTTGTGCCTTGTCCTGCAAGCATCGAGCACCATGAATAAATGTTCATACTCTCGGACCAACATTTGCCTACCCCTTTGATTGGCACGCCGTCGCCATGCACGCTCAGAGGTACGGTGCAACTACGCCAATTCGGATCGTCCGTTACTGGGTTGCCCTCTAATGAAGGGTGACTGTCCACATCTCTCCAAAACTGCTCAAGGTCGCCTGGTGAACTGCACACGTGGGCCCTCCAATGCGCTGGATAATTATGATACAACGATGCGAACAATTCATGCGGCAAGATCATATCCATTTCCCTGTCGGCGAAAATTCCGTCGCGAGGCGTTTTACATGGGGCGCTGAATTTGCACGCTGTCGGTATGGCAACCCCATCAAGACATCTCATCAACCCGTTGTGACAATTGTTCGGATGATCGCCCCTAGAACCCAAGTCAGCCAAGTGCGCCAAATCATCGGGTGCCCCAGGGCTGCCATTTGAAATCTATTTTTCAAAATCGATCCTGGCTCGATCGGCAATCGCCTGGACAAGCTGCGGTGATATCATCCCCCAAGCCCATAGCTCCAACAAGTATGTAGCCAAATGGCTCGTCTGCTCTCTATAAGGCGTCCGCTTTCCCTTCCCGCGACTCCGCTGGAGGTTCGGGGGCCGCGGCGGCCTATGGTTTACAACTGAATTGCCCCCTTTGCCGCCCATTGCGCGTCGCAAGCCGAGATACACAGCGACTTCGCAAACCGAAGCTTGTGCCAAAACAACAGATGAACCAGGATAATGCGCGCGCGACAATGGCATCGAACAGCAACATCAGCCCCGTGAGCAGGCAGCGCAGACGCGTTCGAACATCTCGGCGAATCAACGATAGAAGAGCGAACGATTATCGAGTCTGCGCAAGATGTTCAACAAGTCTAGGACATCATGTTTCATGATTCGTAACGTCTCGCACTGTGCAGCGCAGGTATGTTTGACGCTGACGTCTGCGCAATGATGCAAACTTTGATTGCGTGCATGTCAAGCCCAAGCGGGCCCGAATATATTGGGGTAGCTCGCATATTAGCTGCGCCACAGGAGGAGTGCAACCCAGCAGCCTCAACACTTGAGGTGTATAGCTATGTGGTTGCGCATTGCATGTAAACCAAGGTTACTACACCCTGCAAGTGATTAGCACGTTGCATGTACGCTACACCTGAACGGTCTCACGCGTGCACGTTGAACCGCGAAGTACATTGCGTATTGCATCATAGACACATATGACAAATATTGCGTACATTGCATACCAAATATATCTAGAAGGGAAGTGTATGTAACTTATATCAAAACTGAGTACATGTAAACTACATGTAAATTGCATTGCATATGCAGGTGGATTACAGGTAAATTACATGTAAATTACATGTAAATTGCCTGTAATTTAATGTAAATTACATGTACATTACATCTAGATATAGTCCGCATGTAAATTACATGTAAATTGCATGTGAACTACATCCGCGTTGCTTCCAAGGCTCGTGCGCCTGAACTTTGTGCTCACACAACCATGCGGGCTCTGGAAACAAAGATATGCATGCGTCTATGCGTGGCCGAAAACGCAAACCGCAACACTGACGCCGGACGTGGCGCAGGTGCCGCAAGAGATCTGCAGCGCACGCAACGCGCTTATTTCTCCAAGCAAACGAGCGCTCACCATGTCTCAGGCGGTGCTAAGCTTTCCCCCCGCGCTGCAGGCTGACTTCCCCCATTCCGACTCTCCCCCCTTCCTCCTTCATCGTCGCCCCCCTCTCCCGTAAATATTAGCATGTCCCTTATCCCCCCCTTCTCCTCTACATGGCAATCTAAGCAATACAACGCAAATATGCAATCAAGCGCGACCGCGTTAAGATACACCGAAAGATATTGCGGTAAAGTCGAGAGATACTGCAAAGTCGAATAAATACCAAGCAAAGTGAGAAATCTCGTGCAAATACTCCAATTGCTCAGTACTTCGACGTCTCGATATATAGAGTATGACGATGTACACTGCGAGCCGCTCAGCGCCTCATGTCCTTGATATAAGCAGTCGCCAGCGTCTTGTCCTGACGAATATTGCAACATGAAATGAATATCGCCTGATGACACCAAGATCGAATATTGCATAGGAAGCACGCTTGCTCGAATCATGCACAATGAAAACATCAACGCGTTGCATAATGAAAACAACAACGGGCAATGATAACAACAACGCTTACAATTCAATTGAAATGGAAAAGTGCGTCATCGAAGCACTTCTTGAGGTCGACCGCAACGTGCGACAAGTAGTCCTTGACGACATTAGAAGTCAGTGGCTCGTTGTTCGCGTTGACCACGTGCGTCTGCATCTTGCCGAGGACGTGTTCGTAGTCCTGGCGCCGTGGTGTTTATCGTGCGCGCGGCCAGCGTTGCCCCTGGACCCCTCGACTCACGCCCCCTGCCCTCTGAACGCCAGCTCGCTGAGTGCATCGATGCCTATTTGAAGCAATGCAATTGCACCCGAACAAAAGCATCGAAACATCATATAATGAGAATGAAACCCTTCAGCTTGGGCTCCATGGCCGTGAGCTTCTTCACGCGGGACATGGTTGTAGAGTCAGTGCCATGAGTGCGCAAAATGCCGACCATCTTCTTGAACTCCTTGATGCACTTCAGCACCGACGACCACGCCTCCTCGATGTGCGTCTTGAGCGGCTCGGGGATTTCGTCCTTCTTGTCACGCTTGGCGTCGATGATCTGACGGAATGTTGCGATGAATCAATTTTGCATGAAGGCAGCATTGGGCATAAGATAAAAGATCAATGTAACTTGAAACAACAATGGAAACATAATTTTGAAGATGTAGCACTCATCAAATGCAACACACTACATACAAGATAATTTATGACGAAATGCATTAATCAGATGGTGCAGGGTGTGCTAGGCAAGCCCAGTCCAGAACCTGCTAGACAAACTCCGCCCTGAGCCTCCCAGGCAAACCCCGCCCAGAAAAGAAACAAGTGTCCTGCGCCTCTTTCTTGCTGAAGTTGAAAACCCAGCCGGCCGCCTCCGTGGCAGCCTGCATCTCGAGAGCCTCCCGGTCGCCAACCGCCCTCTTGCCACCGAGAGAAGTGACGCGCTCAACGGTCTTCGATTTCGTGATGCTGCACCCCGAATGACCGCTGAACGTCTGGCCGGTTTTGCCGATCCACTCCTGGACAGCGCCCGCGGCCAGCGCCTCATCATATGCATCCTGGCGGCAAGCTAGAAGAACGCACGTGATGGAAGGAGCGCGGCAACATACAAGATACCACTCAAACACATGCTGAAGATATGCGAGCTGCTTGACAATAACAAAATATAGAAACAACAGATACGACGGCGTGACACTGAACACTAAACAAAAATAGAATCACACTTTCCCCGTTCAGCTCCACTGCCCTTCTGCAAACAACAAAATGTGCCTTATTGCCATGGAATTTGTTCGCGATGTACACAAGCTTGGGCAACCCCTCGTCGGTCTCCTTCGCGGTCTTCTTCTCGACGTAATTGATATATTCCTGTCAGAAATAAAACACTTGCGTCAACAATTCATTTGCATATTGCGCTCACTATACTTTCAGGTCGCGCGCATCCAGAACAGAATGCGCGCGCCCCCCACTCGCAACAACATGAAACCATATCCATGGAAAAATAAAGACTAAATGCGCACGCAACACACAAGGCACGAACATCAGCCCCTGCGTGTGATGTAAGCCATAAGTAGAAGCGGCGTCCTTGACAACCTTCGCGTTTTCGTCGAGCGTGAAGTCGCCGCTGGGCGTCCTCTGCACGACGGTGTTGATGAACGCAGTGACCTTATCACGGCCCTTTGTCGCGCCCCACGCGTCTTTGATGTGTTCAGGGACCTCATCATTAGCAATCATCCTGAAGAACTTCATGTGCTTGTTCCGGTCACGCGGCTGCTTGCAGCCCCCCTTGCCACCCCGAGAATGCATTGCCAAAATATGCAACAGAAAACACAGAAACCAGTGAGCACAACGCTTGACGAATGCAATATACATTTCTCGTTCCAATCTAATCTTGCATATATCAAGTTAAAGAAATAACAATAAACGGAGTCCTCGTCACCGCCAGCATCGTCGCAGTCCTCCTCCACAGCTGCCGATGGACGCTTGAACGCGGCTGGCCTCTTCATCTCCCCTGGTTTGTACGCGGCTGGCCTTTTCATCGTCTCCTCAGGGGGGTCGTCGTCCTCGCCGGCTTCGAGGTGCTCATCGTTGGATTCAGATTCCTGCGGAACACATCGGATATAGCAAGATAAGAACACGCAACACATGTTTATGAATACGTTTCGTGATGTTGAACATATCACACATAAGATGTAATCACAACCTTTCACACTCGCACAAATAATATTCAAATCCCCAGAAGTCCTTGCCCCAGGCATCGATCTGGGCCAGGAAACCGCCACCATCCGCAGGCTTCTTCGCACTGGTGGCAGGCATCGCGCCTATCGTACAAGAGCAGCTCCCGATATGAAATGATACACTACCGATGGCGAACTCTCGAGCATCAGATAGCTCGCCAGCGAGAATCTACATGATGACAATCTCAGCCTGATACGAAAATCATAATGTTACTAAACTCAAATGTTGTATAGCGATGGCTAGCGATATACAGTTTACATGTAAATCACATGTAAATTACATGTTTGTCATATGTAGTTCGGGTGTAAATTACATGTAATTTACATGTAACTTACATGTAGTGTGTATGTAGTTTGTATGTTGTTTGTATGTAGTTGGTATGTAGTTTGTATGTAGTTTGTGTGTAGTTTGTGTGTAGTTTGTGTGTAGTTTGTATGTAGTGTGTATGTCGTTTGATATGTAGTTTCAGTGTACTTCACTTTGTGTATTGAATATATAAAGTAGGACAAACATTGTAAATTACAATGTTTTCTGAAAAAAAAATCATATAGCATCCCAAACAACATACAAACAAGATACCAGCAACCTACAGATAACATACAAACAACATACAAACAACATACAAACAACATATAAACTACATACAAACTACATACAAACACCATGCAAACTACATACAAACTACATGTAGTTTACATGTAATTAGCATGCAAACTACATACCAATACTGTGTAAACTACATGTAGTTTACATGTAAACTACATGTGATTGTTATGCAATATACGTGCAAGCTATATATGTTTGCGCTGTTGTGTTACTATAACTTGTAGAATTCATGAACATAAATCTCAAACCAACGTCAACTCAGACACGATGATGAGGCACTCTTTCTCAAACGAGCGTAGCCCACCTTGTCTAGGTCATGCGCTCGGCGCGCCCGCGCGCGCACTATGTGCAAAGATAACTAAGGCAACATTGGCTGAAAACTCTGGCGTTGAGCAATCAAGATACGATCATTTGGGCACCTGGGCTGTGCAAACAACCAGATGAAGATAGAACGCGCGGGCAAAGCACGGGATTCGCAAGTACTATTTGAATTCAAACAGTCATCAACGCTGCATCAAGATACAACACAAACCAAGATACCCAAACAACAAGAAAGAGACGGTGCCTCCACTCAATTCTCCCCCGCGTACTTGTCCTCGCAGTGCTCACCCTGTTCGGCGCAATCGCATTCGCAAGTGTAGTCGTCGTCGTCGTCGTCGTCGTCGTCGTTGCCTCGAGCATTTTGAAAACATAGAAACTCATGGTTTCCATTTCTTCAAAATTGAGGATCGTTGGTGTCGTTCGTGTTTGTTTTCTTTGCTCAGTTGATCGCAGCCGCCCTCGCACCCCCATCGTTCCCCCCCCCCCCTCTCCTTCTCCTTCTCCCCCCTCTCTTCCTCGCCGCCCCCCCTCCCCCTCGTCGCCGTCGCCCCCCCCCCTCGCCCAAACAGTTCGCCTGCCTCGAACGTCGCATCGCGCGGGTATTAGTCCTCGACAGCTGGGCTCGTAGGCGAAAGCGCGACAGCTGGACTCGTCGGCGAAAGCGTGACAGCTGGACTCGTCGGCGAAAGCGACTTGCCCGCATTCTTGTACAAGTAGGGCACGCGCTGGGAATGTTTATTTCCCAAACTAAACAAGCGCGAGCAAGCGCCAGAGACATGCGCAGAATGCAAAAGATACATGTGACGATACAGTGCGTAGTCGCACGCGCAATGCAATCTCAACAACATCCGCACCATGAGAAAGATACTGGTGCGATTCAAGGTAAATGCGAACGCACGTACACAAAACAAATAGCACATCCAAGACGGAAAGTAAAACATGAAGATCCTCGGCAGTGTCGTCGTTGCTGATCGATCTCCGCGTCAGCACTGCAGCGACGGCCGCGTCGACGCGCAGAGCGTTTTCGGCCTTCGCCGCGGCGGCCGCTGCGAGGACCTGGGCAGGCGGCGGGAAGCTGGGCGGCCGCGGCGGGCCAACTGGCGCCGCGGCCACCCCCGCGGCGCGGGGCTGGGCAGGCGGCGGGAAGCTGGGCGGCCGCGGGGGGCCAACTGGTCCGCAGTTCGCGCCCTCACCTGCCTCTGAGGAGGGGGAATCACTTTGGACCTGGCGCCCGCCACGGTGGCGCTGCTGGCGTCGTCCCTGGCGGGCGACGGAGGCGGCGGCGCGGGTGGCCACCACGAAGGGTTGGGCGCCGCCGCTGGGGAAGGGCTGGGCGCCGCCGCTGGGGGCGGCGGCGCAGGCGGCCACCGCGTGGGAGGCGCCTGCCGCCTTGGAGCGGCGATGTGTTTCTGACGGCCAACCGCGGGCGCCGCAGAGACCAGGGCAATGCGCGAACGGTTCGCTCAAGAGAAACATACACGATACAATGCAGAATATGAGCAACTAAGATACACTATGTTATCATGGAATACGCAAGATCAGCGCGCAAGTCAATCCAGCTATGCATGGTAAAGCACAAAGGTACATGGCCAAACAAAGAATACGCATAAGAGAAACGACGCCCACCTCCTCGGCATCGCCTTGAAGGGTGCCTCGTCCACACTCGGCTCCTGAAGAAATAGTTAACGCGAGGGCGCGGGGGGGGGCAGGCTCGCCATCTTACCAGAAACAGGGGGAACACTGGCTCACGCACTACCCATCGAAATATTCATTTACACGTTGCCTTGCTGACTGGAAGCGCAATGAGATGATGAAGAAAATCTGAAGAACATGAGGGGGCCGACGACGGCGACGACGGCGGAGGAATAAAGCGATGGGGCGGTCCTTCGAAAGGGCGTACTCCGCGCGCGCCACCTTGCCCTCGGAGGTGAGCCCGTCGAAAACGTGGCCGTCCATGCACTGGATGCAAGCGGCGGCCTGCTCAGGAGTGGCGAACTTGATCAGGGCGGGCGCGTCCTGGAGCACGAGGGCGCGCAAGGGATCAAAGAAATAATGCAAAGCAAGATAAAAGAATGCGAAACTGCGCATGAAAGAATGCAAAGCAAGATACTGCAAATCAAGATACGCACATCAAAGATACGCCAAACTATCCCAAATCAAAACCTAAAGCAATATACAATCAAGATACCTTCCAGGCAAGCCCCGCCTAAGCCTGCTGGGCAAGACCCGCCCAGAACCTGCTTGGGAAACCACGCCCAAAAAAAGAAGATACTGACAATCACTAGACAGCATGCATGAACACGGACGGAGGACACAACAAGCAACGACAAACTGACAGAGACAAAAACATATCGGGTCCTTGTAGGGACCAAAGTCGCGAACGTAGATGTCCACGATGCCCTCGGCGCCGAGGAAGTGGCACATGTCGCGCAGAAACCTCCGCCCCTTCCTCCTCATCTCCCCTCCCCCCCTCCTCCCCTACCCCCCCCTCCCTCCCCCTTTACCTTGCCCCCCCCTTCCCCACCCCTCCCCCCCCTTACTCCCCTTCCTCCCCCCGCGCCCCTCCTCCCCCCTTACTCCCCCAGCCCACTCGTTTTACCCTTCCCCCCACTGTTGGAGACAGCATGCTGCGAGTTCTTGATGAACACCGCCTTGTCGCCTTGAAAATTCTTGGCGGACACGACCGCGCGCTGGCTAGGGAGAGAGGAAGAAGAGAGAGAGAAGAAAGAAAAAAAAAAAAAAAGAAAAAAAAAAAAAGAAAAAAAAAAAAAAGAAAAAAAAAAAAAAAGAAAAAAAAAAAAAAAAAAAAAAAAAAAAAAAAAAAAAAAAAAAAAAAAAAAAAAAAAAAAAAAAAAAAAAAAAAAAAAAAAAAAAAAAAAAAACAGAAGAAAAAAAAAAAAAAAAAAAAAAAAAAAAAAAAAAAAAAAAAAAAAAAAAAAAAAAAAAAAAAAAAAAAAAAAAAAAAAAAAAAAAAACGGGGGGGGGGGGGGGGGGGGGGGGATGAGCCCGCTGCGAACGGGCGCGGGCGGCGAATATGAAATACAAAGATACGAAGATAGGAGGCAACGAGCAACTATGCATATACGCAACAAAACTGCACCACGTGAGGCGAAACCATAAAGCCACAATATACGAGACCAGATGCAAAACGAACGTGCAATTCCCCCCCCCCCCCCCCCCCCCCCCCCCCACCACCACCACCAACACCACCACACACGCACACACACGCACACCACACACACACGCACACACACACACACACACACCACACACTCACGCACACGCACACAAACACGCACAC
The DNA here is from genome assembly GCA_963575745.1 of Prorocentrum cordatum. Lineage (NCBI taxonomy): Eukaryota > Dinophyceae > Prorocentrales > Prorocentraceae > Prorocentrum > Prorocentrum cordatum. The sequence goes on from CAUYUJ010008413.1 coordinate 98,136, forward strand.
ACACACACATATACACACACACACACAACACACACACACACACACTCACGCCTCATTCCCGCCTCTCTCCCCCCCCCCCCCAGAGATTGAAACCCTCCCATCATCTTGCACCCTTCCCCGATTCCTCCTGAGGGGATCCCTACCATGTAACAGCAATTTTTTCTTATATAACCTAAGCAGAGTGCTCGTGAGAAATATACCGCGGGAGCGGAGGAAGACAATGTCGGCTGCTCTGGCACAGGCCAGCGGGAACAAACAACTCTGTAGGCGCCTCCGTCCATTACTACGCATGCAGGCTCGCAGAGGCCCCCCCCGACGAGTTCTAGTGATCGGGGCAAAGTAAATATTTCTGGGTATTCCACACGGAATGGGGATTTACAAAAATGAACCGGTAATTTCGATGTGCGCGCGTATGTGAGTGTTCCTACGCATGAACATGGCACGCTCAATCCGCGCCGTCTCACTCAACATACAGAAATACGTGCATGTAAAAAATACAGTGGTTTTGGGGTGACCGTGAATAAACGCAAGCCTCGAGCCGCACGCATTCAACATTTACCTACCCCTACACTTCACTACGCTACGTAGCCGCGCTCAGAGAAGAACGCCTTCTTCAGTCCCTCGCACTTCTTGGCCGCGCGCGCCTTCGCCTGGTCGTCGGAAAAGGCCAGACTCCAGTGCGTTCTTCCTCTCCTTGTGCCACACGCCGCTGTGGTAACGGGTCCACTCCTTCAGTAGCTCGACCTTCTTGACCCCGCAAAGGTTTTTCAGGGGCGTGAGGTCGCCCTGTGTTGGGCGTTTTCACTAGGCATACGAAAGATACAACAAAGCCTAGGCATACGAAATGATACAACAAAAAACATGCCTAGATATACGAAATATACAACAATGCATAGGCATACGAAATGATACAACAAAAAACATGCCTAGGTATACGAAAGATACAACACTGCATAGGCATACTGATGCCAGTGCATAGGAATACGAAAGATACAACAATAAACAATTTCTGCAGCCGAAGGTACATATAACAACATACGTAATGCATAAAAAACGCGTCCTTTGCTGGTTTCGCAGCCTTGGGCGCAGGGGTCTCGCGGGGCGTCTTGTCGGAGCCGCGCTTGTCCTTCTTCGCGTTGGGCGTGGTGTCCACGGCATCGTCAGGGCGAGTCTTGCCCTTCTTCCCGACCGCGCCGACGGCCGCCTTCTTCTGGCCGCCCAGCTGCGGTGGTACGTGGGCGGCCCGCAAGGCTGCGTGGAAGGTGTCATTGTCCTTGTCATTTAACACCATCCTGAAGGAGCCGAAGTCGACGCCCTCACCGATCGTGCCGCTCTTCTCTGTACCCTGCGCCTGGCTGCCCGCGGCGCCCACGCCGAGGCTCTCGCATCCGTCGTCCTGCAAGATCTTGGCGAAGATGCTGAAGTCGGGCCCCTCCGAGGAGCTGCCGCCGTCAGGCCGACCGTCCATGATTGCCAGGCGGCTCGGCGAGGCCCCATCGCCTGGGGGCGGGCGCGGCCCCCCATCCAGCGGGAGGCGCTCGCGCTCGGAAGTGTCCCAGGCGCCCCTCTTCGGCCTGTCCACCTCCATGTGGTTGAAAACCTTCTGAATCTCACCCATCTCGTCAGGGGTCGCCTGGAGATTACCGGATTTTCGTGTTTTCTACGATGTGCCTCGCAATTCCGGCACCCCAGCGCGCGCAAGTCAAAATAAGAATCAAGCAGACATGATCCAGGCGTTCCCATGATGATTCAAACCGTTCCGACTTAATGCGTTTCTGTTGTCCAACCAACAAACTCTGCGCCCTGCAGGCTGCTCAATTTGCGCCACACAAATAAAACAGCGCTCCTGCTCTTGGAGCGTCTGTAACTTCCCTTCATACATCATGGCCTCTCTGTACTTGGACGCCAAGGTCCTGCCGAATTTCGCGGGCGCGCTTGCGCCCGCGTAGACAAGAAATCTATGCAAATACACAACATATATGTTGTGTAGCTGTATTGATTTTTACGTTGTGCACAACAGCGTCCTGATCCACCACGCCGAATCGTGACAGAAATGCTCCAAAGACGCGTCATTCATGTGGACGGTCGCCGGATGGTGACAGGAGTAACAACGTGATCTCGCAACCAATACCATGTATGTATGTGTGTTCATACGCATAAATGGTGTACGAGATACGTCCAAAAATCTTTACATACACGATGTCACAATAGAGCTACCACATTCCACTACACAACGTGTCGGCACGTGGCACGTGCATGCATGGCAACTTTACTCAAACAAGGTTAATAATTTACAGGAAGCGCCATTGTAGATCATTTGCACAATTTGGAACATCACAAACACAGTCAATGTTATTCGTAGTATTCTTTGATATGTGATAGGCGCGCTATGACACCGTATGCCTACAAAAGGAATAAATATGAATATCGTACATGATGGTGTATAGTATGACTTAAATGTTAATTGTACGACGTGTGATGCACGCTCGCATATACAACCTTCAAGCGCCCATGATACAAGTCTGTGTGTAAATAAATATATATGTGTATGTATATCCTTGTTGGGCCCCACCGCATAAAGACATACAGTGGACTATGATGTACACCTGTCCTTATTCATATGCACTCACGGACGTATACACATTGTATGCATACGGATGTCGTCTCTGCGGCGGGGGAATGAATCAATGCACGGTTCCTTCCCACTAACGCGCAGAAAACAAGATAACCGCGCAACGCAAAAAAAAAACACATCTTATACGACAAAGATACGGATGCCATCTCGCAAGATACAAACTTGCAAACACAGGATGTGACGAAACCATACCGGTGCAATCTCTTAAGGTACAGGTATCATTATATGGTCGCTGGTGCCTTCGTGTGGGCCTTGAACAGAGCCGTCCTCAACTTGACCTGGTGTATGACCATGTTCGGCGCCGCCTGGGCCAGCAGCTCGTTCAAGTCCGCGAAGGACGCCATTATCGAAGCCTCGGGCTGCGTCTTCTCAGTGATGTGCTTGCGCACGGGGCTGCAAGATATGTTTTTTTTCACGCAAGATAAGACGGGTCATACATGGTCGAATTCCAACAATTACATGTAAAAAAAGTGTCCTCAATATCCGCCAGAGATCACGGGTGCCGCGCTTCACGAAGAACTTCTCCAGCACAGCTGTCAGAGAGCCCACATCGGCGTCAGGCGACGCCTTCGACCTAAGCCGCTTTCTGGTGATGCGCCCGAGCATCTTGCACGCCACAGAGATGGATTTCACAAAATCTGGGCCCCAATGGCTATTGTTTTGACGATGACGCTTCCAAAACAGATGCGGGTTATGCTGTGGCATACGCCGAGTGGCTCACGAACAAGACAACAAGGCTCAGTGCGTCCACGTGCTCACACACCCGTCATAGCAAGCTCAGCTGCAAAAAAATGTACACCGTGCGGGTTCGGTTCGGTACCGCCATGTGACATAAAAATTAATATTGCCGCGCACAGATAATTTAAATTATATTGAAGGTAATTTGTTTTATCTTAACAAAACAAATATTATCTCAGATATGACAGTTTTAAGAAAATCTAGATTATATCAGGAGTTAGTTTTTTTATCTTAGGTGATCTGAAGGGTACGGATCATAGATGATCCTTTGTTTTTGAAATCTGCCGGCCCCCTTGCGGAGCCATCAGGCTCCGCGGATTAGGGTTGTTGCTCCCTGCTCCAGTTCCAGTTTCCAGTTTCCGATGTTACAATTTTACGTTCTGCTTCCTACTGTGAATTGTTCGCGCGAGGGGGGGGGGAGCCGAAAAGGACCCTGGTTACCTTCACCGATTCTCTGAATTTCTGGGGGGGTCCTGGGACACGTAGAATTAATGATACTCGATCCCAAGAGGCCAACATCTGCGATTTCCCTTAGTTCTTGATGGATTTTGGCACGCTCGCCTGTTCGAGCTCCCGACGCTCCCAGACAGCCCAAGAGGCCCCCCAAGAGGCCCCCAAAGACCGCCCCAGACGGCTCAAGAGGCTCTCAAGAGCGCCCGTTCAAGAGGGCCCCAAGACGGCTTAGGAGACCCCCAAGACGACCTAAGAGGGCCCCACGACGGCTCCAAGAGTGACACGAGACGGGGGACCCGGACCCACGTCGCCCACATTCGGAGGTCCGACGCTGCTTCGCGACGGCGCCCAGGCCTCAAAACATGGCTCTTGCAGACCCCAGTCTCCGAGAGAGCGGGCTGGCAGCAGGGGGCGAAATCCTTACGGATATTTTGGTGTTCTTGCCTTCATGGCTTCCCGACGCTCCACGACGGCCCAAGAGGCCTCCACGATCGCTCCAAGATAACCCCAACGTCTCCATGAGGGCCCCGAATCGACCCAAGATGGCCCCCAGACAGCCCAGGAGCCTCCAAGACGGCCCAAGAGGGCCCCAAGACGGCTCCCAGAGCGTGCCCACACAGGGGACTCGAAAGGAGCTTTGGAACCTTCGGTCCCAGAGCCTCCGAGGAGGCTCCAAGAGGTCCCAAGAGGCCTCCCGAGAGGCCCCTAGAGGCCCCCAAGAGGCCCCCAGAAAGACACAAGAGGCCTTCAGGAGGCTCCCAAGAGACCGCCTGGGGTCCATCTGGGGTAGCGTCTCTCTCTGGATCCCTTTTCCCTGTTTCTCGGGGCCCCAAAACGGCCCCGCGGAGGCAAGCAACAACAAAAAACGTAATGGAACCAAGAACCTCGAACCTGCCCGCCCCTTCTGCTGGCCAGAACCAGTGCTGCTGGGCCACGTCAGACCCCCAATCTGCCGTAATCTGCGCCTACTACACTACACCCATACACTCGGGAAACACGCACCCGTGCGAGCAGGAGACCGACTCGGGTGAGCTGGCCCTCGAGACGGCTGCCTGTCTCCCCACCTACTTTGGCGGCGCACAGAGGGGGGTAGGAGGAGGGGGAAGGCTTCTTCGAAGGAGGCTGCTTCTTACAAGGCGCCGGGCCCACGTCTACAGAGAAGGCACGCGCCTTCTAAGAAGCAAGTGCGCTTCTAACAAACCTTCTCCCCTCCCCCATGCCCCCCTCTGCGCGTGGCTGATGGTTTTCGGGCCGTGCACCCCCAGAACGCCCTCGGCGAGGCGCAGCCGCTGGAGAGCATCCCGAGGCTGGGCAGCCGCCGAGAACCGACGAATACGCCCGAAAACCTCGAAACAACGAGCCTCGAGCCCGAAACCTCTGATTATCGTTTAACCGATCCCCATCCCCACCGCCGTCCTCGCCCACCGCCTTCACCACTGTCCCCACAACTGTACCCTCCACTGTCCTACTGTTTCCACCTCATTCCCACTGTCCCCACACCACTGTCCCCATCACCACCGCCCCCACCACTGTCCACCGTCCCTACTGTTCCCACCATTGCCCTCACCACTGTCCCCACCACTACCGTCCCCACCACTGTCCCACTGTTCCCACCACTGTCCCGCTGTCCCCTCACCACTGCCCCCATCGCCACCGTCCCCACCACTGTCCGCCCCCCCCCCCCCCCCCCTCAGTTTTCGAATGGAGGGGGGGGGGGTCGAACCAGTAGTGACCCCCCCCCTTTTTGATTTGCGCGCGGGTGATCGTCTGCCGAACACTCCTGCCCGCGGCGCCGAAACGACGAGCGAGGGGCCCGAAGAAGGGCCGAAAGAGACGAGGGACGGACCAGGACCCGACAGAGCCGAGCGAGGGACCGACCCGAGCAAACAGGGACAACGAGAAAAATCAAGGGCCCGATCAAACAAGCGATGCTGGCAAGACTGGTGGGACAAGTTGAAGCCCGCGCCCTGGCTCCTGGGCTTCCAGCCTCAACCTCTGGCCAGCAGCAGAATTATACAACAAGACAGAGTCAGCACGGCGGCGGAGAGCCCTTCCTCTCTTCGCGAGCCTGGGCTGGGGGGGGACAAAAGGAGCACATAAAGGATGAGTGGGCGCAGGCGGCACGGGTGCCTGCTTCTCAGCGCCTCTGTGCCCACTCATCCTTAGCCTAGCCTAGAACCCTGACGAATCGGCACAGGACACTACAGAGAGCAAGGCTAGAGAGGCAGAAAACATGCCGCCCCCCGCAGCAGGAAGCGAAGAGAATGTTCTTCGCTTCTCCTTGCGAGCCTGGGCGGGGGGAAGGACAAAAGCAGCGCAGAAGGAGGATGGGCGGGCGCAGGCGGAACGGGCGCCTGCTTCTCAGCGCCTCTGTACCCACTCATCCTCAGCCTACTAGTCCCTGGCGCGTAGCCATAAGACCTTTCGACTGTCCGACTGCCCGACTGTCAGAGAGAAAGCACAGACAGAGAGGCGTGCGCAGATATCCCCGCGCGGCGGGCGGGCAAGAGTCTTCTCTCTTTGCGAGCCTGGCCAGGGGAGGAATGACAAAAGCACAGACGGGATAAGTGGGCGCAGGCGGAACGGGCGCCTGCATCTCAGCGCCTCTGTACCCACTTATCCCAAGCCTACCCTACTTCCTGGGAGCTGTCCTCTGTAGCGGCCAGGAAAAGGAGCACTGCAGAACAACACTTCTGGCGGCTGGTGTCGGGGATCCGAGTAGTCCTGCCAGCATCAGACAGACGAGACAGACCAGATATCCCAGTTACATCCACCCCACCTCCGAAGTATACCCCGAGAAATCTACGGGGCCTCTAAAAGCCACGCAGGATCAAACAATGCCTGAAAATTAGAGACATCGTGAGGGGCGGGAAAGGCATATATAACGTTGACATTGTCAACCGCAGTGACCTCACCGACTGGTTGATCAGCGCGGGGGCCACGACCATCACACATGCGTCGAAGCCGTGAGATGGTGCCAGGGGCCCGAGGAGGCCCAGTGCACGATTTAGTTAAACCAACTGCTTTCTTCCACGAGTAGCGGCCACATCGTCGACAACATATGAGATTATTTAGCCGCCTGGGCACGTGCCCACCGCCAGTGGGAGAAGAGCACTGCGAACGCAATACATAGCTCTTGGAGACTGAACTAGCCCAACAATTCACGCATCGAAAACGACCCGCTGAGGGGCCCCAGAAATGCTCATGCAAGGCCCCAGAGGAGGCACCAGAGAGGACTAAGGATGGGGCCGTGGGGGCAGGGGACTCGTCATAATCCGCCGCCCAAGCCTTTTTTGGGCACATTCGTGAAAATCCATGCTATACAATGACCGATATACACACCGAGATTGCGCACCAGCAAACCAGAACGCTTGATACGGTCGTGCAGGACCGTGTCCAGAGTGCGTAGGTCAGCACCTAGGTTAGCAAGTCTGTCAGCTTGCTTATTACCCGCAGAGGTAGAGTGGCCACGGACCTTGGTGACCTTAATTAGGTGATACCCGATATCTGAAGCCGCACGGTGGACACGGACCCACAAGGATGCGTGAGTGGCCCATCCGTGCGTGGTAGCTTCATACCCCAATGCCCAACCGTCCACGACGCACTGGGCATCAGTGACAAACTCATAGCAGTCGGAGGGGGCGGCATGGGTTAGGTAAAATAGAAACGCATAAAGCTCAGCCCCTGAAACATCCTGGGTGAGAAAGGGATATACGCCATATGCACCAGCATTAAGCCGAAGCCGATCATTGGCGATGGGCTCACCAAAAACATTGCGACTACGCGGGGCGAATGAGCAGACACCCCATCCACAACGGAGAGTGAGCGGCGAGGGACCATGCTTTCCCGAGCCGTCTCCGTACGCAGGCGACGAGAAGAAGGGGCCGTCTGCGGCTCCTTCCCAGACAGGGTCTGGGAAAGGTGGTGCAAGCAGGGAGCAACAGCGCGGGTCGGGAACCATGGCAGTGGTCCAGACAGGGTTCTCGCGGTACTGCTCTATGCAACGGGTGAGGGCTGGAGTCGGGCCGAACCAACGACGAAACTCCACAAGCCCATCACACTCATACAGGGTGTGAAACACGGGGTCAGATGGGGACGACCTGGCAAATGGGGCACATAGGTTTAAAGTATATGCCCACAGATATAAAAGTCCTCAAAGCACGTTGCTGGAGGACACCCCATCCTTCAGTCTTCGTAGGCAAAAGGGAAAGAAGAGGGGGGAGGAAAGGGGGTCCAGACAGGTGACTGAAGGATGGGTGACGCTCAGAGGCCTGTTTCCAGGCCCAAACAGACGCGTCGCGAATCAGTAGTGCCACCACCTCACGAGGGGAAGTATACGAAATATCAACATCGGTTCCAAGAGGAGTTCGCCATATTGTGGGCGGCACCGCAGACCACCCAATTCTACGCATAGTGGCAACCAAAATCTGTCCTGGGCCCTGCAATTCAGTCCACGGGGTATCTGGCGTCACCTTGGCGTAGGCAAACTGGAAAACTTGGTCTAGCATTCCGACAGGAAGAAGAGAGTCCCATCTAGAGACAGTCCAGAGACGAATAACCTCAGCATGTGCACCGATAGCAGGGTCGGTAACGACATGCAACGCCAGATCCATCGTGACAGACCTACGCTTACCTGTGCCGAGACCAGCGTGGTATATAGCACGGACCTGACGAATCTGGTGGGCAGATAGACCGACGACGTCAATGCCGTACATGACAGTGGGCCGCAAGTTAGTGTTTACAATACCTGCAACCTTTGCACCAGCCTTCTTTATCTTCAATGGGCGTCGGGCCTTAAACCTGGCCTTTTTCAATCGACCAGTAAGAACAGCACGAGAACGACGCCCCTGACGCAACTGGTAGTCAATCCCGAGGCTTCGACACGAGAGCTTGACAGCACCAGCGAGACGTGGAGTTTCAGCTGCAATGCTCTGAGCCAACTGGGGGTCAGTAGCCAAGAGCACGATTTTCTTCTCGGAGGGCGGTAAACATGCCGAGAAAGTAAGCCTGCTCATCAAAAGGTGCGACGCATCGGGACCGATGTTGAGCAACTCCCTCTCCGAGCCGATCCCCAGGACCTGGGCGTCGTCGGCGACGGGGCCAAGGTGCATATTTGGATACGACTGACGAAACGAATCCAGCTCGGGCATCAATAAAATACGCATAAACAGATCGCCAAAAGAGCAACCTGCTACAATAGTCTTGCTAGCTCTGACCCACTCCCCAACAATTCGCCGCAACGCGACAACACGCGGGGAACGATACAGAGACAGGAAAACCCTCAAGAGTGCTGGATGAAACCCAAACTCACTAGCACGTCTTATGCGAAGTTTATGGCGAACCTGTTCAAAAGCCTTCTGGATGTCGAGCAAGAGTGCAAACACAGACAAACCTTTGGCAGATGCTAACTCCGTGAGCACGCCCATGCGCCACACACATGCTTGGTAGGAATGACCGCTCACACCATACATGTACGGACGAGGATGCAATCGCGCCCACATAGCACCATACGTGTGCCTGAAGAACCGAGAGAACGTGCGCACACACGTCGTGAACAGGGCAACCGTACGCTCGCCACCATCAGCCTTCGGGATCAAATTCATGATGAACACAGCGAGAATGGGAGGAAATCTACCCAATCGCAAGACAGCGCGCCAGATACCAAACAGGGCAAGAAGAGACAAGTCGGAAAGCAGCGCATGGTGACGTGGATGCATAGAGTCCAATCCCACCGACGCACGAGCTTTGCACCTGCGACACATCTGCCTGCACTTGTCCAAGGACGGGCGAGGCAAGGATGCAAGGCAGTCGGGCGGAAACGGCGGGAAATCCAGGGCTAGGCAAGGATCGTCAGGGTGCTCATGCATGGGCTCCCAGATAGCATGCCAAACTCCTTCTCGCGCCTTAAGATGATGCTGCGGCGTACCGACTGGGGCATCTGGGTTCGGGGTGGTCTTGTCAAAGGAAGCCCAAATCCATAGATCCCTTGACGAATCGGTGCGCAGCAGAACCCCCTTCCTGGACAGATCGAATGGCCCATGATGATGATGTCCAGGATTGGTACCTCTGCGCCGATGCTGCACGTTCCAGAGCAGATGCGGACTCAGCCAAGACGCCCCGCAGCCAATCTATGGAACCAAGATCTAGGGTACCCAGCCTGTTGGCATAACACCTCCACCACAACCAATCGGGGGGAGGACAACCATCACGCTGCGAAGGACGATATCGGCGCAGGGCTTGACACGCTCTCCGGTACGCGGGCCACAGCTGCTTGTCAGCAAGATATAGAAGAGTACCAAGACGGTTAGAGAGATACCTCCAGAGCCTTCCTTCATATGACGAAAGCACACCTCCAGGAAACAGTCTGGAAACCGAAATCTGGATAGTCGAGGGAGGCTCACCCCACTTGGTGTAATCCTGCGGATCTGGCAACTGGAAAAGGGCAAGCAACTCCTGGGCAGACGTCTCCAGCCAAGAAGAGGTAAGACGCTCCAATCTTCCACAGAGTTGACTGCGTCAGGATCAGGAAAGGCATCCCAGGAAGGCGGGCAATTTGAACACCCCACTGGCCGAATAACAGGGATGCGCGGCGGACGCCGAAAAACCGATACCAAATCAGAGTGAAGATTTCCACGAAGGGCGAGAGCGACAGGCTGATGCTTGGGGATCAGGGGGGTCTCCCAGACCTCACACTTAACTGCTGCCGAGAGCAAGGGGTGAACCACAAAGTAGTCAATCAACGACTGGGCACCCGCGGACTCATAGGCATGGCGATCTGGCGCGACAATGACCCCACCTATGAGCGTTAAGAAGTCCGTATTCTGCAAGTCCTTGGGGGACATGTTCCAGTCCGCTGATATAACAAAGGGGGTGGATATAGTCTTCATGACTGCTGCCACCTGCATCAGTAGCTGGGCATTGCGATCCTCGGCGCCCTCCCCCGTGTGCAAATAGACATTGGCCCAAGGGATACCTGAATCCACGACCCCATGCCATAGCTTCAGGATAAATCTCTCTGGAGGGGGCATGACAACAATCGGATCCAATACAACTTCAGAGAAAGACCTGGCATACTGCGAGACAAGGCCCACTCCTGAACTCAAGCCGCCTTTCTGAGTACTAAATGAGGGGTGGAGGTGCGCATGGAACCCATGCTTGTGAGCACGGTTGACTGCGAACTCGATAGCCTCTTCCGTACGACAGAGTTCTTGAAAACCAACAGCATCAAACCGATCAGAATAAGCCTCCAGGAATAATCGGCATTGGACCAGGAGGTAACATTCACAGTAACGATGACCCAGTTCCGACGCGGCTTCTGTCCGAAGGCTGACTTGTCGGGCGGGGTCTTCGATGTGTTAAAGGTCAGACGGGCCCTTGGGATTGGAGCCCCCCACCACTGCTAGGGCGTCGGCGGGGCCAGAGGCGGCGGCAGCCGACGGCGAAAACCTTCCTGACTGTCCCGACTGATCAACTGCAGCATCAGGGGCATGAGCAGGACGTTTCGGCGCAGGCGGCAGTGAGGAAGAAAAACGGGGAGGAGCCCTGGCAACACGCGTTGGGGAACCTTGCTGGTCGACATACATCCTGGACTCCTCAGACTGGGACCGAGGTTCACTGGCAACACCAACAGGAGCAAAGCCAGACATAACGATACCCTGGAGGTCCCGCAACGCCTGAGCAAGCCTCTTGTCTCTCTGCACTGCCTGGGGAGCTGCGAAGACGTCCGCCACGGCTGATAGATCTGGGGGGCGCGAAGCCCTCAGGGACTGGCTCGCTCGACGGGAGATCCTGCAACTTAGACTGCCACATAGCCATATCCTGGGCGACCCGCTCCTGACGAGAGCAGAGGGCGCCCCTTCCGCTCTGGAGGTCCAGGATCTTACGATCGAACTCACGGATCTGGCTAGAGATCTTGTCAAACTTCTTACTGGTCCAGTGATGACGCTGCTGATAGAACGCACGCTTCTGGGGAACGGTAAGCAAGTCGGACTTTTGCGCACGGAGATGCTGCACCTCATCCTGGAGACCCGAGACCTGATCACGAACATACCTGGTCGGCGGAAGCAGGCGAAGGGAATCCAGCTGGCCCAAAAGGGCCCTGATAATCTGATCATCTGTGCAACCGAGAAATCATTGCCATTGGTGTCGACGCAGCCGCCATCAACGTCGTCGTCGACGTAGTCAGCCCAAAAACCACGATCGCTGCCAAGACCGTCGTCGCCAGAGTCATACCCGAATCTATCCTGCACTTCCTCATCCAATGGAGCCTGAAGACGCTCATCATCAGCATCATCATCATCAGCACCATCGTCATCGTCATCGTCATCGTCATCGTCTTCACCATCTTAATCGCGCTCACCCTCATGAGCTTCCTCCTCCACCACCTCCTCTTCCTCTCCTGGGTGGCCCGGACACACACGTGGTTCCCTTTTGCCCCAGGAAGCCTCCCTAGGAAGCCATGCGACGGACCCCGGCTTGAACAGCATATGTATTTGCACCGCGTGTTTTCACGTTCGCCCCACTCTAGGGCGTGAGGAGTCGCTTGGCCCGTTTTGAAGCGTTAGGAACGCACGTGTTTTCACAATTGTCCCGTTCTCGGGCGATTAGAACCCACGTGTTCTCACGCTTGTCCTGCCCTGGGGCGCTAAGAACCCACGCGTTTTCACGCTTGCCCCGCGCTGGGGCGTTTGGAACCACAAGGGCGCACTGGGAAGCAAGGCGCGGCGAGCCGACAGCCCCAGCTGAGCACGCGCCTGGCAGCATTATGCGCGAGGCGCGAGGCCAGGGCGGCCCCCGGGGGCCGCGTGTTTTTATTTGTTCTATAAAAAAGAGAGGATCGATGCGCCCGTCTGGGGCGGCCCCCGCGGCAGCCCCACTCCTCTCCCACCGCTGGCGCGATGTCGTCTAACGGCAACAAACGCGGGGGAAGACGGCCGAGAACGAGCCCTCGGCGCCGCTGTCCCCGCGCAGCGGCTGCACTGGCATCTGAACAGCGCCAGCGCCGGCGGCAACCGCCCTCGCAAATGGTCGTGGGAAGGGACAGCGAATGAGCCGGTTTCATCTGCTCGCCCTCCTCGCACGCGCTCTCGCTGAGCAGCGCTCGGGCCAGCTGCTACAGGCCGCCCTTCTCGCGCGTGAGGTCTGGCCCCAACGCCGCCGACATTTCGCTGAGCGGCGCCCGGGGCGATTGCCACTGCCCGCCCTTCTCGCGCGCGAGGCTGGCCATCAGTAGGAACCAGAAAAAAACACGCAAAGGAATTTCACACAAAGGGTTTTGGCACCACCAACGGTACAACGCATGTGCACACATGCGACTGGATCCCCAGCGATCCGAACCAGGGTTGGTGCACGGCCGCGTTCTAGGATGCAGTTGACATGGATGGTGTGGCAAGGCTGTCGGCGACGACAAGATCCCAAGATCCGCTACCAACAAACATTACATGGTGGTTTGGCGCAGCCAAGCCACCGTGCAACGTCAGTTTGTTCATCCGTTGACAACAGCACGCGTCGCGGCAGCAGAACGCAGTAGCGCGCGCGGGCATGCACGGCCGGCGATGTGGCCGGCCAGCTGCCAGCGCGATTTCGGCAGAAGAGCCGAAATCCACGCAGGATCGTTTTGGGCGCGGTATCTGGCGCAGCTGCATCGCACTGCCAGGCGCCGCGGCCTTGCGATTGTAGCGCCAGGCCCGTGCGCTCCTCGAGGCGGGAAAGCAAGCTCTACACAAAGGAATGGCGCGTGCTCTTGTGGGGGCGGCAAAATCGATCGCACACAAGAGAAATTACTTCGTGCGCCCCCCGCGTTGGCAGGGCAACCAGACCGCACACAAAGGAATTACACGAGACTTCGTGGCGCACAAAGAAATTGCAGCAACGCCCTTTGGGTTGCGCTCTTCGCGCGCGGTGACAGCTCCGAGCTGGAAAAGAAGGGAGGGCGGGACACGGCAACGCACGGGAAGAGGGGAAAGAAGAGGAGGGCGAGAAAGAAGCGAAGGAAGCAACGGAAGGAAGCCAGGACGCGCGCAAGCGAAGCTAGCACTGCGCGCCGAGACAGTTGTTCGTTCGTTCGGTTGGCCGCGCGGCAGATGAATAGAAAAAGAATTGTTTGCTGCCTATCGAAGGGGCTCCTTGGGAATGAGACTCGCGCTCTCTTCTCAGCCCCCTCTCCCGCGCCCCGTTGCGAGCGCGCGACGATTTGTTCTGGCCCGCGGGCAGAGGACTGCCAGTTGCTGGCGAGCGGCCTTTCCACCCGTCACGCGCCGCGAACACACGGGGCCAGCTAAGCGCACTTGCCACGCAAACCGCCAGCTCCAAAGACCGACGCCGCACCGATCCCCGCACCCGTGCCAGGCACCCCCCCAACGACGCCCCCTTCCGACGTAAAACCAATAAAACCCTTTGTGTGCACGTGTTTTCTCCTGTTCTGAATCAGCGTCGTCACCGACATCTCGCAGAGCAGCGCCTTGGCCGGCTGCTGCCCGCCCATCTCGCACTCCAGGCTGGGCTCCAACGTCGCCACCGACACCTCGCTGAGCAGCGCCTGGACATGCTGCCACTGCCCGCCGCTTTCGCGCGCGAGGTCGGCCATCACCGTCGCCGCCAGCATCTCGCCGAGCTGCGACCGGGCCGGCTGCCACTGCCCGCCCTTCTCGCACGCGAGGCTAGGCTCCAGCGTCGCCGCTTACATCTCGTTGAGCGCTGCCTGGAGCGGCTGCCACTGCCCGCCCTTCTCGCACGCGAGGTCGGGCTCCAGCATCGCCGCCAACATCTCGCTGAGCAAAGCCCGGGCCGGCTGCCACTGCCCGCCCTTGTCGCACGCGAGGTTGGGCTCCAGCATCGCCGCCAACATCTCGCTGAGCAGCGCCCGGGTCAGTCGCCACTGCCCGCCCATCTCGCGCGCGAGGCTGGCCGCCAGCGCCGCCGCCAAGCTGAACAGCGCCCGGGCCAGTCGCCGCTGCCCGCCCTTCCCGTGCGCGAGGCTGGCCACCAGCATCGCCACCTGCATCTCGCCGCGCGGCGCCTGGGCCGTCTGCGCCTGCCCGCCCTTCTCGCACGCGAGGCCAGCACCAGCGCCGTCACCAACCATCGCCGAGCAGCGCCCGGGCTGGCTGCCACCGCCCGCCCTTCTCGCGCGCATACAGGTTGGACTCCGACGTCGCCGCCGACGGTTCCTTGAGCAGCGCCTGGGCCAGCAGACACTGCCCGCCCTCCTTGCGCGCGAGGTTGGCCACCAGCGTCGCTGCGCACATCTCGCTGAGCAGAACCTGGGCCAGCTGCCACTGCCCGCCCTTCTCGCGCGCGAGGCCGGCCCCCTGCGTCTCGAGCCAGCTGCCACTGCCCTTCTCGCGGGCGAGGCTGGCCCCCTCCAACATCGGCGCCAACTCTTCGCTGCGCAGCGCCTTGGCCGGCTGCCCCTGCCCGCCCTCCTCGCGCGCGAGACAGCGCCAGCGTCGCCGCCGACGCCTCGCCCAGCGCTGCCTGGGCCGTCTGCCACTGCCCGCCCTTCTCGCACGCGAGGCTAGGCCCCAGCGTCGCCACTTGCATCTCGCTGAGCGCTGCCTGGAGCGGCCGCCACTGCCCGCCCCTCTCGCGCGCGAGGCTGGGCTCCAGCATCGCCGCCGACGTCTCGCTGAGCAGAGCCCGGCCCGGCTGCCGCTGCCCGCCCATCTCGCCCGCGACGCTGGCCACCAGCGTCGCCGCCGACATCTCCCTGAGCAAAGCCTGGGCTGGCCGCCACTGCCCGCCCTCCTTGCGCGCGAGGTTGGCCACCAGCGACGCCGCCGACGCATCGCTGAGCAGAGCCTGGGCCGGCTGCCACTGACCGCCCTTCTCGCGCGCGAGGCTGGCCACCAAGGTCTCCGCCAACATCTCGCTGAGCAGCGGTCGGGCCGGCAGCCGCTGCCCGCCCCTCTTGCGCGCGAAGCTGGCCGCCAGCGTCGCCACCAACATCTCGCTGAGCAGCGCCTGGGCTGGCCGCCGCTGCCCGCCCTTCTCGCCCGCGAGGCCGGCCACCAGCATCGCCGCCAAACTCCCGCTGAGCAGCGCCCGGGGCGGCCGCCACTGCCCGCCCTCCTCGCGCGCGAGGCTGGCCACCAGCATCGCCGCCAACATCTCGCCGGGCCCTTTTTGGGCCGGCCGCCACTGCCCGCCCTTCTCGCGCGCGAGGCTGGCCACCAAGGTCGCCGCCAACATCTCGCTGAGCACCGGTCGGGCCGGCAACCGCTGCCCGCCCCTCTTGCACGCGAGGCTGGCAACCAGCGTCGTCACCGACTCTCGCTGAGAAGCGCCTGGGCCGCCTGCCGCTGCCCGCCCTTCTCGCACGCGGGGCCGGGCTCCAGCGTCACCGCCGACATGTCGCTGAGCCCTTCCTGGGCCGGTTGCCACTGCCCGACCCTCTCGCGCGTCGGGCTGGCCACCAGCGTCGCCGCCGACATCTCGCTGAGCAGCGTTCGGGCCAGCAACCGCTGCCCGCCCTTCTCGCGCGCGAGGCTGGCCACCAACATCGCCACCGACATTTTGCTGAGCGACGCCTGGTCCGTCTGCCGCTGCCCGCCCTTCTCGCGCGCGACGCCGCGCACCGGCTCCGCTCCCAACATCTCCCTGAGCAGCGCCGGAGCCGGCTGGCAGCCGCAGCTGGCCGAAAACATCCCTCCTCGCTCCTCTTCCAGGCCCCCCCTCTCCACCTCCGGCACTGCCCTCCCCCCTCGCCCCCACAAGCGCCGTCGCGCCGCCCCTGCCGTCGCCCCGCCCACACCCCGCGCCGCCGCCGCTGCCGCCCCCCCACACTTAGACAAGCGCGTTCCACTACTCGCAATGTAGCTACTCGCAAAGCGCCTGGGTCCGCCGCGGGGGATCTGCGATAAATTACATCGAAGCAGGCATGTGAATTTCTGGCGTTTGCGAGTAAGCACTTTGCGAGTAGTGGAACGCGCCCTGTGATCATTCCTCTCACAGGTCCTTTGCCATTGCCGTCACTCCTCGTTTGCCTGCCCACCGCTGCGCTGCCGCTGCCGTTCCTCCGCGGCGCTGCCCGGTCTCTGGGGGGGCGGCTAACGGCCGCGATCGCTGGAGAAAGACCGCCTTCGGCGATCCATGCCAGGGGGGCGCCGGTCGTCCGCCATGAACATCGCGCTACCATCGACGGCGCCAGGGGGGGCTCACAACGGCCACAAGCACTGGTGAGTCAGGTCTCTGCAGCGCTGCCTCGTCTCTGGGGGGGCGGCTAACGGCCGCGATCACTGGCGAGGAAGAGGGCAGCGCCGCCTCGTCTGTGGGGGGGTGGCTAACGACCACGATCGCTGGTGGAGACGACTGCCTTCGGCGCTCCACGCCAGGGGGGCGACGGCTGTCCGCCACGGACACCGCGCTGCCATCGGCGGCACCAAGGGGGCGGCGCACCAGCGGCCGCAGCTCTCGCCAGACCCGGCGCGAAGACACGGCCAGCGCACGGGCGCGCTGCTCGCGGCCCCTCGGCGGGCCGAGGCACATGCTGACGTCGAGGGCGAGAAAGCGAGCAGCGCGCGCCGAGGGCCCAGCGCCGCGCAGGCCGAGACACAAGGCCAGAAACAAGCGCACTGGCGCGTGGCGGGCGCGCCACCGTCTGGCGCTGCGGGTGCTCGAGAAACGAAATTGCGTCGGCAGATGGGTCGTTCTCTTGCGCCACGGCTGCGCCGCCGCGCGCCTGCATCTTGGGCCAGCTGCGGCGCGTTCCCGTCTGCTGGCGGGCGGGCGCTCGGCCCCCGAGTCCTCTGGCTTCGTCTCGTCCTCGCAGTCACTGGGCCTGTCGCTGGCGGCGCGGGGGCACGCGCGGCGCCCTGGCCGTGCCAGAGCAGGATGCCGCGGAGCTCGCCCGCAGCGTCGCCTGAGAGGGGCCTGAGAGCAGCCGCGAGGTCATCGCCCGCGCGCACGCGGGTGCGATGACGGGGCGCGAAGACGACGAGGTCATCAGTAAAGGAAGCCGTTCGCCCAGAATCTTCCGGCCTCATCTCCTTCGCCGTCTCGAGGATGGTGATCTCGGTGCGTTTGAATGTTCTGTCGCCCAAAGGTCCAGCAACGCTCACTGCCGAATCTTGGAGAGAGCCCACCCCCCATTCGGCGCAAACCCCACTTGCCGAACCGCGCCCTGCAAAGGTGACCCGCCGGTCGCGCGACCGCGGGGCGACGTCGACGGCCGGGGAAATACCGCGACTGTGCCAAAGTTGACGGAAGCCCTCCACCCAGCGATCGAGCAGCGGCCCAGCTTGCACATCGTGTCGCACGGTGCCTCCGGCGATGACGTGAACGTGCTGCAGCCCAGAACTGGCCTGGTCAACGACCCCAACCAGCTCCTCCAGGAACTTGAGGCCCGCGTCCTGGCACAGGTCTGAACCCACCAACAGAGCCACGGCCTCCTCTGGGGGAGCGCGGTCGACAGCGGGCGCGAACGCTGAGCGCGAGAGCTAATTGACCACGCATGGGGTCTCGCACCACAAGGTCGGCGCATTGCGCGCGCGATGCGCACTGCCAGCATAGCTGCCGCAGGGAGATGCCGCGCGCGCCGCGCTCGAGGACCCTGCCTTCGAGCAGCGTCGCCCGGCCCCGCCCCAGAGGTCCAGCTGGGGCCGCCGGCAAAAGGTCGCGCAGGAACCCGCAGCCCCCCACCGCATGGAAGGGGCACCGCGCGCCACGCCTGCAGGCAACCGCGCGCCGAGCCGGCTGCCTAACATTGCAGGCACCACGCAGCGGAAGTTCGACAGCCCAAACCTGGCATCGACTCCTGAGTAGCCTGGGTTGAAAGGAACATTGGGCCCACAGAAGCGCCGTCACCACGACGGCGCGACCTCCGCCGCCAGGCGCGCTGGATGGACAGGACAGAACGTGCCCTCGTTCCTCCGAAATCGAACGGCTGCGCAGGCGGCCATCGCGTCTCGCTCTGGGCCACCTCCAGGGAGCGCAACCCCAGAGCACGCCTGGATCCTTGCTGAATCAAGACGACCTGGGCAGATTGGCGCCAAGCCCCGTCAGCATGAAACGCCGCTGCTGAATGCCGCTGGATGGAGACGCCGGAGGGCGGAATGGGCATGGAAGAAAAGCCAGCCAGCTCGACTTCCCCAACGACTTCCGCCAGGCACCCGCCGCGTCGTGGAACGAACTCGGCCGCGTCTGCACGCAGCTGCCCGACAGGCCTCCACGCGCGGGCCGCGCGAGACCAGCCCCCATCGCTGCAGGCGCGGGGACTCTCGCAAAGGAATGCATCAGAAGTCGCGCTGCAATTCGAAATGGTGCCGGCCGACGTTTCTGGCCGCGCGCTCGCAGGAAAGCGGCGAGGCAACATCCCCCTGTCCACGGCGCAGCAGCCGCCACCTCGAGGTCGGTTCTGCTGCATCGCGGCTGGCCTGAATCTCACGCTCCAGCTTGCTGTCTACTCGGGCACCCTGCTGGGGCGCCTCGAGCTCCTCGCCCAAGATCTGGACCGTGGCAGCGACGCCATGGAGATGCCTGTTCCGCCCCATGGCTGGAGAAAGGCCCCGGCGCCCGTAGCCATCGCCAGGGCACGCCCGCGAGAGAAACGCGCGGGATCATCTCCAGGTTGGCTCCTGGGCCAGATGGCCACGGAGGCTGGCGGGGATTCTTTCTCGATCGCGAGCGCGCCGGATGACGCTGGGCGCCGCCAAGGTCGCAGCGCGCAAGCCACGAGCAAATTGCGCCAAAGGGAAGGATGGGGGCCGAGGAAGGGGGCAGCGGAGGGGGGAACAAACAGGCGGCGGGCCTCGCTGCCGCTCAGAAGAAGGCGCCGTCGACCGGGAAGAACTTCCAGTCGGGCTGCATCGCCGCATTGGGTGGAATTCAGGTTGGGCGACATCTCGAGCGCGCAAAGGACGGGGGCCACCAGCAAATGTCACCGCGAAATCCAGCGCCAGGGCCAACAGTCCCGCCGACGCAAGTGGCGGCCGAGTCGCACGCCCCGGCAGGCATCGACCAACTCCACGCAGGCGCTCAACGGAACAGAGTCCGGAGTGCCAGACACCGTCAGGGACTGGCGTCGAGACCGCGCGCCGGGCGGGTGGGCGCGGGCGGGCGCGCGCGCGCCGCGGTAGGCGGCTGGTGGGGATTTTTGATCGCGACCGCGGCGAAGACAAGTCGGGCGGTGTCCACTGGGAGGGCCGCGGCACTTACTAAGTGCTTAGCCCACATCTATGCACATCTAAGTTACTTGGACAGCTTGGCACAAACCACGCGATCTGACTTAGATGTGAGTTAGAATGAACTTGGATATATGTGCTTGTGAAGTGGTTTAGGTGAGTTAGGGAGAAGTGTCCCGAGCAACTTCGGGCACTTGGGCTAAGTGCGCTAACTCGGCTAGCAAATGGATAGCATGGGGCAGGAAAGAAAGGGGAGGAGGGGGAGAGAGCAGAGGGGAGGGAAAAAGAAGGAGGGAGGAGAGGGAGGAGGAAGGGCTGGAAGGGCAGGAAGAGGGGAGGGAATAGGAAGCTCATTCCTCCCCGTCCTCACTCCCCAGCTCTCGTTTTTTCTAGCAGCGCTACCCTGCATGACTGAGGACCCCCATCCTCGCAGGTGTCACAGCTTCCCTTTCTGAGCCCGAAGGTGAAGCCTCGACGGCAGGAGCACGTGCGATATCTCTCCGACCGCAGCCGCCGAGTATATACACGGCTCAAACAAAACACCCAATAGTGGACACAAATGATTGTGTCCTGGACTCTGCACCTGGCCTGGTCTGGTCCGCACTCGAGAGTGGCCCACGGTGACACACAACTCCACATCGAACCTTGAGCTTCAAAAAAAAGTGCTCTAAACAAAACCAGATGCTCGAATCATTGTTCCGTGATGCACACACACATCTCTACCACTAGTCACCCTGCCCTGCACGTACGCCTTCAGTGAGGTGCGGATGTCTCCCTTGGCAAGTGCTGGAAAGAAACGCTGAATCTCTCGAAGTACCCTCTGCGACGGCTCCCTGGGTCGTAGAAGCGCTGGCCTGTCGAGCGCGTGAGTCTCCAGGTCGCGCAGGTGTTGTAGAGTCGCCTCCTCCAGCATTGAACGGTCATACTCTTGAAGGCTGCGCCTCGCCGTAGCGATGGTTTTGAGGATTCTGTGTTTCCTCTCTTGAATGAACGTGCTCAGCAGCATCTCGTGGACGGCAAGCTGCCTGGGCAGGTGCAGGGTGTAATGCCCCTTCCCCTTCCAAAGGGCGAGCCCGTGTGCATTCTGATGCAGTTGAAGATGACCCGCAATCGCCCTGCCCAGGTCTACGGGGCTCACCTCTCCGCTGTTGGCGACGGGCAACATTGCCAGCACCTCGGTCAAGGCGAGGGCGCTCTCGACCTCCTTAGGGCAGAACCCTTTCGGAGCCACGGTGCCTCGCAAGTACTTTGCCAAGACGGGCGCAGCAGAGAGGTACTCAGACGCAGATCCACTCGGCGAGTTGCCCGCCTTAGAACGGCACAGCTTTCTAGCATGAGCGTAAGCGTGGGGCCACGCATATTGCTGAAGCACAATGTCGAATTTGCCCGCCCCGAGCCTGTGACGCTTCAATCTCGCGAGCAACTCGCCCAGCTCCTTCACGAACACGCCGTCCACCAAATACGTATGCATCCAGTCCCAGCACCATGTGGACGCAAGCGGCATGTTGATATCCAAGTCTTGGAGGACTCCAGCTTCACAGAAATTGTATCCGAGCTGCGTCTCCAAGGCCTTCAGGCTCGGCCCCGTGCCCTCCTCGGCTTCCCTGCGCAACCGCCGTTGTATTGCTCGTATATCCTCGTCCGCGTGCAGCTCGAATCTCGAAACGTCGGTCTCGCTAGACGGCACCAGGGCAGGGTGGGGAAGCCACGGGCACCGAAAGCCGACCACATTGGCGCACAGTGCGCACAGCCTGTGGCCACCAACGCCTTTGGCTGCTGTCGAGAATTTGTGAGCTCGCTCATCCTGGATAAGCATCGCCACCTTGCCAACCACGAGGCGTGGCTCCGGCTCCCCATGGATGCGCAGAGAGATACCGAACCTCAGATCTGGCATCGACGGCGATCCCAAAAACATGTTCAGACACACGCGAACCACCTCCGACATGCCACCCTTGAGCCTGTTCACCGTGTCAGTTCGGGGGCATGCAATCGCGCCCCAGGCAAGCTCGCAAATCAGGACGTGATGACCATACTCTTTCACAGACCAGTAAAGTGATTGTATGTTTCGACTGTTGCGGCTCAGAAGCTGCTGGCCTGGCGTCACCCCGTCTGAGTACACGATTATGTTCAACGTGTTCCCAGACGCGTTGAGCGTCCTCACCAGGAGGTCACGGTACAAGCGTGAGGCCTTCGAAGCAGCGTCGAGGAAACCGAACGGGCGTTGAACATGTAGATCGAGCGATCGCCCGTCCTTGTCAACAACATTCACACATTGAAGCAATGGCCCACAACTTGTCAGCTGGGGTGTGATGTCCTGCCTGGCTCGGCGTACGGATTGAGCTGAATACGAGGTTGGCATGGTGTCTTCATCTCGCAACTGGTCGAGCAGGTGTCGCATTCCGCTAGCTGCGATGTGCGCATCTCGTCCGAGATGCGCGAGCCTTGCCTTCTTAGAAGGCTGCCCTGCCATTCTGCCGAAACGCTCATCGAAAAGTTAAAGCCGAACTTGAGCAAAAACCTCTAGCTACGACGGGAAAGAGGAGAGGAATAGCCGAACGAAATCAATATGGTTTAGGCCGAGCGGGAGCGCAGTCAAGCTTCGAGGTTCTACGTTTTCGGGCGACGTTTAACCTCTTTGAGCCTCCTGGGGCCTCCTTGTCGCCACTGCTGGGTTCCCCTTTTGAGTTCTGGTCAGAACGCCCTTTTCAACCTCTTTGGGCCTCCTGGGGCCTCCTTGCCGCCACGACTGGTTTCCCCGTTTGAGCTTTGGTCAGAATGCGTGCTGAATAGTTGGTTTCGCCATTCGTTTAGCCACGGACCACGACGAAGGGGAGGAGGCGGAGCGGGTTAATGCCACGGGCTTGGAGGAGACGTTTGAGGAGCAAGGACGAGGCGGAGGAGGAGGAGGAGGTGGAGGAAGGGCGAGAAGCCAACAGCGTGTTTGACGCAGACAGCTGCGTGCACCCCCCTTGCGCACGAGCGTCGGCCACTACCGCGCAGGGTGCGGACCATATGCGGATGCAACCAGAACGATTGGTGATCACGCGATTGCTGCAAGAACGAGGCTGGTTCAAGCTCAAAGAGAAACAGATGGTGTACACAAAACTCATTGTTGCGAGCCTACTACTCTGGGCAGAGCGGCTGGCACGATACAAACTCGCTGGATCACTTGCTGCACTTCCCCCACGCCCGCTTGGCCTGCGCGTAGGCGTACCTAGCGAAGGATAGCTGGTCGTCCTTCGAGACGCCCGCGGCCTTGGCCAAAGCCTCAGCACCCCTGTAGGCCCTGGTCGCCCAAGAGCCCAAGCTGGAATAGTTGCCGACATCGGAAGGCTTCAAGAGTTGG
This sequence comes from Prorocentrum cordatum, assembly GCA_963575745.1. NCBI lineage: Eukaryota > Dinophyceae > Prorocentrales > Prorocentraceae > Prorocentrum > Prorocentrum cordatum. The sequence continues at coordinate 121,426 of CAUYUJ010008413.1, forward strand.
CTGATCTGGATCTTCGCGCAGGAGCTGGGCATCTCGGGCATGGCCTGGACCTTCTTGGGCCCTGTAGAGGAGGACACTCAGGAGAAGAGGGAGGAGGGCGGAGGAGGAGGAATGAGGAGCGGGGAAGAGGAGGATGAACAACCTCATTAGTGTAGGAGAAGGCAGGTCCTGACGAGGCCGCGGCTGCAGGTCGCTTGACCACGCCCTTCGGCACAACTGCAGTCTTGGCCGACGCCCCCTTGCCCTTGCCCATAGACGCGCACTTGTTATTATTGCCCTTGCCGCGCAGGCTGCTGTCTCTATCATCGCTGGCCCTGGCGCCAACTGCAGCGTCGGACATCTCGCGCTCAAGCTCGGCGACCCTGTCGTTCGCAACTGCTGCTGCGTCTGCAAGCGGTTCGATCGGGGCTGCTGTAGTAGGCGAGCCACTTCCTGAGCTGGGCGATCCGAGACCGTGCACGGGAGCGCCCGTCAGAGGAGCTTCGCTGTCATACGTGCCACTTGGAGGCACCGAGTAGACGATGTTGACACCTTCGTTGCCCTTGGGGCCCATGAAGCGCTGGAGCTGACTCATGTCGAACATGCCAGAGTTCATGAGAGCCATGGCCTGCTGACCAACTGTCGCGAGCGCGAGCATGTGGTTCGAGCAGTTCCCGAAGCCACCATGGGCCATCACGTTCGGCATGCCAATCGCCATGCCCTGGGTGACCAGCTGATGGCCCGCGGGCCCCTTCACCTGCTTCGAAGTCGTCCTGTAGCAGGCGCCTGAGCGGGCCTCCTCCACAGCGCGTTGAGGATCTGTAAGAGGGTTCACTGTGTGCTCACCATCGTATGCGAAGCGCAGCACAGGGTCGGTCAACTGCGCGGGCGTTGAAGGGTAGCGCGCCATGTGCCCGTGTGGGTAGCGCGTCCGACAGTCGCGCTCCTTGACCGTTGTTTTCACGTGGAGTGCCAACTGCTTCTTAAAGTCGCCATCCAGGTGCTGGCCCTGGAAGTGGCACGCGATGACCATCGCGGCCGCGTGCTTCAGGGCGCCCCCTGAAGGGCACGTGCAGCCGAGCTTCCAAAGCCTGTTGCCAATGAGCGTCGTCTTGGAGACGTGGGCGAGGTCAGGGTTGCGGAGGGCCTCCCAGTCGGACTGCGTGAAGAAGTAAGCGAGGTTCTCAATGTACTGCTGGCAGCGCTGGCCCCTTCGCCTTGACTGCTCGCGCCTGCTGGCTGCGTCGGACAAGGCGCTCGCCAGGAAGGTCCTCTGCTGGGGGGTCCACGGCCCGTTGACGACGTGATTGGTGACGGTGGTGCTCGAGTCCATCGCGAGGGCAGTGAAACTCGAGAAAGTAGCTGCCAGTTGCTGCGCCTGCGCCTGCAAGAGAGCGCCCCTGTCGACGCCAGCAGCTGCTTGCGCGGCGACGCGGCGCAAGCGCTGGCCCACGTGATCAGACGCTCAGCCTCGGCAGCACCAGCATCAGCAGGGGTGGCCATGGACGCGGTGGGGGCGTGTCCGAGGTAAGTAGCACGGTCAGCACTGGCCACGAGTAGCACTGAGCCAAAACGGCGATGGGGAGAGGGGGGAGGAGCAGCAGCAGGAGGGAGGAAGGGGGATGGGGGAGGAGGCGACGCACATCGAGGAAGGAGGGAGGACTGAGAGAGATAAAGATAGATCACACGCGGGAAAGGGAGATGCGGGCGAGATGATGGAGGAGGGGAGGGAGGAGGAGCAGGGAGGGAGTGGGAGGAGAGAAGGGGTCTAGGAGGGGTCTAGGGAGGCAGCAGACGAGGGAGCATGGGACACGGACGGAGCAGGCTGGACCCCCATGTTGGTTGAGGGCGCAGGGTGGGAGCGGCAAGGAATGTTCATGGAACGGGGAGTGGACGAGGCGAAAGAGATGGGGCTGGAGGGGAAGCTCAGGGATAACAGCAACTGACACAGGAGCGAAATCGTGCAATATGGAGCCCGAACCCCAGAGCATCTGCCAGCCGCTCCGGCCTCGGATCCCTCGAAAAAGCCCAGGCCTTGGGACGACACCGGCTCGGGCCCCAAATGTTCGAACTGCCACCTGGCAGTTCGAACATTTGCTCGAACTGCCGCCTGGCAGTTCGAACATCCAGCGCCTCTTCCTGCAATAGGAATACCTACGGCTGGACGTTCGAACTGCCTGCTGGCAGTTCGAACAAATGCTCGAACTGCCAGCTGGCAGTTCGAACAAATGTTCGAACTGCCAGCTGGCAGTTCGAACATGTGGGGAGATCTCCTCAATGACGCCTGAGACATCCATGATCGAGGCCCTTTCACCTGACGTCTGTACTCCGTCTTTCTCGTTCAGGCGCTGCCTCCAAGATGCGCGCAACGGACGATGATGAGGAGAAGGGATGGACACACCGATGAGCAGGACTCGTTTTGCACGTTTTGCTAGCAGCGCGATGCCCTGAGCCAGCCCCAAGCTCCTGAATTGAACGGCCCCCGTCGCGCCAGAGCAGACCAGCTCATCCGACTAAACCTCGGATGAAGCATCCCCAAGGTCAGTGCCTGGGCGCGCTGAGGACACGTGCAAAACTGCTGCCAGAGGTCGCTGCGACGCGACCGCTCTTGGCTTAGCGACTCGCCCGAGAGCCGCCAGAGAGAAACGCGGACGCACAGACTAAGAGCAACGCATGGCCGCATCCGAGCCTAGGACGAGGCATTGTGCTGGTGGTAGAATACCTCCAGCGTGGGCGCAAGGCGGTTGATGCTCGCCTGGAGTCCCTCCTCGCTGTCGGGAACGGCCATGCTCTTGGTGCGCATCTTCTTCTTCTCGGCGCACCAGTAGGTGGTGCGAAGGCAACGGCGGCTGGGGACGTGTTCCACGTGAGGCTCCGAAACCGTTGGGCTCTCCCTCTGGACAGGGGCATGAGGTTTCTTACGTAGCAGCGCCATGTTGGCCTCCGTGAGCTCGATGGAGGGCTTCGCCCTGGTCGATACCTCTGGAAGGACGTTCACTATGCTGAACGCCCTCGAGGTCAATCACGCCCACCTGGATCACCGTGGCGATGTCGTCGATGAGCTCCAACGTGACCCAGCTGGTTGCTACCGAAGGGTCCTCACCGAGCGGAGCGATAGCCACGAAGCCCCGCTGAATGGCCGCCACGTCAGTAGCGGAGACAACAGAACGTGCCGAGTACCAACGGGACTCGAGCCAGAAACGCCTATAGGGAGAGGGGGAGGGAGGGCGAGAGGGACGGAGGTGGAGGGGGAGCGCATTAGCACGAGGACGTTTGGAAGGATGGGGAGAGGGAGCATGGCGAGGATGAGGAGGGCTTGAGTGAACGAAGCTTGGCTATGACGATTAGTAGAAGAGAAAGGGAGGGACTGAGGAGGAGTTGCATGAGCCAGCGTAAGCCGCCACCGTTGCGGATTAGGAGGAGGACGAGGGGATGGGTAATAAAGAGGTTCGTTCTGCTTGGGTGGGCCGACACCGAGACTCCAAGTGGGCCCGACGGACTGGGAGGAACAGGAGCGAAGAGCGGTTAAAGATGCGAGTCGTTCGGGCCCCTCATATCCCCCCTTCCTGGGGGTGGACCACCGCAGCAACGAGGCGCCAAGTCCTCGGTGGCCTGGGGGGCCCACTCCTAGGAGGGGGAGAGAGTGGGGGGCCGACCGACTCAGAGGTGGATACGGACCGATGAGCGTTATACCTACGGCACAAGAGCAGGAGGAGCAAGACGATGACCACGAGGGCCGGGAAGAAGAAGAAGGAGGAGAAGGAGTGACATGGTCACCTTGGCGCTGCAGCACTGTCGTGTGCTCGCCAGCTCGCACGGTCTCAGGCAAGCGTCCAGAGTCTCTTAAACGGTGTTGGGTGAAACGCGCGTGCCCTCATCCCCCTTCCTCCTCGGTCCTCCTCGGGAGCATCATCTCCCCCTTGCTACTGCTTAAGATTTCCATCGCCCTCCGCCTCCCTCTTTCTCCCCCATTCCTCCCCCTTACTCTTCCGTGTTAGCGTGCGCGAGCGACCCCGCGCACATTGCGCGGGATTGCAACCCACCCAGCCTGACAAAACTAAAAATGCACCTGGAATCGACCCCGCGCCTTCTGCCTCTTCGACCCCTGGGGCTGCTCCGCTGCAAGGCGCTTTGGGGCCTTGGGGTCAGCGCCTTTGCGGACCAGCTCACCGCCCTCAGGGATCGCTTTGCAGTTGACAAGGGTGGGAATCTGAATTACTTCGCCCTGTGCAGCCTGCTTCATGGCCCCAGGGGCCATGTTGACCTCATCCGATTCAGGACTGAACCTGACGCACTGACGCACCAATACGACACTCGAAAGCGTCTAGTCTTAGCATTGCCAGGCAGATCTACGCGGGGGCTCAAAAACACGCTCGTGCCGCAGGGGAGACCCTGAACTGTCGAGACGTTCACGCTTACAGACTTAGGCGGCGCCTTAGTGCCGATCGAAATGCTGGTAGTGAATGGCACGAGCTGGGGCTTGCCCCTATTACTACGCTCCGATGCCACGACCCAGTGCTCTTTCCCATCAGACCGAATCTCGACTTGGCCCCCATCACCAGCCTCGGAGCGTGCGCTCGAGAGCGCAAGAGTGACGGCGGCCTTGGTGTTCATCGCGATGGAGTCTGGATGCTGCTGGACAGAGGACACCTTGCACGTGAGCACATCCTCCTTGATCACAAGCTGGGGGCGGTGGGGGGACGATCGCAACAAGTACTGACACGAACGCGTCTAACTCATCATCCCCGTCCTGATCCTCCATCTCCTCCCCTTCCTCCCCATTGTCCCTCTATTCCTCCTCCCCCCCCTCCTCATCACCATTCCCTAATCCTCCTCATCCGTATCCTCATCGGCATCCTCCTCCAAACACGTATGGGGGGGAAAAGCAATCCTTGTATTGATCGGCGAGGGCGTTCGTGGAGAGCGTGATGGCATCGTCCTTGCCGTTGCCCGTGCCATTCTCGCGCTTCAGGGTGACCTGGCTTGCTTCTCCTCCTCCTCCTCCGTGTCCTCCTGCTCATCGCCCAACGTTTCCTCCTCCTCGCCCTCGTCCTCTCTCCTCCTCCCTCGCAATAGCATCCCCTGATCGCCCGTTTTATCATCATCATGTCTGTTCCTGGTCATTATCGTCCTCATCTTTCTCCTCGCCCGCCTCGTCCTCCTCGTGATGATACTGCTCGTCTTCCTGACCCCTTCTGTCCACGTGTTCCGCCCCCCCGTCGCTCCGCCTCGCTCCTCCTCGTGGGCACCATTTTGTTCAGTAGAAGTATGGGTGTTCGCTCTCTCTCTCTCTCTCTCTCTCTCTCTCTCTCTCTCTCTCTCTCTCTCTCTCTCTCTCTCTCTCTCTCTCTCTATATATATCTCTCTTTCTCTCTCTCTCTCTCTCTCTCTCTCTCTCTCTCTCTCTGCCTCCTCCTCCCCCTCCGCCTCCTCCTCCTCCTCCTCATCCTCCTCCGCCCTTCTCATCGCCCTTACGTCGCAAGGGGGGTCGCGACCTGTCCAGACGCAGCGGCTTCGATGGCCATGATCTCCCCCTTGCCGCCTTCGGAGCTCTTGAGCGTCACCTTCGAGCCGACCTCGAAACCGAGCTTCGGCATGATGGTGTCGCCCAGCCTGCCCGAGGTGCACTGCGCGATGCTGTCGCCCACCTGCTGCTCAGCCTGCTGCGTGGCGATCTCGACGGGAGGGTCGAACTCGATCACTTCAGGGTCTATCTTAATCACGCCCTTCACGAATTGGGCTGCAATCTCAGACATGCTCTTGAACGTCTTCCTCGCCCCCACCTCGACCTTCTTGTCGTGGACCCTCACCACCATGCGAACGTCCATGTCCCCAATCAGTTTGGCCACAGCGTGCTGCTTGGCAGGGTGGACCATGCCGCACGTCTCGAGGAGGAATGTCTTGCATGCGAGATGCTGTGCAACACCCGCAAGCGCTTGCACTCGGATCTTGCCGCCCTGCAGCTCTTGCATGTCAGCGCCCGCCCACACGCGAGACTGGCCGTCGCGCATGAAGTTCTCTGGGCAGCTGAGGCTGGCCTCGAGACAGGCCGTGATCCACTCAGGGCCATCCAGGAAGGGGGCGGCTGCGAGACAAGAAAACGCGTGCGCAGACACGTCACGGCAGTTCTCGCCCAGCGTCTTCACGAACGCAGCCAGTTCCAGTAAGTAGCACGGGGGGCGACCTCCACTGCATTGCTCGACGTAGGCGCACATAGCATCCACTGAGCCTCTCAACCAAGGGCGCGCCCGCTCAATCACGCGCGCCACGGCATCCCATTTCGCATCACCGAGCTTCTTGCAGCTGTTGAGGCCCATCTTCGATATGTGCATCAACGTCTGCACCTTCGACTGCGCCCTCTCGGAACCATGTCCGACGTTGCTTGCTGTTTGCATAAAGTCCGCAGGACCTGGGACGCGCTCCTCAAGCTGCCAGCGGAATACCGCCCATTCCAAACCAAGCTGCATTGGCTCCTGCATGCCCCTCGAGACCTCAAGCACCTTGTCGCGCGAGATGCGGCCCTCGTCGGTCGCGAACTCATCAGCCATGCCTTTAGTGCCGTTCTGGATGCACCTCAGCACCTGGAGCGCGCGGCTGGAGCTCACCGTGGCAAATTGGGGTGCTGCAGGAACTGGGGCCAAGTAGCCGTCCGAGCTGTCGACCAACTCCTGGTTGAATTCGCGCATCTTGGTGGCCTCGGCGCCAGGCTGGATGGATCTCTAAGGCCCCGCAAGTGCCAAGTGATTTCCATGACCAGCCGCCACGAACGATCATGGCAAAAAGGGCGTGCACTTCCCAGAACTCCACACCGAGGCCGAAACGATTCTGATGATGGACTACGCCGCTGTCATTGGGAAAGCGTTGTACGTAGGCCAGCTGCTTCTGCAAGCAAAGCTTCTCCACCTGGTCGCATGCAGTCTTCGTCTCACTGTCGTTGTCATCGGAGTTGCCTACGGCGGAAAAGCGCTGCACGATATCCTGCAGCGCGGGGGCTATCTCGTCCAGGGCAGCCATCAACTGAGGACTCAACGCCATATCCAATTCAGTCGCATAGAGGACAAAACGCTGCAAAAAAACTCGATGGAGAAGGCTATGGTGTGACGGCGACGAGAAAACGCAACATCATTGGGTGGATATTCGATTGCACGGGGCTGCCCCGAAAATCAAACATATGATCATTCTTCCTGGATCCGCACGCGCTTCAAACGGAATCTGGAGCACAACGATGCGAGGGCCACGGCGCTAAGTTGTCTTAGCGAAGTTATATAACCTACTTGCTAACCTCTTACGTAACCAGCTTAGCTCGAAACTTCGCCTACTTCCTAACTTACTTTCTAAGACCGACAACTACATCCCCAACCTCGGCGTGGACCACTTAGCAAGCATTTGCTAAACCACCCGAAAACTCTGTAAGCACTTACCCTTTACACGTAAGCAGATGCTATGTACAGCAGTCCCCGCCACCCACTTATGCGAGCTGCGTGCGCATGGAAGTGGCTTACCGAACATGTAAGTGAGTTACATCCTACTTATATGTACTTACAACCCCCCTAAGCACTTACTATCTCCCATGGCCCTCCCAGCAGGATATTGCACACGAGCAACGGCCTAAATTAGCGCAGCGGAAGAGAAGACGAAAAGCAAAAAAACATGAACGAGCAGGAGAGGCAAACAGAAGGCGAGCCTCACTGCCGCTCAGAAGAAGGCAGGCACCAGGAGGAAGTTTTGGGCGACGTGCAACACCAGGAGAGAATTCAGGAAGCCCACGACCCAAATGAAGAAGAACGCCGGCAAGACGAAAACCACGCCGTGGACAAGGCCAGAAAGCATCGCAGGACGGCGACCCCCGACGCGGAAAAGGGCAGGACGCGCGGGTGCTCAACGGAAAATCCGGATCGCCAGACAAATGCTGGCGGGGATATGCGAATCGTCAAGAATATGTCCAACGGGAGCCGGTTCAAACAAATAGCTCTTGGGCGACAATTTTAACGACACTCGAGATCCGTAGAGGGCGGAGGGGGGCTATGATTAATGAAGCAGACTTTGGAAAAAAGAATAGGAGCCAGGCAGGCGGGTTCGAATGAGTCAACGGCCTCGCCCCCCCCCCCACCCCACCCCCCCTACTGTAAGAGCGAATGCTGGCGCAACTGGATGGCATGGACAGCAGCATGTCTCAACAGCGAAAGGGGGGGCGCTCGCGCTCGCGCTCGGCGCCGCATCCGACAATTTGGCGAAGTCAAACCATGCGCAGCGCCAAGGCAGGAACACGACTCCCGGGAGAAAATATGGAATCTGAGACGCGGAACACGATGGCCCAGCGCCTGTTAGAAGGCAGGGGGGAGGAAGGAAGGAGGAACGAGCAGAGGGATGGGAGAACAATGAACAGAGGGCGAAGACGTGAGAAGGAAGGATCACGGAGAGGGACAGGGCAGAAGGATGAGGGATGAGAGGCAGAGGGAGGAGGGGGAAGGAAGCAAAGGAGGAGGAAGAAGAAGAGGGGCTGGTTCGCGCGTCAGCGCGCGCCCCCTCCCATTCGAAGGCCCCTCTGTATGATGACCCCTTCGTTCGATTCTAACGACACCGCGCCCTCGCCCCACCCCCTTGACTCCACGCAGCTAAGCGCCATGGCATGACGGCATGACAACCCCAACGAAAAGACCACTCTGACACAGGCGAACCACAACTTTGACAGCATACATGAAGACCATGCAACACATTGAACGACCCACGGCAACTGCAATTGGCAATTGCGGCCTTCGCCCCGCCACCTTCGACTACCAGACCGACAGGGCCGGGTCTCACCAGGCGACCCGCAGGGCTCGAATAAAGCAGAGCGCCAGGAATCCCCTGGAAGGTTGGGACTCAGGGGGCGGCGGGTTGGAAGGGGCAGGTCTGCCGGGCAATCGTTGCCATCCCCCGACACGCGGCGTCGCGATTCTCTCATCGCGCAATCCCCAGACCGCCCGACCCCCGCCCAGGGACCGGCTGCTCGTCGAAGTTGCGTCTCCGAGTGCCCCGAGGCCGACAGCTACGGAAAAAAAAAACCGCGCTGTTCCAGGGTGCTCACACAAAATTGAATGTATGATGACGATGATGATGATGATGCTGATAATGATGATGATGATGAAGGATGATGAAGATGATGATGATGAGATCAGAACCAATGGGGGCCAGCGAGATCCCCCGTCCTGCAGCAGCCCCTCGGATCGGGCTACACCCGAGCTTAAGTTTGCGATGCGCGACCGCGCACCTCGCTGCTAACAACGAGGAAGGGCCCTGCTGTTGCCGCGGTGCCCTCTGAAGCAAGCGAAGAGCAGCCGACATACCGCGGCTGCTCCACTGCACTGAAAACCCCTGCGAGGCAGGTTTGCCCCGCTTGATCACTACTGGCATAGTGGTCTCCTCGGGGCCTGGATTTTTAGCCAGGCCCGTCGAGGCAACAGAAATCTTCGCGCGTTTACCGCCCCCTTGATATGCGCTCGAGGGGCGGCGGACGCTGGGCACTCCACCAACCACCTGGCCCTTTTAAACCAGACGCGCGCGATGGCACTCGATTGCGAGGAGCGAGCGGGATCGAGGTAGGGAGAGGCCTCAGAGGACCAGGAGAAAGAGGGACGCGGGGGGGAAAGATCGGCCTGCTAGCAGCGTGACTCAGGCTTCTCACCAGCAGCCCTACCCGTCGATTTTTCACTTCAGGTGCTTCCAAGCTCCTACACTCAGGCTCCTCTCGGGGGCGTTGGCGGTCATGGACCACGTCTACTCCTGCATCATGCTCTCGAACTCCTGCAGCCCCGTGCGCAGCAATCGCTCGAGGTGCCCCATGGGTGCGGTTCCCTGCTTGTACTCCGCTCCCGCCTGCACCAGGGACGCGAGCACGGGCGCGAAGTTGAGCCTCGACGTGAAGCTCAGCACCAGCTTGACCTTCCCATCCTCGTGCGCGTCGGTGATCTTTGCGAGCGGCACGGCCTCGCCCATCTCCACAGGCGTGAGCTGGTTCAGCTGCTTGCTCAGCTCGTCCAACTGCTGCTGGTTGGTGCGGCCCACTGCGTTGCCCTCGGCTGCCAGACCCTCGAACACCCCCGCATAGCACGCCACCGACATCGTGCCCATCTCCTTGATATTATTCTCTGCGTCTTCCTTGGCCAGCGTCGTTCTTGCCTCCTCCGCCGCCTTGATCCACGCTCTGACGCGAGCCCGCGCCTTCACTGCCACCTGCGCGCCTGAGGAGATCAGGAAAGTCTTCAGCTCGATGGACTCGATCTGCCTCTGCCTCATGGCCAGGTTGAGGATGAGGCGCATCATGACCGGGAAGAACTTCTGTATCTGCTTGACATCGCACGTCTCGTTGTTGAGTTCGCTGGAATCCACGATCTTCGGGTCTTTCTTCTTCGGGCCCTGGCTCCCGCCGCCGCCGTTTGCCACCTGTGCCGAGGAGCCTCGCTGTCCCCTGCGACGTTGCTTCTGGGCGGGTGCGGGGTCCTCCGCTGCTGCGGGCAGCGCCTGCAACCACGACATTCGGAGTCGGCTGAGGAAGGTGTGCCGAGGAAATGTGTCGCTGTAAATCTTCGAGTGTGCCAAACTCGAGTGCGCACTCCTCCTCTGGGCAAACAAACTGATGTGGGATGACAACAGGAAAGTTGAGCGTGGACTTCTGTGCCACACATCTGCCACGACGGCACGCTGCTGTGATGTGATTTATCGCCGTCCTACGACACGCAAACGCTGATGCACACGAAGGACATTGATTGGTAATCGTGTATTTGGTGAACGTGTTCAGCTGACCGTGCTCTCCCCCTCCACTATGTGTTTGATGTGCCCGTAGTGCGTGCACCGTCCGAAACCTCTTCCCGCACTCCAGACCATCGCCATTGAGAAGAGAACAGAGATACCCTCCCTCGAAGCACTCCTGGTCCTCGTAATGCCTGATGGGGATCACCGTCGGGGCCTCTAACCAGAGCTTCCTCAAGCGTTTCAAGTTGAACTTCAGAAACTTGTCACTCAGCTCGGGCACCTGGAACACCCTCAAGAAGTCGCACCCTACGTCGTACAGAAACTCGGGCCCGTCGTCGAGCCTCCCACAGAAGAACAAGTCATTCTTGAACTGCAGGGCCCAAGGGTTGGTTTTGTCTGTCGGGGTCACCGTAGGAGTCCACACTGGGGCCCATGCGAACAGTTGGGGCTCCGTGTTCTCAAACGCAATCTTCCCAAAGACTGCAGCGAGCTCCTGGACGTGGCGGTGCGGGTTGCGAACAAGAGCTTGATAGTGTCGAAGCCGACGCACGACTATCTCCACGCTGGGGGGCACCACCTTGATCTTCTTCCAGACGGCTTCCGCACAGATCGTGGTGACCCCGGCGATATCTCTAGCACAAATAATAACCTTCAAACGTAGCATAATATGTCGAATGATGTGCACTGATCGCCTGGAATGGCCTGAAGATCCGACAAGAAGGCCGCCACGCTCTCCAGCGCCCTCTGAAAAAAATTGACGGGGAAAGCGAGGGAGGAAGGAAACCCTTGGAACTCATGGGAAATCGTATGAAAGGGGTGGGCAGGCCTCGTCGTGGTCTTCTTGCTCCTCCTGCCCCTCCTTGGGGACCGCCCAGAGGATTTTGGTTCACGGGCCTCCGTGGGACATATTACTTCTTTTCTGGCCCAGGCGCCGGAGTGTCACATTTTCCTCTGATGGAGATTGGGGGTGGTAATTACTATGGGAAGGGGTTGTAAAGATTGCGGCCAAGGATTTCGCACGCATGCATGTCTTTGTTCTTCAGAAGAGTCGGGGACGCGTTGCCTGGGGTGAGACAAGACCATGTCGCGAACCCCATCTGGTCGCACAGTAGCTCTCAAACCTGGGGGGGGCCGCCCAACATAGCTCCCAAACCCAAGTCGGCCAGGAGGGAGGGGAAAGGCTGATCCCCGCTAGCGGCGACCAGCGTTACGCGCGCCCGAGAGAGAAGCGAGACATGACCCCGCCCGGCCAGTAGGATCGCCACCAACGCTCGGCTCGCCCAGCTGCGCCGGGCAGGCCTGTGAGGTGGGCGAACCTTTCGCGCGCGCGCGAATGGAGCCGAGCCGACAAGGGCGGCAGCGGCGGCGGCGATGAAGACAGCGACGACGGCGGCGACGACGACGACGACGACGACGACGACTGCGACGGCGACGCCAACGACGACGACGACGACGACGACGACGACGACGACGACGACGACGACGACGACGGCGAGGGCGGCGGCGGCGGCGGCAACGGCGAGGGCGGCGGCGGCGGCGGCAGCGGCGGCCGCGGTGGCAGCGGCGACGAGGACGACAAAGACGACGACGACGCCGACGACGACGACGACGAGGACGATGACGGCTGTGTTGGCGACGACTCGAGCCACGGCGACGACGAAGGCACCCTGTGACAAAACGGAAGAGCAAGACATATTCTCGGAGCGGTCCGAATCCGTGCAAAAGCAGTCTGACGCTAGTGCCGAACCGAAACACATATAGAACAACACAATGCCAGCAGCGCAGCCTGCACTGGACTGGGATTTTGAGATGGGTCCCCCCGACACCAAGGCCAAACTCGAAAAATGACGATGATCGTCCGCGTGCACGATCCGCGCGAAGACGACGACAAGAACAATAAGGACGAAACGACGATGACGAAGACAAAGACGCATATGAGCCCGAACGCCACGGCGACGAAAACAAACATGACGGCGGCAGCCGGCGGCTGCAAGAGCGAGTGGGACCCTGCGAACTCTAGGCCGAACCCAGACCTACAGGCGTCGATACAAAAGACACACGACATAAGACCTCCGCTGCACAACCCTTCGCCCTCTCATCCACCCCCCCTCTCCCCATCGGCATCCCTCCCAACCCTCCGTACCTTCCCGTCCCTGAATCACCCGCTCCCCGTTTCCATCACCCATCCAGCTCATCCACTCTCCTCCTCATCCACTTACCACCCTTCGTCCTCCTCCCCCACCTCCTCCTCCACCACCTCCCCCCGTTGCCACTTCGGTTCAAGTTCGACCCTCCTCTTCGGGGGGGTGACCCTCGCCACAGCCGTGGGCTCGAGAAGCGCTTCACTTGCCTGCCCCAGCGCGCCATGTGCCGCTTGGCGCCATCTCCTGGCGCCACCTGGCGGGCGTAACGGGGACCCGCCGTACGTCAACCCCCCGCCGGCTCCCGGTGTCCCCCAATGCTCCCCCGCGACGACGGCCGCGGACGGTTCCGGCGCCGCGGGCAGCTTCAGCGCCAGCCCGTGGGGGGGAACAACTCGCCGTGCACGGCGCAACCTCCTGCTGCTCGTCAAGCACACCTGGACCACGGCGCCAGACGGCCGTGACCAATGGAACTCATTCACTTCGGACTACGGGAAAAAGGACAAAGGGCGGGCGTGCCCCGAGGATGTCCCAACCCCCGCCCTGCTCGATTTTCTCGGTTCGAAACGGACCCTCGTGGCCCGGGTCAGGAGGACGCTGCGGGTTCGCGGCGGAACTGCGGCGGCCTGGCATAGGTTGTGCGTGCGGCGTGGCGGTGGCACCCGCGACCCCAGCCAGCACGATGCCATCTTCCTCCGCCGTTTCCTTCACCAGCATGAGCAAGTGTGAGCCATCCACGCGCCGCCTCCCCAGGGAGGCCCGTCTGCGCGGGCCATGGAGAGCACGGCCGCTCCACCGCCCAACCGGCGGGCCCCCGCCCCTCCCCTCCCGCGCGCCCACACCCTGGCGTGGCGGGCCTCCCGCCCGCGGCGTCCTGCCCCACTGGCCCACCACCCAGGTGCCTCACTGCCCCCGCGTTCGTCGCGACCGCTGCGTCCCCCCCGTCCAATTGGGGGTTCCCTGCCCGTCGCTGCCCGCCCTGCCGGCCGACGCGCCCGCCCGCCCAACCGGCGGCCCCGTCGCCTCCCTGATGCTGGTCCTTCCTCCATCCCCCCTGACCGCTCTCCATGAGGCGTGTGGCCCTTTGGGCTGCGCCTCTCTGCACCTGGCTCGGCACCTCCTCGGTGCCTTCCCTCACCTCTCCACATTGCGACGTACTTCCCGTGCGGGACGCGCGTCGCTCACCCACTGTCCCCAGCACCACTTCGGCGCTTCTCTGCAAATCGTTCCACATCGAACGATTCTGGGTCGCCCACGGCGTTCAAAGGTGAACGCCGCTGGCGGGGTCGCCGCGGGTCGACACGACGCGAACCGACCGTGCCCAGACATCCTCCGATCTGCTGTTCCCAACCCGCGGCCCCAGGACCCCAGAGCTCCCGATCCCTTCCCCAAGATAGGCTTGGCGTCCCGGATCCGTCTCTCGTGGCCCCGGGGCCCGATGGCGGGCCGTGGAGGCCGAGATCAAGGAAAGAAGCCCAGACTTCCAACAGAACAGCTCTTCGGAGGACTGGGCCCCCGTCGGGAAGCCCCCCGAAAACGCCCCCCACCTGGAACCCCCAAGAGAACACCGCTCTGCCGAGCGCGGCGCCGCTGCAGCAGGTCGTCGACGTCCGGCACCTCCTCCGCGCCGCTCCTGCGGGCGCTCGTCGGCGGCGGCCACGCCAAGCGGCGGCCTCGGCGAGCGGCGGCCTCGAGTGGCCTCGCCGAGCGGCGGCGTCGCCGAGCGGCCTCGCCGAGCGAGCGCAGGCGCCGCTTCGTCGCTGTCGGCGCGCCGTCGCCGAATCGCGCCGCCACCGCCGTCGGTGGCCACCCGCGCCGCCGCCGTCGTCGATGTGCAGGAGGGGGGCGGGCGAGGACGTGCGGATCTGACATTCCCCGCCGAAGCGACGGGAATAGTTTCTTCAAGGCCAACATCGACGACGACAAGGACGACGACGGCGACGGCGGCGGCGACGGCGGCGGCGACGGCGGCAACAGCCATCACGACGACGACGACGACGACGACGACGACGACGACGACGGAGGCTACGACGGCAACAACGACGACCATCCCCACGACCACGGCGGCTCAATGCGACTGCGACGGCGACTGCCACGAAGACAACGAAGAACACTACCAGCACCACGCTGGCAGCGACTACGGCGACCACCACGAAGCCGACGACGGCGACGACACCGACAACGAAAAGATAACGACGACCACCTCCACGACGGCACTGGCGACAACGGCGTCACGACAAGATCACGACGACCACATCCCCGACGACCACCTCCACAATGATGACCACCAACACGCTGGCGCCGCCAGCGGCGCCGGCGGCGACCACCACCACCATCACCACGCTGGCGGCGGCGGCGACGGCGGCGGCGGCGACGTCGACTACACAGCGGCCGGCGGCGCCAGCAATGACCACGGCGGCGGCGACGAGCGCGACGTCTCAGCCGACCGGCGGGGCGAGGCGGTGCTCCAGTCGGCGGGCGCCGCCGGCGCCATCCGTGCCGCGCGCGCGCCGGCGGGGCCGGCGGCGGGGCTTGGCGGGCCGTGGCGGGCTGCAGCGGCTGCTGCTGCGCGGGAGTTCGCCGTCGTCGCCGCCAGTGACGACGGCGACGAAACCGAAAACGATGACGACGACGAAAGCGACGACGATGACGGCGACAACGACGACGACGACGGCGACGGCGACGGCGACGGCGACGGCGACGGCAACGGCGACGGCGACTGCGACGGCAACTGGCGACGGCGGCGGCAGCGGCCGCAGCGCGTTCCAGCGCGCGCTTTGAACAAGTTGATTCTGCGCTGGTGCGCCTAGCGTATACACTCGAGACGGGCGGGACTCCGCCCATCGCAGCGCCATGCCTCCGACCGTTCTCCTGATCCGAAAACGGTCTGCGCGGAGGCTCGGGCTGCCAGCCTCAAGCCAGCGCCTCTGGAGACATGCCTGATCGTGGTACGTACGTGTGGAACCCGAAATGTTCTCCCCAGCAGGAAGATTGATCCAGGCGCCATGGCCATTCGCAGGGATACTTGTGCAAACGTTTTCAATAACAACTTCGGGCTCACATGGGACTGGATTTATTCTAGCGCCCGGAACCTCATGGCTGCCTGTGTGTGTGTTGTCCTACCCTTTTGTGTTGCATCTGGGCAAGAAAGAGGGAGACGGTCATCGAACTGCCATGAGGAACGCCGAAGCAGGAACGAAGCGAGTTGCTTGGCTACGGCGAACCTCGGCCACGGATCGGTTCCCCGACGTAGATCTAAGAAACGGCCTGGAAACCAGAGCCCCTCCTGGATCCTGGACCCGACGTCGTCGGTGTTTCAGTGTCTTGGCAGCAGGAGGGGGCGACTTCGGACCAGCTCCCTCGAAGCGGAGAAAAGAAACACGACGGACGACGACCAGGCCGAGGCGCGACCGTCCGCTCGCGAGGGGCATACGGACGACCGCATCCTGGCCGTATTTTTGAAGTCCGGGCGCTACGCAACGCACTGTCGCGCATGAAAACGGAGGAAGGTGCGGCGAGTGCGAGGGGGGGGAGGGGGGGGACGACGAGGAGAAAGGAGGACGGGGAGGAGGAGGACGAGGAGGAGGAGAAGGAGGAGGAGGAGGAGGACGAGGACGAGGAAGACGAGGAGGAGGAGGAAGAGAAGGAGGAGGAGGAGGAGGAGGAGGAAGAGGAGGAGGAGGGGGAGGGGGAGGAGGAGGAGGAGGAGGAGGAAGAGGAGGAGGAGGAAGAAGAAGAGGAGGACCAAAGTAAACCCAAGATACAGCAACGACGTTGCACGAAACCCTCGCTCCGAAATCCCTCCTCGTAAACTCCTGCAAAGAGTGTTGCTCCACTGCGGGAAGAACCTCGTTCGAAGACTACCGTGTGAAAATCGTCAACCGTGCCAAAGCACAACTTCTGGGACTTCAGCGCCATGAATTAACATTACTGCCGCGACCTGACGACGATACAGCGCGTGAAGAATATATAAATCTATCTATATATATATATACATGGGACGCCAGCACCACGAAGCAAAGTGACTGTCACGCCCTGACAATCCTGAACCGCCTCAAAGCACCGTTCTGGAACGTCAAGCCATAATAACCCTTGAGACTGATGTAAGGAGTTGGAGGAGTCCCAGGAGATCCACCAAAACAGTCGAAAATGAAAGAGGTATGGAGAAACCAAAAAATAGCCTGGCGAAGGACCCAACCATATGCAGTTGTGAATACCGCAATTGTGAATACCATCTTCGCCCGCGCCCCCTATGTGACCACGGCTTCCCGCCCGAGCCCGACATGCTCAGGAACACGTTCGTGGCCGTCTTCGCGGGCGCCGACGACGACGAGGACGGCGTCCCTCTGACCGAGGAGCAGAGGCAGGAGAGGGCTCTGAGCGCCATGAAGGACGAGGTGGCGTTGCACGTCGACAAGGCGGAGTACGACGCCCAAGCGCGGTTGTTGAAGCAGCACAAGTATGGGGCCACGATCCTCGTAAGGGGTGTGCCGAACTGGCCCGAGGCCGCCATGCGCACCCTGCCACTGGGGCTTTCGGTGGAGCTCCCGATGGAGCCACGATCCTCGTGACGAGTGCGCCGAAATGGCCCGAGGCCGCCATGCAAACCTTGCTACTGGCGCCTTCGGTGGAGCTCCTACGGGGCCACGATCCTCGTGAAGGGTGTGCCGAAGTGGCCCGAGGCCGCCATGCGAACCCTGCCACTGGCGCCTTCGGTGGAGCTCTCTATGGGGCCACGATCCTCGTCAGGGGTGTGCCCAAATGGCTCGAGGCCGCCCTGCGAACCATGCCACTGGGGCCTTCGGTGGAGCAATGGGGCCACGATCCTCGTCAGGGGTGTGCCCAAATGGCCCGAGGCCGCCATGCGAACCCTGCCACTGGCGCCGCCATGCGAACCCTGCCACTGGGGCCTTTGGCGGAGCTCCCTATGGGGCCACGAAACGCTGTACTGGGTAGGTGAGACGCATGAAGAAAGGATGAGGGGGGAGGGGAATGAGGGAGGAAGGAGGAACGCGGGGACCGTCTCTAAAAAACGAGCACCCACCACCACAGGACGGTTGGGAAAAAGGAGAGAAAACGAGAGAGGTCGGAGGATGCAGATGAGGATTAGGTTGAGAGGAGCAGTCCAGGAAGGGGAGCATGAGACGGAGGGG
This sequence comes from Prorocentrum cordatum, assembly GCA_963575745.1. NCBI lineage: Eukaryota > Dinophyceae > Prorocentrales > Prorocentraceae > Prorocentrum > Prorocentrum cordatum. Next base: position 139,430 of record CAUYUJ010008413.1, read on the forward strand.
GAGGAGGGAGAAGGGGATGGGCGGGAGGGGGGAATGAAGGACGAGGAAGACGGAGGAGGGGCGGGACGCTGGGGGTCGAGGAATCCCAGACTTCCGGCGTCACGAATTCCTTCGTGACCTGGGCCCACGCGGCCTCACTGGACCCCTCCGAGGGCAATCCCCCATCCTCGGGCCCTGTTAGCTTCAGATCCTGGGGTCCAGGAGCGCCCCCCTCCCCCTGGAGGCCCACGCTGAGGGGAAAAAGCAGCTGTCGCCCCGATGCTGCTGCTCGTGACGCTGGAGGCCTGGGTTGCGGGTGGAGGCGTGAGGTAGGAAGGCGCCGAAAGTAGATTGGGTTCCAGCCCGCCCCCTGAGAAGGAAGGAAAAGGGGGACCACTCGGTTCCTGAAACAGGAAGGCGCCCTTCCAGATTGGCATCTGGAAAACCAAAAGTCCATGCTTTGAGAAAACGAACGGTAGCCACGAGGGCGCCCCAGGAGTCCCGGGAGGCCCAAAGAAGAGCCTCCAGAAACGTCTGCGCACCTCGATCCCTAGACCTCGACCCTCCTCCCCCTCCCTAGCAGAAGCCACTCAAATCTGCCCCCAGACCTGGTCTATCCTGGCCAGAGCTTTTCACCCCGGATCGATCTCTGCAGTTCCTGAAGCGGGCCTCCAGAAGCCGAAAATAGCAAAACGCATCGATCCCCGAAACTCGACGCTCGACTCCCTTCGAATGGGTACCGGCGAAAAAAAGCTGCCAGCCACGTTGAGACGCGAGGAAGACTGCGCACCGAAATCCTCGACCTCGATCCCCGAGGGCGCCAGCGAGGAAGAAGATGATTCGATACTCGGCCTCGAACCTCGATCCTCGAAGGGAGGACCGCCCAACCGATCCCTGTCCCCACTGGCATGGCCTTGGCACCTCTGGCAGACTTACCCCTCAGAGGTGGGGATACGCGCTGTTCCCTTCGAGTGTCGCGAGACCTATCCTTAGGTCGGGCATCTGTTCCTACAGGCGGATTCTAGAAGGATAGAAAGCAATGTCAAACAAACAATCTAACATATTCCTAACAGCACGGAAAATCCTCACCCGACTTGTTATACTATTCTTGAATATTCCTCCTGCAGAGGGACATGCCCGACTTAAAACATCCCCCCGGGGGGGAAGGGCTGGCGGGGCTGAAATACTGTGGCCCAGGAAAGATCAGTCGGGCGATGCGAAGCGGGGATCTATCCAAATCCACCGCCTGCCGGGGAGCCCACGTCCTGGGCCCAGGAAGGCGGCGGGCAGGGACAGATTTGGGCCCCAGAGGGCCCGAAGGTGTCCGCCTCCCGAGGTCCAGTGAGATCGGCATCCCAAGCGGCAGATACAAACAAACCCTTTCCTCGAGTGGCCCAAGGAGTGGCCCTTGAGTTGATTGTAAGTCTACACCCCAGCCCAGCTGCACCATCGTGTGGCTTCTTCGCTTTCAGCTTTGCGCTTGCTTGCGCAGTGCGCTTTCGAGTTCGCTTGGACCTTTACCGAAGGGTCGGGATGGCGCCATGGAACTCGTGGGGACAGCGTGGTGCGCAGTCAGCATCGGGGTCACCTTCTACCACCGAGTGGAAGCGCGATCCAAGTGGGCAGTGGCATTATGTGGGAGATCGCCACTCCAAGAACAATGGGCCTCAGCAGAGGCTGTGGGTGTGCTCCCACTGTGGTTCGAACAACCACAGCAAGCATGCCTGCGGAGTGTGTGGAGTGAAGCGATCTTGGGCCGAGACGGTCACAAATTCGACGCCGACAGGTGCCGGAACTACTGGGACGACCCCTTCGAAGATGCCGGGCAATCCTGTGCAGGCTCAGCTGCAGGCGATTGCTGCCAAGCTCTCTCGGGGAACCGGTCTTACGTCTGTGGAACCGTCGCCGCCGACGCCTCCTCCTTCATCGACGCCTCCGGCAGCAAGTACGACACCGGGGGCTCCGGCAGCAGCGGCGACGGACATGATTGGCGAGGGCATTTCCAACGAGCCTTCGGCCAAGAAGGATATCATCAACGCGGTCAAGCAGTTGGAGTCCACCTTGGCGACTATGCCGGACGATCCTACGCTGGCCGAGGCCCGGCAGGCCATCCAGGCACGCCTGGACGCCAAGAGGAAGCAGCTCGGGGACATGCGTCCCCTGGGCAAGCGTTTGGACGACACCCGGGCAGGACTCGAGCGTGCGCACAAGCGCCAGGCGGCGGCTGCCGAGAGTCTGGCCCTTAGAAGGCTGTCGAGGCAGCCGCAGCCGCCGGCGAAGTTGCCACCTTGACGGAGAACGTGGCCGAGTTGGAAAAGCAGGTGGCCACCGGACATCGGGACTCAGCCCGTGCCTCCATGGAGGAGCTCGGTGCGCAGCCCCATGCGGCGGTCGAGCAGCTTGCGAAGCTCGGCTCCATTTCTCCAACCGCAGTGGAGGAGGCCAAGGCGCAGTCCGATGCCATCCTGGCGCGTTTCCAGTCCACTCTGGAGCAGGCCCAGCGCATCGACGTCCCCATGCGGACGACGGGCAAGCAGAGCCCTCCGGGAGAGAGGGTCCGTCTGAACCGCAAGCAGCCCGCGAAGCGTGTGATCACCACCTTCGTGGCCAAGAGGCGCGCGAATGGCGCCGCTGGCTCGACGCGATTTTCTCGGAACACCGCGGAGGCACAGGCGAGCAGCCCGTAGATGACACGCCTGATGCGCAGCCTGTGCGTTTTGTATGCGCCACGGCTAATGTGTTAACTTTGTTTCCTCACCAGCTGTCTCGGTCGTATGCCCAAGTCAGCGGGGTCTGCATGCGCAGCAAAGTGACGCTGCTCGAGCAGCAATTTCACGATCGTGGCATCGACGTCGTTGGTGTCCAGGCAGGCCGGTCCCCACACTCCGAGCAGACTGAAGGCCAGCATTACACAATGCTGGCTGCTGCTGCGGAGGCGGACGATTCTCTAGGCGTCCAGTGCTGGGTGCATCAGCGTGCCCGCGTATGTTTTTGGCACGCCGTATCCCCTCGCATCCTCTACGCCGTAGTCCGTATTGCTGAGCTTGAGCTTGGGTTCCTTGTAGCCCATGCCCCGCATTCGCAAGCCAAGGACGCCATTCGCGCCGAATGGTGGGCGGAGCTCACCCGAGTGCAAACGCAGCTTTTAAAGTCTCATCCGGTCCAGTGGCTTACTCTGATCGATGCGAACGGTCGCGTCGGCTCGGTGCCCTCTCGTTCGGTCGGCCCTAGCCAGCCAGAGCGTGAAAACTCTAATGGTAGCTTCTTGCGCACATTTGCTGAAGATTTTCATTTGCGGCTTAGCAATACGTGGGGAGAGGGCGGCCACACGTGGGTGTCTACGCGCGCCACCACTTCTCGCATCGATTATGTGCTTGTGCCCGAAGCCGTTTTTGCACGCATCGTCTACTGTGAGGTTGACAGGACGATTGACTTGACTCTCTCGGCCAAGGAGGATCACCACGCGGTCGTGTTGAGTGCGAGCGCTGTTCCTGTAGACGCTGTGCATTCCGTAAGTCCTGCGTTTAAGTTCAATAAGCACAGCCTTCAATCGGCTTCGTGTTGTGAACGTTTTCAGCGACTTATGTGGCTCTTTCCTCCCGTCCCTCCTTCTGTGCACATCGATGACCACGTTGAGCTTTTGAACATGTGGACTCGGTGGGCTGCTCTGTCTAGCTTCGGACGCCCCGAGAAACAGCCTCGGAAGGCGTGGCTGTCCCCGCGAGCTTGGCAGATCATCCAGCATATCGCCCCCTTGATGCGTGCCAGATTTGTGTCACAAAGCGTAGGCAGCACTGTTTTCTTTCTTTATTTCTGCATTCTTGGCATGAGATGTGTTGCAGCCGCAGGTTCCGGGGGGCGTTCTGTGTGTCTTCTGGGCTGGGGGCTGAGGTCCAGAGGGGCTTTCACCAAGAGGCGTGCATCACAGCTCATATATTTCGTTTGCAGAAATGCGCACGCCCCATTTTGGATGAGGATCGGCGCGCGTATCTCGATTCCCGTGCTGCGAGCGCCTCCCGCGCGGTCGAGGCGCACGACGCTCGCCAGGCTTTCGCTGTATTGCGAGCTTTGGGAGCGCGCGCCACGCGCCCGAGTCAGTGCTTGCGCGATTCTCGTGGTGTCCTCACGTCCACTACGGAAGACGTCAAGCATGTGTGGCAAGATCGTGTCCAGCAAGTTTTTCGAGGCGAGATTGTGGACCAGGCCTCTCTTCGCCAGCCCATGCCTACCTCTTCCCCTCCCTCCGCTCCTCCCCCCTCCTCCTCTCTAGATGTAGGCCCCGAGGCCACTCGCTGTGCTTACCAGGCCCTCGGCCGCAACAAAGGAATGGGCTATGATGGAACCCCTGCGGAACTTCTCCAAGCAGGGGGTTCGGCTTTGGCCTGCAAGTTTTCTTCCGTCAACGAGCGCACGAAGGCCACAGGTGCCTGGGCGACTCAGTGGCGGGGGGGGCGTTCCCAAGAAGTTTTCAAGCGAAAGGGGGACCCCCTTAACACAGACGACTATCGTAACATTCTTCTTGCGGACCATGCGAGTAAAGGTCTCGCCGGAATGCTGCAGCAGGCTGTGACGCCAGCTTACGTCGTGCACCAGCCGTCCTCACAGTATGGTGCCATCCCAGGCCGCGGAACCGATATGGCGTCTCACGTGTTGCATTCGATTATTGATTACGCTAGTTTATCTAGGCTGTCAGTTTTTGTGTTGCACGTCGACCTCACAAAAGCCTTTGACAGAGTCGTGCGGCAACTCATGTACGGATGGGGTTCGATGCCAACGTCCGAGCATCGATCTCATCTTCTTTCCCTTGGAGTTTCCGAGCCGGCTGCCGATTGGATGCTCCAGTATTTGTCTCAACACGGCCACCTCCTACCGCAATGGGGGACTGACGAAGCTGTCGCCCGAATGATGCGAACCTTGCACGAAGGTGCTTGGGTCGCTGTCTCTGATCTCCCCACATGTGTCACCAGTCGCACTGGAGGGCGACAAGGGTGCAAACTAGGCGCGCTCACTTTCAACGGGGTCTACGGCATAGCCTTAGACATCATCTCTGCACAGCTCCGAGAGAAAGGGGTTACGCTTCGGTTGCCCTCTCCTGCGGACCCGTTTTGGGCCCCCTCCCCCGGGGGTGAGAATATGGAGTCTGTGCTGGATGCGGCTTTCATCGATGACGAAGCCCTTGCGATAGTAGCGTCCACTCCTCAACAACTCGATCAATGCATCGATATATTGCTTGAGATTCTTTTCTCTACTTTTGAAAATTTGCATTTGCAGCTCAACGCCTCCCCCGGAAAAACTGAAGCCCTTTTGGAGTATCGCGGCCCCAAGGCCACTGCCTGTCGAGAGGCTCGTCGCGATGCGAGTGGCCAGTTGAGTGTACAGGTTCCGGGAAGGGATGTGCGCATTCGCGTTGTGAGTTCTTATAAGCATCTTGGCACTGCCACTTCTCTGCAATCGTGCACCATGGCTGATGCAAATGCCAAGGCATCTAAAACTCTTGCTGCGTACGCGCCCTTGTCGTACAAAGTGTTTGGATCCCAGCATGTAACGCTTGTGCAAAAATTGTACTTCATGCAGTGTCTGCTCTTGTCTAAGCTCTTGTTCGGCGTGCATGTCATAGTTCCGTCCGCTAGGCATTTGAAGCGGTTGAACACAGTATACATGATTGTGCTTCGTCGGATATTTGACAACCCTCGTTTTGAGCACGTCGAGCACTCCGACCGTGAAGTGCGCGAGGCATTGCACCAACCTGCCATTGAATGTCTGGTCACCCGCCTTCGTTTGAAGTATTGTGCCCGGCTGCTTCGCACCAAGCCTGCGGCCTTGCTCGCGCTGCTTAGCTCGAGACCGCGAGGGCAAAAACTGCGGTGGATCCAAGCCTTAGAAAAGGATGCGGATTTCCTTCGGGCCCACTTCCCGGACGGTTTCCCTGCTTTGTCTGAGGATCCTAAGGCTTGGGCGCATCTCATGGCGGACGAAAGTTCCTGGAAGGCTTTGGTGGATCGCATTTTCTTTTGCGATTCGGTCTGCGACGCCAAGGCGGCGCCAGATCCCACCCCAGGACGCGAGTCCCATGTTTGCCACTGTGGCGCTGAATTCACTACCGCCCGCGGCTTGCAGAGCCATCAACGAGCCAAGCACGGAGCCCGCCTCCAGATTCGTTGCTACCTGTCTGGATCAAAGTGCCCCGCATGCGGCACCGAGTTTGTCCAGCGATTGCGACTGATCGCTCATGTCTCCGATTCGAGGCGCCCGAGGTGTCGCGATTGGATTCTTTCGCATTGTCCTCGACTCCCGGACGCCGAGGTTGCGAAGCTCGATGAGGTTGACCGGGAATTGCGGCGGTCAGCGCAACGAGCTGGGCACAGCAGTCATTTAGCTGTGGCTCCCGCTCGCACCGCTAGTGGTAAGGTCACTGGCCGTGTGCGCACGTGAATTCATGAATTCATTATCGTTTGTGTGTAATCTTGAGACTATCATTCCTTGCCGAATAAAAAACCCTTTCCTCGGAGACGAAGCCGACGACGGGCACCCGCGAGGAAGAGGGCGCCGACCGCGGTGAAACGCGCCAGCGGCGGACGGCCGCCACGGCCTCCGTAGCGGCGGAGTGGGCACTGCTGGCAGGCGGGGCGGGCTCGGCGACAAGGCTGGCCGATTGGGGGCAAACCGCTGCGTCATGCAGAGCCAGGCGCTTTCGCCTGGGCTCCGCGCCAAGTCGTCCTGGCAATAAGAGAAGGACGGCGACGACGACGACGACGACGACGACGATGCTGACAACGGCGACGACGACACATCAATTTCCAGCTTCGTGATGTCTTCCATCCAGGCATGTTCCATAAGCCTCGGCACTTGGCGGCCTTCAACGGGCCCAGCAACGCGGGAAACTAACGCGGACCTACAGAACAAAAACACTGGGAAAGAGGTCGGAGGCTCTGGGCCCCAAGGAATGAAACAACAACAACAACAACAACAACAACAACAACAACAACAACAACAACAACAACAACGACGACGACGACGACGACGACGACGACAACAACGACAACAACGACAACAACAACAACAACAACAACAACAACAACAACAACAACAACAACAACGACAACAACGACGACGACGACGACGACAACGACAAGGACAACGACAGCGACAGCGACAACGACAACGACAACGACAACGACAACAACTCCTATCAGCTTAAGACTGTTCGCTTTCATGCTCGCGTGTCGCTCAAGGTGTATATCCGAAACCCTCGATACCCGCCCTCATTCGTCGTCGTTCGTACCTCCCTTGGGGGTACATCTTCCTTACCTGCCATGTGTAGTTGGCGCAGCCCCTGAAGACCAGGGGGAGAGGAAAGGATGAAGCACGAGAGAGACCAGCATAGCAGGAGGGTGCTTGGAAGCAGAACTACAAGCGGCAGAACCAGACGGGCGGGTCGGGCGGGCGGACCCTAACGGGCGGGTCGGGCGGGCGGGCCCAGACGGCGGGGTCGAGCGGGCGGGTCGCTGCAGAGTCAGTCCTGCACGGATCGCGAGGAAGTCCCGAGCGAGAGCGCGAATCCCAAGTAAATCGTGAGGAAGTCCACGGGAGCGCGATTCCCGGATGAATCGTGAGTTGTTCCCGCGTGAGAGCGCGATTTTGAATATAAGCTGTGAAAAATTTGGCGGGAGCCGGTGCTGTTTTAGGTCGGGGGCCAGCTACCCAATTTCAGGAGCAAGAGCTCCCCCTGTAGAAAACAGAGTGCGAGCCCCCAGAGGAGCACATCGAACGAGGAAACACAGTGGGCACCGGGCAGGGGGGATCAGCAATAGGTATTCTTGAGAAGTGAGATTCCGACAATCATGCTCTCATGCGCCATGCTGCTACGTGCCACGTGCATCCATCATGATGCCACCCCCTCTTGGGGGAACTGTGTGAAAACAGGGGCCGATGCTCCCACACCCAGGTCTCCCGCCCAGGAATGTCGAGCCAGCACCTCTCCCGCGGCACTTTCCCGCTTTCGGCTCGCACGACACACAAAAAACAATGTGGCTTCGGAGCGCAGTGAGGATTCGAAACACGAAAGGCTTCGAGCCCAGGAGAGGCAATCGATAGGAATAGAGTTGAAACGCTGAAATACTGAAGACCCAGGAGAGGGGACAATGTATAGGAACATACGTGAAACACAAAGAAGATTCCAGATCCAGCCGAGGGGGAATATGTAGGAGCATGCGTACAACACAAAAGAATCAAGACCGAGGAGACGGGAAATTCATATAACTAGAACCATCGCGCGCGCTTCGCGCGCGCTCAAGTTCTAGCTAGGCTTGATAGGCTAACTCATGTCATCTCATTTTGGTCGCTTCTTGCGTCCTGGGACTCCCTTGGAGGCCCTGCGCAAGCCTCGGAATCGTATAGAAGAGGAGACACGGAAACGCAGAAATCATGAATTCCCTTTAGGTATTCAACGATTTGGGGCCCTCAAAGGCTTCCTGGGTTCTTTTTGGGGAGGTGAGGGGGGTCTGAATTGTGGTCTGTTCTTCACGAGTAGACCGGGGGCCAAACTTGAAAAAAAACAGGAATTGTGGGATTTCCATGTTTTTCCAGTTCCTCGGCGCTGTTCGGCGATGTCTTTTGTTTGTGCCTCGCGGGTTTTGTTCGCCAGGCCCCTCAGGGGTGTGGGATCTTCCGCACCCCCTGGGGGTTCTGGAGGCCTCCTGGAGGCCTGGAGAGCCGTCGGAAGGGTGTCGCGGGCTGCGCGGGAGCGTGTTGGGCCGTTCCATACGTTCTGGGGGCTCCTTGGGGTCGTCATGGGCTGTCCTTCGGCGACTTGGGGTCTCCCCCCGGGAAGCCAGGAGGCGCGGTACCGGCCAGATGTCAGGGGATGTGTAGGACCCTCGAGTAGGAGTCCCACTTTGAAAAAAAGGGTGGATTCTGGGAATTCCTTTTTTCCCTACATAGGCTCTGCCTAGAAGGGTTCTTACTCTCTTAGCTTAAAGGGCGGGCAGTGCTAACCGCCCTGGGCGGTTCCCCCAGTCCCCGCCCCGCGGTTCCCCCAGTCCCCTGAGAGCTTTAGCTTTAGCTTTAGCTTTAGCTTAGCTTTAGCTTAGCTTCAGCTTAGATGCAGCTTAGCTGCAGCTTAGCTTTAGCTTAGCTTCAGCTTAGCTTCAGCTTAGCTTTAGCTTAGCTTTAGCTTAGCTTCAGCTTAGCTTTAGCTTAGCGGCACCTTAGCGTTAGCTTACCTTTAGCTTAGATGTAGCTTTAGTTTAAGCGTAGCTTTAGCTTAGCTTTAGCTTAGCTTTAGCTTAGCTTCAGCTTAGCTTCAGCTTAGCTTTAGCTTAGCTTTAGCTTAGCTGTACCTTAGCTGTACCTTAGCTTTAGCTTAGCTTTAGCTTAGCTTTAGCTTAGCTTGGCTTAGCTTTAGCTTAGCTTTAGCTTAGCTTTAGCTTAGGTTTAGTTTAGCTGTAGCTTAGCCTTTACCGTAGCTTTAGCTTAGCTTTAGCTTAACTTTAGCTTAGCCTTTACCGTAGCTTTAGCTTAGATTTAGCTTAGCTTTAGCTTATCTGCACCTTAGCTTTAGCTCAGGTTTAGCTTAGCGGTAGCTTAGCCTTAGCTTAGCCTTAGCTTAGCTTTAGCTTAGCTTTAGCTTAGCTTTAGCTTAGCTTTAGCTTAGTTTCATATTAGCTTTAGCTTACCTTGAGCTTAGCCTAGCTTAGCTTTAGCTTAGCTTTAGCTTAGCTTTAGCTTAGCTTTAGTTTAGGTTTAACTTAGATTTAGCTTAGCTTTAGCTTTACTGTTCGTACTAATGCTGCTTTCCTAGGGGCTCCAACTCCATGTAGGGTCGCACTGGGATAATTTAAATGTTCAAAATCCTCGATCTTCGAGGGTTGGCAGCGGGAAAACGTGAGAAGGCGAAACACATTAGAAAAACCATGGGACATGAACGACTTTAACTACCCTCTTTGGGCTCTCTCGGGACGGCTCTCGCAGCTCTCTTGGGCTGTTCTTGGAGCCTCGTCGGGGTCTTTCTGGGGTCTCTCAAGGATCGGGGGGGGTGTTTGGGGCCTCTGGGTGGTCCCAGACGCCTTTCGGAGGTCTCTGGAAGTCTCCTGCTCCCGTTCTTGGCCCCATCGTGTGCCTGTTCTGGGGTGGTCTGGGGCTGTCCTGGGCGCCTCTTCGGCAGTCTCGGAGCCTTCTTGGCCTGTCTTGGGGCCGTCCTGAGGGTCTCTTGGGTGGTCTTGGGGCGGTCTTGGGAGCCTCGTCGGCGCTCTTGGACCGTTGGAAGCTCGAAAACGTGAGAAGCCAAAAACATGAGAAAAATCAAATGCAAATCTACGATTTGGGCCTCTTCGGGCCGTCCCGGGGCCTCACGGGCCGTCTTGGGACCCTCTTAGGCCTGTGGGGCAGTCTTGGGGGCCTCTTGGGCCGTTTTGGACGCAGTGGAAGCCCAAAAGGCCAACACGCCAAACATATCAGCTTCCCCATCGGAAATCGACGATGTTTGCTCATTGGGGCTCTATTGGAGTGCCCCTTGAGGCGTGTTCGGAGACTCTTTTTGTGTTGTTGCGGGTCTCTTGGGGACCTCTTGAAGCTTCATGGACGCTTCTTGGAGCCTCTTGGGGTCTCCTGGGGGTCTCTCCGGCCAAATGGCTCGCATTTTCGGTTTCTCGTCCCCGTCTTGGGCGTCGACTTGGGGCGTTGTTGAGCGGTTTAGGCGTCTCGTGGGCGGTCTTGGCGTGGGCCGTCTTGGAGCCCTCTTGGGGGCATCCTTGTCCGTCTTGGGTGCCTTTTGGGCCGTTTTGGACGCAGTGGACGCCCAAAAGGCGAATACTCCAAAAATATCAGTTTTCCGACCGGGAAATCGACGATGTTTGCTTATTTGGGGCTCTAGTGGGGTGCCTCTTGGGAGCCTCCTGGAGGTCTTTGGGGGGCCTCTGGGGGGCCTATTGGGGCCTCCTGAGCGTCTGGGGCCGAAAGCTCGGAATTTGGATATGGCTGTGCACCTCTGGGGCTCCTCTGGGGCTCGTCCTGTGGTTCTCTTGGGCTGTCTTGGGGGGCCCTCGAGCCGGCTTGGGGCCCTCTTGGGGTCGTCTTGGAGCCCTCTGGGGAGCCTGTGGGGCAGTCTTGGGGGCCTCTTGGGCCGTCTTGGACGCAGTGGAAGCCCAAAAAGAGAACACGCAAAAAACATCAGTTTCCCCATGGGAAATCGACGATGTGTGCTTGTTGGGACTCTCTCGGGGTGTCTCTTGGGGCGTCTTCGGGGCCTCCTTTTTCGGGGGCCTTCTTGGCGTCATGGGAGTCGTCTTGAAAGGTGCCTGGATCGAGCCATCGGTGCGGCCTCCTGGGGCTTCCCTGCAGCCTCTTGGGGCCCTGTTGGCCCCGGGTCGCCGAAATCCCGTTAAAAAAAAACAATGAAAATGACGCCCGGGCCCACATTTGTGGTCGCGGCGCCGGCCCCCGGACCTGGTCCCCCGTTATGTATAAGAGACGTAAAACTCCATCCCCAGGACAGGGGCCGCCCGCGAATACCACACATCCTAATACAGAAGCAAGCCTCCTGGGGCCTCCTGGGGCCGCGTGGGGGCGGGGATGCCGAAAAGCGCCCCCCGAACATCCTAATACAGCGAAGTGCGTCCTGGGGGGTCCTGGGAGAAGTGGGGCCGAAAAGCGCTCCCCGAACAAATATCCCAACACAGTGAAGGCTCTCTCGGGACCTCCTGGGGACCTCCTGGGGGCGGGAGGGACGAAACGCATTTTCCGAACACGTGCCCTTGGAGCGTCCTGGGGCCTCCGCAAGTAGCGACAAGAGTGTTCTGACGGACCCCCCCGCGATGGCGGCGCGCGTAATATTTGGCGATAACGGGCGCTATGGCGGGGGGGGCGGGGAGGGGGGATAACGCAGCGCCCCCCCCGCCGCGCGGTTCCGGCACCACGGGGGCAATTGTCGCACGCTCCGGGCTAGCGGCCGCCATCGGCCCCGCCCCCCCCCACCCAGATGACGTCACGTTCCGGCGATAACGGCGCCCAGGAAAGCTCAGGAATGACCGAAGCCTACAATCAGCAGCATGCAGGCGGCGATCTGCCCCACAGCGCCTGCGTGCACCACTATGTTCGCGAGCACCACAGCGCGCGTGTACACCATAGCGTTTGCGCACACCGCAACAGCCGTTTTTTCCCTACCTAGGTTCTGCCTAGAGGGTTCTTACTCCCTTTCGTAAAGGGGACGGGCAGTGGAACTCGCCCCGGGCGGTTCCCCCAGTCCCCTGGCAGCGGTTCCCCCAGTCCCCTGGGAGCTTTAGCTTCAGTTTTAGCTCTAGCTTTAGCTTTAGCTCTAGCTTTAGCTCTATGTTTAGCTTTAGCTTTAGATTTAGCTCAGCTTTAGCTTAGCTCGAGCTTAGCTTTAGCTTGTCTTTAGCTTAGCTTTAGCGTAGCTTTAACTTAGCTTTAGTTTAGCTTTAGCTTAGCTCTAGCTGAGCTTAGTTTAGCTGTGGTTTAGCTTTAGCTTAGCTTCGGCTCAGCTTTAGCTCAGCTTTATATTAGCTTTAGCTTAGCTTTAGCTTAGCTTTACCTTAGCTCTAGCGTAGCGTTAGCTTAGCTTTAGCTTAGTTTTAGCTTAGCTTTAGCTTAGCTTCGACTCAGCTTCAGTTAGGTTTTAGCTTAGCTTTAGCCTAGCTCCACTTTGGCTTCTATATTAGCTTTAGCTTAGCTTTAGCTTAGCTTTAGCTTAGCTTTAGCTTAGCTGTAGCTTAGCTTTAGCTTAGCTGTAGCTTAGTTATCGCTTAGCTTTAGCTTAGCTGTAGCTTAGCTTTAGCTTAGTTTAGCTTAGCTTTAGCTTAGTTCTAGCTTATCTTTACTGTTACCACGAATGCTGTTTCCTAGGGACTCCAACGCCTAGCGAGGGTCGCACTGGGATAATTCCCCTTCCTGTTTAAGGGTGGCCATCCCAAGGGCAACTGAAGGCGACCGTCGGGCCCCCCGTGGGCGACCTCGCCGCCGCCCAGACGCCCCCCGCAAGGGGCGCCAGGGAGACGGCGGGGCCGCCCACCGCAAGCTCGACCGCGGGAGAGGGCGGGGGCGAGAGGAGGGCGGGCGGCCCTAGCCCCAGGAGGCGGCAGCAGCCGCCCCAGCGCCCGCGCCGCGGGCCTCCGCGCTCCGCACCAGCTCCAGCAGGAGGGGGCGGCGCAACGCAGCGGGCCCGCGCATGCGGGGCAACGGGGCGCCCTTCTCCTGCAGCATGGCCAGGAGCTGGTTCTGCGAGAATCTTAAGGCGTCGAGGAGGTCCAGCACGCGCTGGCGAAGGCCTCCGCCGACGGCGGCCGCCCGAGCATCGCCGGGAGCGGCAGCGCCCGCCGCCGCGCCCAGCACTGCGCGCCTGCCGCCATCGGCCCACGCGTCGCCCAGGACTTCGTCGAGGGCGTCGCCGTCGTCGCTGCCGCCAGGAGCGGCCACCGCCAGCGCCAGGCCCGCGGGAGGTACCGCCCCCGCCGCCTCGCGCGCAGCAGCTGCCGCGGCCTCGCAGCCGCCGAAGTCGACGTCGTCGGGGCCCAGGCCGAGGAGAGGGCGGCCGCCCGCCCCACCAGCGGGCGCGGCGGCGGGCGGCCGTGCGCCGGGCCCGCCGGCGCCGCCAGACGCAGCACGGCGCGCCTCCGCGAGCCGGCGCCTCCGGCGCCTGCGCCGCTCCGCCCTCGCCGCCGAGGCGGCGGGCGGCGCTCCTCCTCGTCCGACTCCTTCATCATGAGGCGTCTCAGCGGCGCCGCCAGCCGCGGGCGCGGGCGGGCGGGAGACGGCCGCCGCCGCCGCCGCAACCGCCGCGCGCGCCACCGCGGCCGCGGCGCGCCTCGGAGCGCCTGCATCGATCGCGGCGCGGACCGCAGCCCCGACCAGGGCGGCGGCCTCGGCCGCAGGGAGGCCCCCTCTAGGCCCCGCCATCCGCACGCCGCCGAGGAGGGCGCGGAGGAAGGCCTTGCGATTGCTTGAGCCAAAATGACACCGCCACAGCCGCGTGCAACGCACCGCTCGCGCACACCACAGTGTTTGCGTGAACTCTGCGACCAGGCCTGGGAGGACGACGTGCACGCGAGGCCCTGGAGCGAGAAAAAAGCGACGCACTTGCTCCTGCTGGGCCATGGCGGCTCGGGGAAGACGCTCGTGGTGCAGAAGGGCGTCTTCCTCATGGCGGAGTATGCGTAGACCTCGTCGTCGACGGACAAGGCCAGCGCGATGGTCGCTGCCGTCTCGAACGCGCAGAGATCGCGAAGGCTAGATCGCTGCACAACGCCTGTGCCATGCGAGTCCAAAAGTACATCAACGCGAAGCTGAGGCCTAGGGACACGCAGAAGAGGTCGAAGAAGTTTTGGGAGCACGTCCGCGCTGTCGCCACCGAGGAGGTGAGCATGGTGGCGGCCGCGCGGCACAAAGCGCTGGACTTTCGCGCGCGCCACGGACGCAGCGACGCGCACGACGTGCAGAAGTCCACCTGCAAGCGGCCGCGCCACCGCCTCGGCCGCGCCCCCATCGCGTTGCACCTCGGCGATCTCTTGCAGCTGAAGCCCACCGGCAGCATCGGCCTCCTGACGGACGTGATCGAGCTCCCGGACGACGGGTCCTACAAGTACAGCGCGGGCGCGGCCACAAGAACCCCCCGCAAGAAGCCCAACCCTGAGAACCTGCGCGCGAGGTGCACCAGCAGGGGAGCCCGGAGCACCCTGAACGCACAGCTTCTTCAACGGCTGCGGGAAGTCGCCGCGCAGCGCGAGGAGCAAAGAAACCCGAGATACCCTGGCGAAGAGCACATGGTTTCCTGTTGCGCGCCCCCACTGTATGTGGAACCGCCGACGGCGGAGATTCAGCACGCCATCAAGGTCTTCTATCAGATCCCCTGTGTCTTCGAGCTGAAGGGCACGAAGCGCTTCGAGCCCGGGGGCCCTTCGATCACGCTCCTGGGCTGCACGCGCGAGGGCAAGCCCTTCACACCAGAGGTCTGGTCCGCCTGGGAGAAGACGTTGGCCTCGCACAACCACGGCGTCCTGGACCCGCGGCGCCAGCACGATAACTCTCGGCCCGGCTACGGCATGGGCATCTACTGGGAGACGCTGGCGAGGTGGATCAACACGCGCGCTCGTCGCGACGCGCGGCGTCTGGGCGCGCCCCTCGTGGTCTTGCAGACCGCGGACGAGAGCAACGCGATTCAGGGCGATCCCAACGTCCCGAACACGCACAAGACGGACCACATCCACGGCGCATTGCCAGCCCATGACGGCATGGAGGCGCGGCTCACGGCAGCGCAGGAAGAGCTGAAGAAGTTGAGGCTCGCGCAGGAGCAACGGGCCACCATCGCGCCCTTCGAGTTCCACCCCGACGACGGGAAGCCTTACGAGAGGCCCTCGCCAGGCCAGCTCTTTCGCCCCCGCTTCCTACCGCGGGGGATCTGGCTGCAGGCGCACGGCTTCAAAGAGTCTCCGACAGGGCGCCGAAGGCGCCGACGGCGACGGCCAGGCCGAGGCGCGGGCGCGGAACTTGCTGATTTTCAAGCACTGCGAGCAGGAGCTCACCTGGCAAAGCTTGGGGCCGCACGCCGTGCGCCGCTCGGGGTTCACCGCGGCGCCCGCGCCCTACCTCACCTCCACGCTGTCGCAGGGCCAGACGCTGCGCAAGGGCGTCACCATCGACTGCGCGAGGGGCAAAGCCGCCGGCCGCACGGCCATGTTGGACGACCAATGGTGGCTGCACCTCTACGTCATGTTCTCCTGCGCCACGTGCACGCGGAACACGCTGATCCCGCGGCCGCCGCCGCGAGAGTTCCTGGAGCGAGGGCCGCCGGCATCCTTGCGGAAGGCGCTCCTGGAGTCCGACATCAGAGCAGAGAGCTCCAGGGCAGAGGCGGAACACGTCGTGGCAGAGCTGGGCTTCGTGCTGGCCCCCGCCTGAGCGCGACGGCGCCCCGCTCGAAGCCCGCGCGGCCGCCGCAACGGCTTGGTCTCGCGCGCCAGCGGCTCGCGGGGTAACCCCGACGGCCTGGCCCGCGGGGTTGCCCCACCGGCTGCGGCGCAATGCGGCAATTACAGATTGCGCCATTGCTGGCCGAGGCAGCGACGGCGCCGAGGAAAATCGGCATGCGCGATCATGCGATAGAAAGGGGAAGAGGCGGCGGGAAGTGAAAAAAAAGGGCGAGGAGAGGACAACGCAGGGAGCGGGAGGACTGCCTGCGCCAGGGCGAGGAGGCGAATGACGCAGAGGAGACAGTAAAGACACCCTCATCAGGAGGACGACTATGAGGGTTCTTTCCAGATTAGCCGAGAGGATTCTCATGCGGGGCCCTACCGCCGGAGTAATTTTGCATTGCAGCTTCGCCGCTCTACCACCAGCTTTGGATTCCGCGTGCGAGGCAAAGGCGCTTTGGGGAGATCCAGGGAGGGTCTGAAGCCCACGGCGCCAACGACACTGATCAAAATTACAATTTTTGTTTGCATTCAATGTGTTTTTGCATTGCAATTTTATGTGCATTGCAACATTGCCGCAGGGATGGAGGGCACGCCGCAGGGATGGAGGAGGAGGAGGAGGAGGAGTAACTAATCCAGGAGCCGCGGCTGGGGGGCCGAGTCACCATGCAAGGTATTGCTGCCTTGCTCAAGGAGCAGCTCGGCCCAGTAACTTCGGCAGTCGCCGGCCTCCGCAACGACTTCTCGAAGCTCGACGGCTCCGTCGTTGAGATGAGGGAGGCGCTGACGCAAAGCTTGGACACCATGGAGCAGCGCCTGAATGTGCAGGACATCCGGGTGGACAAGCTCGAACAGCTTTGCAAGACATTCGAGGCTCCTGCATTCCCATCGGCCGATGCCATGGAGGCGAAGATCCGCGAGTGCATCCACGAGTACCTGCTCAGCGAGGGCGGGCACTACAAGGTGCGCTTGCCGGACCAGACCTCCGAGACCACGGACAAACGAGCGGCAAGCATGGTCATCGGCAACCTGGACGGGCTCGGGGACCTCATGATGGCGACGACGTGGTTGCAGGATAACCCCAGGAAGCATTTAAGAAACCCCCCCCCCTTCCGGCAAATCGATAACCCTTCCGCACCCTGGAAGCGTTACCTGGCACCAGGAGCCCTCCTCCTCCTCCTCCTCCTCATCCTCCTCCTCCTCCTCTCCTCCACCCACGAACTTCCTCCTGCCCCCTCCTCCTCCTCCTCCTCCTCCTCCTCCTCCTCCTCCTCCTCCTCCTCCTCCTCCTCCTCCTCCTCCTCCTCCCGCGCCCCCCTCCTTTCGAGAGCCCCCTCCTGAGAGCCACGCAGATTTGAATTTCGAATTTCGATTGTAGCCCAGGGGCCAGGCCTCCGCGAATTTGTTGTGTGTCCGGGTGCTAAACCTATCGTGCGGTTATTTCGGCCCCTCGGAATATCGAATAAAAATGCGGTGCTAAGATATCGCCGGGGGGGTTCTTAAATGCTTCCTGGGGTTAAGCTATCGTACCTCAATGGCCCAACTCCTACGAAAACATATTCAAAAGGCAATTTCTCTGGCATTCTATTCGCAGAGTTTCCTTCTCAGATACTTCGGGATAGTGCTGTCGACCTCTCACGCTCGGCCGCCCTGACCAACGGCAGCAAAAAGGCGTGGGCCACGCAGGACCGCCCCCCAGCGGAACGAGCAGCTCGCAGCTTCTGCCTTGGCTTGAAGCGGGTGCTGAAGGAGCAATGAGAGATTACATACACGATCTCCGTGAGCGAGGGTAACCCGTACGTCGTCACAGTAGGGGGCGAGCACGCTCTGACGGCGAGGGTCGAGGACAAGTCTGTGCACTATGAGTGGCAGGGGGATTGGAAGACTTGGAGCGACCTCCACAACCACCCTCGTATCAAAGAGTTCCACGCGAAATCCTCGGAGCTGCTCGAGAAGGCTTCGAAGGGCATGAGAGGCACGAACTACAAGGGCAAGGGCAAGGGCAAGACGGACAAGGGGCACCAGCAGCCAGGCGGACACCCTAGCGCGGCCACTGCTCGTGGCGGACCGGGTGGCTCCTACTAGGGGTCACGACGGCACATTGGTTCGCAGATCAACCACGGCAGCGCGACTGCCCGCGCGAGCTGTCTATTAGCTCAGCCGTGCGGTCGCCTGCCACGAGCTTCACCACACACAGTTTCACTACATGATGCCCTTTGGCCGCCGAGTGGGGCCCGTCATGCACCTTGCATGCCAGCTGAATTTGTCCCTCAACACGGAAGGCCATATCATTTCAAACAGTTACAACCATGCAGACCAAGCGATGCATGCTCCTTCGCCTCTTGGAACGTTGAAGGCCTGGGTATCGACACGGACTCGACCAAGCTTGAGCAGATAACGGGAATCATGAAGCAACGTAGGATCGATGTCATGTGCTTGCAAGAAACGCACGTGCCTGGGGCACCATACTTTGCGCAGGACGGTTGCTTGATCATTTTATCGGGTGGTTCGGCCGGGAAGCGAGAATACGCAGGAGTTGGTTTTGTGGTCGCCCCGTGGCTGCGCCATTCCGTCATGGGTTTCGCACAACTCGGCAGCCGCATTGCTACGCTGAAGATCCGTGCGCCGGGAGGGCCCCTCGCTCTGGTGACAGCGCATGCCCCGCAATCAGCTCGTGAGTTCGACGTCTGGCACTCGTTCTTCACGGATCTGCACGCCGCCGTTGTCGTGTTCGGCGATATGAACGCTCGGTTACCCCCGAACTTCCACGAGGAGACGGCGGTTGTCGGTCCGCACGCCTTCGGTGACCCGGCGTGCGTCCCCGACGCCACGAGCAATCAGCATTTGTTGGCAGAGCAATGCATTACGTTGAACATGGTGGTTGCGAACACTTTCCTGGATAGACCAGTGGTCGAGAAGGTGACGTATTACGACTTAGGCAAGGACCCGACGAGCGAAATCACATGCAAGAAGTTCGCTGAGATTGACCATCTCATCATTGACGAACGTTGGCAACACGTTGTTCGATCGGTGAAGTCTGACCGCTCTCTTGCCTTTGCCTCCCATCATTTTCTCGTTCAGGCAACTCTTGACGTGGATATACCAAAAGCGGGGCCGACCGGCCGCTCTCCGAGATTGGACCCGGCATCTCTGCAACGGCCGTCTGTGGCGGGACAATTCGTCGGCTCATTTGTCGAGGCTGCAGCGGCGGGGCCTGCCCCGCCAGGCGTCGACGACCATGCACAACACGTTGTTCGATGTCTGGAATCAGCAGCAGAACAATGTCTGGACGGCCGGCAGGCGCAAGCAAAGAGACCTTGGATCCGCAGGGGGACGCTGGACCTGATTGAGCTGCGAAACCAAGCCCGGACATCGCGCCAGTTCACTTTAGAACAAGAGCTCAGCCGCCAGGTTCGACAGTCTGCCCGAAAAGACAGAGCGGCCTGGTTGGACGACATGCTTGCAGACGGGAGCTGGGAGAGCATCCGGCGATTCAAAAAGAGAGGGGTGAAGCCCCAAGGAAGACTGAGAGACGTCAAGGGCGACTTGGTGGACAGCACGCACAGAGCGGAGACCATGGCAACTTACCTCGCAGATGTGCAGTGGCCCCCACCCCCTCCTTCGCGGCCCATCCCACTTGGACAGAGGTCTGCGCGGGATCTTGACTTGCCGGCAGAGGATTTCACTGCAGTCGAGCTGCGCAAGGTGCTCGGCAACCTCCGAGCAGGGAAAGCAGCTGGACCAGACGACGTCCCGCCCGACTTCTGGAAAGTTCTACGCGGAAGTGATGATGCTTGCTCCGTTCTCTTGGAATTGCTCAACCACTGCTGGCGGCAGAAACAGATACCGCAGACGTGGCGGCACAGCCGGGTCAGCTCAATCTACAAGAAAGGAGACGAATCTCTGCCGGCTAATTACCGGCCCATCTCGCTGCTGACGGTGAGCTACAAGATCCTGGCCGCGCTTCTGCTGGCCAGAATTGCTGATGGTGGCGCCGAGGAGCGCCTTCGGCCGAGCCAATTTGGCTTCCGAAAGAAACGGAGCGCCAGGGATGCCGTCTTCATCATGCACAGGTACATCGAGCAAGCGTGGGCCGGAAAAGACAGCAAACTTTCTGCCGTTTTGCTAGATTGGTCCAAGGCGTTCGACCGGGTGGACCCCTCCGCGCTGTTGGTAGCCCTTGACCGTTTTGGCCTAACTGACCCATACATCAAGATGATCGCTGCCATATACGACGGTCGCACGTTCGAGGTGAAGGACGAGAATGGCTGCAGCAGCCGGCATGCGCAGTGCTCCGGCATCGCGCAGGGATGTCCCTTGAGCCCGTATTTGTTCATCATTATGCTGAGCGTACTGATGGGGGATGTCGAGCAAGACGTTATCTCGCAGTTTGGACGCTCGAGCGGTGATGCTTTCATCGCCGACGTGGCCTACGCTGACGACACGGCGCTGGTGTCGAATGACGTCGCAAGGTTGCAGTTCTCCTTGGACAAGCTGATATTCAGAGCTCGCATGTACGGACTGGAGCCCAACTGGGACAAGACCGTGCACATGCGCATCCGGCACAACGAGGACATCCACACGCCGCAGGGCATGCCGCTCAAGACGGTCACCTCGACGGTCTACCTAGGCAGCCTCCTCAGGGCAGACGGGAAAACAGGGGCATCCGTTGCCCGACGCGTAGGTGAAGCCCGCGCGTCTTTCGATGCGCTGCAAGCCGTTTGGAAGCATGCCAACATAAGTAGGGCAAGAAAGGTTCATCTGTTTAGGGCGTGCGTTGTGTCTAAACTCACTTACAGCCTCGAAACACTCTGTCTGCACACGGCAGACAAGGTAAAAATCGACGCTTTTCAAGCTCAGTGTCTGCGTAAGATTTTTAACATTGCACATTCGATGAATTCCCATATTAGCAACGCAGAGGTCCGGTGCAGGGCAAACCAGGAATGTTTAAGCCAGCTTTTGCTTGCCAGGCAATTGTTTTACTATGGAGAGCTGTCCACCCTGCCCAACGAATCGCTGACTCGACAGAGTGTCTTCCAGAGCGGGAATTCCCGTCTCCTCGACCCTGAGAAACGCCGCAGGGGGCGTCCAAGGTTACAGTGGGCTGGGCTACGATAATGCACGCGCACGTGGTGACACTAGCAACGTGCATGCACGGCGGGGCCTTGAGTCAGGAGGAGGCCGTCCGACAAACGATCGGGCAGAGCAGTTTCAATCAACGCGCGTGGAAATAAGCAGTGTTGAGGTACTGTTTAAATTGACATGAATTTTATCACATGTTTTAGGGTATGCTGCATACTACTTTGAATGTTTACCCCGGTTTCCCCCCGCCCGCCTGCCCTCCAGGTGGTGTCGTCGTCCCCTCTTCCGCCGTCCTGCGTCGCTCCTCTGCCTGCTCTCTCCCCCCTGCTCGTCCCTCGGGCGGTCGCCCGGGCTTCGCCCTCCTCTCCTCTTTCCGGCGTCGTGTCGCTCGCTCGCCTCCCTCCCCCGGCTCCGGGTTCGTCCTGGCCCCCGGGTGTCGTTCCCTCCTCTGCCTCCTGCTGCCGCTGCTCTCCCGGGTCGTCCACCGAGTGGGGTTTTTGGCGGGTCGGGCACGGAAGCGTAGATCTTTAGAGAGTCCCTGCGCATGGAGCCGGAGCCGGCGACGATGGCTATGCTTTGCTTCTCGCATTGTCGACGCCAGCGTACTGCTGTATATACTCATGCATGCGATCTGCAACCAATGTGCCGTCTAGGCACGGTTCACTTGACTTGACTTGCAACCTTGCCGTTACGCGACGGTTTTATTATCGCCCGCCGAGGGCATAACCTATGGCGCAACCGATCGGATACGGTGTCATTCTAAGCCGCTTGAAGCGAAAAGTTGTCATGCCCGAGCGCCTTACTTTGCTTTGGGGCAGAGAAAATGATAGGGCAGCTGACGCAGCTCTCTGTGGTTTTCTCCTTTTCTGGGTTCTCGACTTGGTTATCCTTGTTGTTTTTTTCTCCCACGGTCCCAAGAGGGCCCCCTAGGTTTCCAAGAGGGCCCCCAGAGGCGCCCAAGGGGCCCCAAGAAAAACTCTCAAGAGGCTTCCCAAGACTCCAGAGCGGTCTCAAAGAGGCCCTCAAGAGGCCTCAAGAGCCTCCCCCCAGAAGCAGCCGAAATGCTCCAAGAGGCTCCAAGGACTGCCAAGAGACGCCCAAGACACCCCAAGAGGCCTCCAAGAAGCGACCAAAAGGGGCCCCAAAGGGCCCCAAAAGGCGATCTTGACAGTCACAGAGGAGGCGGCTAAATCCCACCAGCCCTTAGGGCGTGAGTGGCTTTGATATACCCCCCTCCAACCCCCCTTTTCCTCTGCGACACCTCCTCCCGCTGGACCTGGACGGGGCCTCTCGCGAGCGGTCAGAGCGTCCAATTTGGTCCAAGATGGCGCCAAGAAGGTATCAACGAGCTCAATAAAACTGGCCTCCAAGATCGCTGAAGATCGCCCAACATGGCCGAAGATAGCTTGCAACAGACCTCCAAGAGGCTTCAAGATCCCTCCAAGACGACTCTAAGTGGCCGCAGGGCCCCCCAAGGACGCCCTGGAGAGGCCAACAGCCGTCCAGAAATTAATACAAATCAATGTTGCTGTTTGCCTTCTCGTCTTTTTGCATCCGATGGGCTTCTGAAGCCTCGAGATGCTTCCGGCATGGACCCAGATATCCCCAAGAAGGGTCCAAGAGACGTCCAAAACGGCCCCATGGGCGCCCGGGGCTCCCCTGAGAGCGCCCCAAGAGAGCTCCAAGAGGCGATTTGGAAGGTTCCGACGGGGGGATCTAAATTGACGCCGCCTTCTTCGCTGGTCGACGACGGCCGAAAAGAGGCCCAAGAGGGGCCCCAGATGGCTCGAAGTTCAAGAGCGCCCCGGGAGGACTGCAAAAGGCCGAAACCCTGCTAAAATCTGAACTCGCTGGCCCAACGGGCCAGAGGCGTGCTAAAATCAACGATATTCCTAGTTCGCGCGCGCGGGCCGGCCCGGCAAGCTCCTGGCAAGGTTCGCCCAAGGATGCCGGAACTCCCCAGGGCGGTTTTCCGGGCCCCCAGAGCGCTCCAAGACGGCCTCAAAAGGCCCCTAAGATGGTCCAAGAGGGCTCCGAATCGCCGACCCATCGGTCCAAGACGCTGGAGATAGCCTCCAGACGGCCGCAGACGCCTCCAGGACGCCTCCAGGAGTTTGAAAGGGGCTGGGAGGCCCAACCAGAAGCTTCGCCTTAGGAAAAGCCCAGCTCCCGCTCTGTTGTACCGTAGTAACGATAGTCCCAGTAGTTGGAGGCGAGCCATCTCAAGCAATTTTGGCATCCATGGCAAATGGCACACCTCGCGCTGAGGTGTAGTCAGATCTGGACGGCCACCCGCTTTGAGCCAAGCAGCCGAGGATGTACGCTCGTTCCCACTCACATGCAACACCCAGCTCACTATAGAGTCGGGGGGAAGGGAGACGAAGCGTGAATCCGTCGCCCCTATACAGCAGGCACAGCAGCTACCATTTACAAAAGGGCAGCAAAAAGGGCGGGGCCGTAAGGAAGGTGGACCCGCACGCACGTTGCCTCGCCTGCACTATACTGTGCATACGAGTACTCCTCAGGCGGCTACAGAACGAGATGTCTGGCCAGCCCGATAAGGAGCATGACGCTTTAAAATCATGTTTGCAGGATTGTGTACCTCCCATGACCTGTAGGAGCATCTCTGTCGATGCTCCCCTTGGTGTGAGCGTCCGCGGTCATATCGCGGGTGTCACACCACTGAATACTGCGCACGATTCCTCACTCCATCATCTGTCGTATCCAGTTGATGTGTCCTAACGGGGTGCACTCAGCCGGCTTCTTCTAGTCTTTGCTTGACAAGGACTTAAAACAGACTCAGCATCTATGGTCAAAGCGACCTTTGAGGCTCAGGTCGCCCAACTCAAGTATGTCTTTCAAGTGAGTGGGAGTGAACGGCCCTGCGTAGAGCTCGCGCAGAGTCACGATCGCGGGAGAACAGTCCTCCAAGTTTTGGGCCGCTGCGAGTGTCTCTGCTGAATAGCTCGAGCGGAACTCCAAGCGGTGAGACTTGCAGTGCGCATCGATCAAGTGAACGACGGGCTTACCGGATGGCGTGCTTCCACGCCGTAGCAGGTTTGCCCTGCGAACATCATAGCCTTTGACTTCGCCAACGGCATCTCCACTCAGGCGTCGGTAACCTGAGTCGCCGCGCAAGTCAACCTCGCCCGTGGGGGGGTCATCGCCTCGTAGACAATCTTCTTAGGACAGGCCTGCAATGTCCTGGTCATCGCGTTCAGTCGTCGCACTTGCATGTCGGTCGGTTCTTGGACACATTGAGACAACATACACCATCAACCACACATGGGTGATTAATGCATACGCCATTGCGCCTCTAAGGCTGACGATCATGTCTGCTACCCTCTTGGCTGCCTGGACGTCAGCGTCGGCGCCTGTAAGTTCCGGATGCTGTATAGGACGGAGCTGTGTGATGTATTCGTCTTGATCCAAAGTGACACTGTCGCCCTCATCCTCGGTATACTTCACAGCACAGTTGGTGTATGTGTGCTTGTTGAGTTTACACTTATCAAAGGTGTCTTCTACGCACTTGGCGCACTTGTCAATGGTGTCCTCTGTGCCGGCCATATTGATGTCATCGACATGTTTGGCCGTGAGCAGGGTACTGCTCGCCTCGAACTCCTCGTCGTAGGACGTGGGTCTGCGACCGAAACCTCTTGTGGTCCTTCTGAGCTTGAGTGAGAAAGCTCCAGGTGCGTCCTTGGTGCCCGCGCCTGTGCTTCGACTCGTCGCAGTGTTCGAATCCTGGGAGAGTTCGAAGCACCGTAGCCGATCCAGGCGGCAGGGTAAAGCACACCACACGTTCTTGTTCACCAATTGCCTCAGCAAGTTCCTGGTAGGTCAACCCTGTCGGGGAGGCCGTGTTGAAGCCGAGGGAAGCAATGGCCCATTGCTTCTTGCACGCTGCCGCGCTCGCGAGCAGTCTCTGGCTCGACCGCCGCGCCGCCCCCGAAAAGGTTTCCACATCGAAGGCTTCAAGGTCCATGAAGCCTCGAAGCACCAGGCGCAACGGGATGGCACGCGTCAGTTCGCCCTTCTCATTCTGCACATGTTTGACATTGTACACATACAGCGAAGTCATGATGTTTGACGCCTTGGATATACCTTGCATGTTGAAGCACTTGCTGTCAAACCATGTCTTGAATTCAGTGTATAGGGCTCTCGATAGTTTCTCGGGATTTGCCTGGACGTCAACCTTCGCGAGGAGATCGTCTTCCTTGACGACCGCGGCTCGCTTTGCAGCGGCGGCAACATAATCGCACGGTGGCCACACGGTCGGCATCGAATATCCTTTGCTGTTGTTCGGACAGGACCACATTTGACACTTCTGCCGTAAAGCAGAGTTCTTCAGATTGTCCATTTTCGTCTGAGTCCAGTCCGTAACTGCAATATTCGACCGTGGAGCACAGTGGGACATGATACGTCTCCTCGACGTCAGAGTCGCGTGGGTGCCCCCACTTAGGCAGGTGCCCCCGCTGTTCTTCAGCTACAGTGATCAGCACACTGTTGTCTGGAATCATGTGTGGGTACTGTGAAATGATCCTCTCGTGAAATTGCCTCCAGCAGTTCCCTTTCGTCTTTGAATTCTGTATACCACACTCCCATAATGTGTGCCTCGAGGTCAGCCTCCGATTCCTCATATATCGTGGGAAGCCGTCAACCCTCCTGCGGTGGTTCGGCTTCTAGGGCTTCTCTTGCGGTTCCGTCCAGTGTCGGTGCATCCGCCAATTCCTCAAACTTTGTCATATACTGGTCAAAGCCCGCTTGAGGTTTGGTGGACTTCAGGCTCTGGATGATTCTGATGCGCTGATCCAGATATATCGTGAATGTTAAGAGCGGCGCCTTCTGCTTCATAATAGTGAAACCCTGGATACACATCGTTGTCATAGTGGACCTATGTGCAACTGTCAGCGTAAACCACCGGAAGTAGCTCGTGGATTCCCCTGGCTAACCCAACCGAAACTACGTTCTCCACGCGGAAGAAGTTTATGATAAGGTATTGCAAAGCCAGATTTACCTTAGGAGATAGTCGGCTTGCACTTGTCATCTGAAGCATCCCCGTCTTGGTCGGGACATAGCCACATGTCATAGCAGGTCCCCCCGCAGGTAAACTGGCTACGAACGTCAACACTGCCCGTAGTGAGGTGTTGTCGGAGCCGATCTCCCTGGCTAACAAAGCTTCAATATATAATGAATAACGTGCATCGCCGCAATGTACCTGAACGTCGCGGCTTCCCACTCGAATGATGATCGACCCCTCTCGGGATCGTTTCTTACGACCGGGAATGGGCCATTCCAGCCTCCCCAGTCGTCATTCGTGGTTGCGGGGCTATGGTCAACTAAATCTCCTTCATCGTAGTAATGCTGGCAGGTGATACTTGTCTTGGTGCGCAATGCACGATTGGTCTTGGCTACTGCACTGGCATGTGTGTTAGCTTCAATGCATACCTCGCGTATCATCTGTTCGCGAGAATGATCCGACGTTTCCGTCGGCTGTTCGTGATCCAGGATAAGCAAGTCAGGAAACATTGCCGGGCGCCGTCCAAACAGGGCGCTGCATAGAGACACCTCGCTATAAAAGATGAACGCGCTGGCGGCAAACAAGGCTTCATGCGGTAGTCGCGTGAACAGAAGAGGTATGTCTAACCTGTTGAGTACAGCTTCCAAGACATGAAGTAGATGGCGCAGTATGCCACTTCTGGCTTCGATCGCCGTTGCGTGTTGTCCACGCGCACGTATCCGTAGTTCAGTGTCCTTTGCCTTCAGGACTGCGTTCGCCATTGTCGTTGTTGAGGGCACCCTCTCCATCGGAGTAGAATATCTTTGCAGGTCAAAACTGCATCCAGCAATGATGGTACGCATCCCGGCTACTGGTCATCGTCTTGTCTGGTATCTCCATTCCAGTAGCATAGCGAATACAACGGTCGCTGATATGAAATATCTTATGTTCGTGCTTGTAGAACATAAGGTCGCATTCACTTTCTTTGTTGAACTTGCCAGGCAGCGCAGTAGATGGCATAACCGCATGCCCAGGCTTGTCCGAAGCCCTGCACTCCCGACATGTATGGCAGACACCTTTAATCAGGTTGAGTCTGACGCTGTCCAGACCTAGCTTGGTTGAGACGAGTCTCATCTTAAGATCCTTCGCATGGAGCCAACGCAAGTGTAGCTTCCGCAGCTCGCGCGTTACCATGCTTGGGTCAAGGCGTCGTGAGTTTTGTAGACTGAGTTGTACGTCGAACCTTGAATAGTCTGGAAATGGATCTCCTCCTTGCTGTCGGCCAAATCTGACTCTGACCTGTGGCAGTCGGATGTAGCCATCCTAACTCCCAGCTCCGCTCGAGGCAGGTTGCCCTGCACAGGTTCAGCAGCATGTCTGCCTACTGTAATGCCGCGGCTGCTGGCGCCCGCTGTGGGTCCGGCTCTAGAGCCGAGCCTTGGTGCTCGTAGCCGCACAAGTGGTCGCGCGGCTTGTGCCTCGGGCGGTGGTGCTGCTGGTTCGGCAGGAGCCGGCGGCGCCTGTCCGTGATTGTCGGGCAGCTTCCAAGGTTTGGCAAACTTGCATTTGCCAGATGTCCGTGCATGTCCAGGCTTGTTCTGGCCGTAGTTCTTCTTGCAGCTCGGACAGTCCCAACGGTAGTCTTCCTTATCATACCACCTGCTATGCTTGGGGGTATGTCATGCGAGGGAGAGCACAATTTAGCATTATCCGCGCACGCCGGACATCCAAGCCCTTCCGAGGGCGGTCCCGTGATCGAACCGTCGGGTTGTCGAGGGATAGTTGGATCGTCAAGATCATATCCCCTCACGCTGGTGACTAGCACGGTGGAAGAATGAGGGTGACCATGAAAGGGATCACGGTTTACCTGGAACAGATCGCGCGCGATCTGAACTGCGTCGACGAGAAGTAACTGCATATTTGATATATATATATATAATCTGCAGCCATTGACAGTTCATTGTGCCATACCGACGCACGTTGCTGATGACCAAAACATCGGCTTCGATCAAAGAGTGTAAGTAGACGACGGTGGTTGGCCATGATCTGTCGGTTTCCGTATCAATACCCCATAGGAATCACGTAAGCCGGTTGTGCATTGGTCCATATTCACCTTGGAAGTGCCCTTGCATGTGGCCAATGTGGTCCATGGTGGTATTTGATCCACCCAAGTACCCACTGGTTGTTCTCGTAAGTAAAACCGTCGAAGGTCGTTCTGACGCATGGCAACCATGCAACAGAACTTGGCATGAGGAAGATACTCTTTATGGTGCTCATGCCAAGTATCAAAATTGGCTTGGGAATTGAAACATGAAGGTCGTCCAGTCGTTCTGCAGTTGGGTTGTAGCATGACAACATTAACGAAGCACACGTCTACGCAGTGCGCCACTGCATCCTGGACACCCTTGTTTCCGAAGTCAACATATGAGCATTTGTCTAAATCTCCCCCGGAAGACAAACCTCGGCTGAATGATAGCTGCGATAAACCTCCACTTCCTCCACACAATTCCAACATGTCAATCTCGTTGTGTCGTCCATCGCAAAACGTTGGAAATATGGAGAATACACCTGCGTAGGATTCAGGAGGTGGCCAGGCAGGTAATGCGATGAAGGCTACCTCTTCACCGTCGCTTTCCGTGTCGGAGTCAAGGGGAACGTCGGTGTAGTACGTACTAGCTCCCAGACCTTTGAGGTCATCCCCGCTGTCGTCGTTGCCTTCTTCGACTACCTTGGGTACCTTGCCCGGCCCGATGCCCGCTTCTTTGTCGGCTTTATGTTTCTCTTTTTGTTGGATTCGGGCATCGGTCGGCAGCGCTGTCTGCCGCGCAATACCAGGTGAACTTAGGGTCGGAAATCCGGGGATGGAGGAGGGCACGCGGCCTCGCTCAATCGAAGGGGGAGGGAGACGATCGTCATCGACGAACTCAACTCGCCTTGGGCGTGGACGCGGGCCCTCTTGTCCGATGAGAGCCGGTTCTGGCGACTCCCAATATAACCGGGTACGAATGTTTGTTGAACCATTCGGTAAAGGCGCATAGTAATTGCACCCGATAGGCTGGCCCTGGATCTCGATGTCTTGTATAATCTGATTGTCGCCCAGGCTCGTCGTTACCCGTCTTGCAACATTTCTTCATTCAGGGCCATTCCTCGGAGACTGAACGCAAGTTCGAGCTCCTTCATCCACTCGTGTGTGAGTGCCAAGGTGTACAGCGCTCGTGTGGTGTCCCTTTGTTTTGTGTAAATCCATTTGGTCATTTAATCTCGCGGTCATGATAGCCAATGTTTTGTTGCGCCATTCTGCCTTCTGAGCGCCTTGTCCACACCGGCGAAACTCATGCTCAGCAAGTGGGGCGGGCCCCCCTGCAGCTTGACACGTACATCTCCACAAAGTGGTTGGGATGCGCGTGTAGGTAGTTGCCACTTGCAGATATGATCCGCTAGGCAATATATTTTAACGGTCGTATTTCAGACCGAAATGGCAGCATCGCATACGCATGACCTGCAAGTCGAGATCAACAACGGCATCTCGCATGGGACCCTGTTTCCAGAAATAACCTGGCGGTCCCACGTACAATAGACACACGTAGAGCTCGAGCCTTAGTCATCACATGTCGGATGCGTTGATAATGTGGCCCTGCCCGTTTTCCAAGTAACCTAACGTACCAGTCAGCGGGCGTTGCCACCCGCAGCAATTGAGAATCCCCCGAGAATAGAACACCCAAATACTGTGCACCAGTAAAGGTCACAACCTCTGTATGTGTGATACGGTCACACATGTAACCACGAGCTCGGAGTTCAGCGCAAACTGTGCACATGTCTTCTAGGACAAGTGCACGAGAATGATAATGATGCGATGAGCGCGAATTTGCTGCAGCGGCCGCGCAGCCGGGCCCACTGCTGCCCTTGGCAGCCGCGCAGCCGGGCTTGCCGATGCGCCTGGCGCGCACAGCTGGCGCCTGAGAAAAGAACGCAGGTTTCCCCGCGCTAGAAGACAGAACCTGAGTGTTCGGCCTGTCGGAGCAAGCGCGGGTGGCCGTGGCGCGCGCCTGCCCCCGTCACTCATTGTCAAGCGGCGGGGGCGTCCAAATGCCCGTGCCACACTGCGCTGCAGAGCCGCTGCTCGAAGTAAAAAATATCAAACTTCTCAGCGGCATCATCCCCTCCCGCAAGTGCCCCTGCCTCTGCGTCGGGCGGCGTCCACTTATTGCCCCTCGTAGATGGCCTGATAGACATTCGCCTGCAAGTTCCGCAAGGCGAAGTCCTGGTCGGCCGGCGCGGGGATAGTCACGAAGGACGCATCCCTGCGACGCCAGGTCTTCAAGGGGTTATTCACCAAACAAGGACTGGATCGTGAACGCAGGCGTCTCCTCGTCAATGGAGAAGCCGATGCCCTTGGCATCCTGCGACATCATATACGCACGGGCATCGCTCATAGCAGGCGCCCCCGCACTACACAAAGCAGGTTGCCCCGCAGCTGGCTTTGCGTCAGCCGCCTCTTTGACGAGCAGCGGGGCGCCCACGCAGTGAGGGTTGGCCGCAATAGTAAACGACATCGAGCCTTTGCCCTCAGTCGCGGCCCCGCACTCGTCGACCTGGAGCGCCAGGTGCCCAGAGAGCGTTTTCATCAAATCAAGTACTCCGGCAGCCTTCCCAAGGAGGAGCTTGTACATATCAGAGCCGAGGATGACCATCTTCTCGCGCCCCTGCTCCAGGAACCGGATAGTCCTCATGTTAGACAGATTCCTCAGACCCAGGATAGCAGGGAGAGTTTCCCATGAACCCTCAGCCACGATAACTGAGTAGGTATCAAGTCTCGGCACAGCAGGTGCCCCCGCCGGATCCCCCTTTTCCTTGCACGCTATGTTGCGGTGCAAGGACTTGTCGCATACAGCGGCGCCATGTCCCACTCCCGACACGTAGAGCCTCTTCGTCGAATTCAGCTCCTCGACGTCGCTTCCATGGGAGCGGGATGCCCGTTCAAATGTCTGCGCCGTTTTCAAATACATGATGTTGACGTTGCTGCCGATGTCCAGAAGGATTGTCAGCATTCCATACACCATGGCCCCACTGTTGGCGGCCAGGGCCTGCTCATGGCGTTCTCCGAGTATTCCTGGCCCCTCAGACAGCGTCGTACCATGCATGCCCTTGCGGCGCCTTTGCTCCAACACCCAATCGTTCCTTGTCAGAGACGTGAAGACGTTCATGTGTCCGCGGGCCTCCTCCTCCGCAGTGGGGCTCCTCGAAAATCCAGGCCGTGGGATACTCGTCGCGCATGCGCGGGCGTGGTGTAGATGCAAGCGGCATGTTCATGAACGTATCCTCGTCGGCGCGCATGCCTATCTGGTCATCGGCGTTCACCATCAACACAATGCGTAGTATGTCGCGCTGGGATATCGCACTGATGCCGCTGCGCACGCTCGCCGGGCTCTCCGTCCTGCGCTGGCTGCGCGGGCGGGCGCCTCGCCCATATGGCATGTAGGCACGCGGAACTTGAAGCCACTGCGCGCTCCTCTCGGTGGCTCTCTCCATGTGCATCAGCCACAGATCGTTGGCCGGCAACGCGGCAGGTGCAGTCGTAGCAGGTGCCCCTGCATTGTTGGCTGCTTCCGCTGCTAATGGCATCGGAGTATCCAGAGCAGACACGGTAGCTTCCGTCGACGGCACCGCATTGGCTAATGAAGCGGGTTGCCCCGCAGGTGTTGTTGTAGAAACTGCCGCGTGGTTCATCATCATCGCCGCGATGTGGTTAAGCTCTTCGCGAGGGCCCCTGGGTTCGTTAACCCCTCCGAGTATTTCTCCATGACGATTTGCTGCATCCTGATCTCCAGCAAGGGCATAATGAAACTCAGCTGTGATTAGACCAACGCCACTGCAACTAGCGCAGGGCGCCTCAGTTGCAGCACCTTCCATGGTGCCAGCCAACTGTCTGTCTACATGAGCGCGCGCAACTCGGCCCCAGCACTGCGCATGGAATCTGTGACCACACTGAGGCCTCCAGACCTTGTCGCGATGCATGAAGTGGCCCAAGCATATGGCACACTTGTTAAAGGCACCGTCGTTGATGACCGGCGGCGTTGCCGATGGCCCGGCGCGCGTCCGGCGCTCCAGAGCAGTGTAGTTTCACCAACCTAATACTGGATCGGCGGGACCGTCGGTGGCTGCATGGCTGCGCGCGCTGCCAGGTTTAATGCAGGCGTTCCTGCTGCGATTGGAGCAGCAGGTTGCCCCGCACGGCCCAGCACCCCCTTCGCCTGACGCTCATGATTGCGACGCTGGCGGGCCAATTTCATTGAGAGATTGGCCTGCTGCGCCTCGCGAATGGCCAGAGCCCCCAGGCGCAACTCCCCCATCGATGATGGCGCTACCAAGCCAGGGGCCTGTCGAGTTACATCTGAATCCATAGGAGTAGCCAAATATCCATAATGAGGAATCTGGCCCGGCAAACCTGACGCGTGACCATAGCAGCGCGTCAACTGAGACTGATAGAAGTCGTCGGCAGTCGCCCGTACATGCGGATTCTCCAGCTGCGTGCCAACACGAGGGTTACCCGTGACCTGAGCATGGTCGCAGGTGAGGGGGTGAAATCGAAGTGGAACGGAGCGCCCCCCCACCGGGAAATCGGTTTCGGTTTCGCGTTCGCGCGAGCCGCGCGCGCGGGCGAGGCGAAGCTGCGCGGGGGGGGCGAAAAGAAAGTCTCCTCTGGCTGAGGCGCGGCTGGACCACATGATTCCTTTCCGGGGGCCGATGGCCCTCGGTGCCCCGCCGGTGCCCCGCCTCCAGCTGAGGCGCGGCCGGACCGAATGATTCCTTTCCGGGGGCTGGTGGCCTGCGGCGTCCCGCCTGTGCCCCGCCGGTGCCCCGTCGGTGCCCCGATGACGACGATGATGATGGTGGTTGCAATGATGATGGTGTCCCGACGATGATGATGATGTTGGCGATGTTGGTGATGATGATGATGATGGTGGGAAAGATGACGGTGTCACGATGATGATGATGTCGGCGATGATGATGTTGTTGATGATGATGATGGTGCCCCAATGGTGATGTTGATGATCCTAACGATGTTGATGATGATGAGATGATGATGATATTGTGATGAATATGATGAGGATACCCCGATGATGATGATGACAATGAGGTTGATGATCATGCGGTTGATGACGATGGTGATGATGCTGGTGTCCCGATAATGATGCTGATGGTGATGATGACGATGATGGCGTTCCGCCGACGATGATGATGTTGAGGATGAGCACGATGATGATGTGATGGGGATGATTTTGATGATGGGACCCCAATGATGGTGATGACGATGATGGTGATGTTGCTGATGATGGTGTCCCGATGATGATGAGGATTGGGATGATGATGGTGGCGATGATGACGGTGCCCCGATGATGATGATGATGATGACGTTGATGCTGATGTTGCTGATGATGCTGGTGTTCCAATGATGAAGATGTTGATGATGCTGTGCATGATGATGATGGGATGATGATGGTGGTAGTGTTCACATGGTGATGATGGTGCCCCGATGATGATAATGTTGCTGATGATGATGGTGACGATGACGGTGTCCCAGTAATGATGATGATGGTGTTAATGATGATGTTGACGATGATGGTGATGAGGAGGTGAAAGTGATGATGACAGTGTCCCGATGATGCTGATTGGGCTGGTGACGCTGATGACGATGATGTTGTTGCGGGTAACGATGTTGTTGATTGCGAGATCGATTGCGATATCGATACTGGGAGCGATCGCGAGACCAGGTGTGAAATCAATTGTGAGATCGAAAGTGAGATCGATTGTGCAATCGATTGTAAAATCGGTAGTCAGATCGATTGTGAGATCAATCGAATGAAATAGATCGAGTGAGATCGATCGAGTGCGGTCGATCGAGCGACACCGATAATGAAATGGATAGTGAGATCGATAGTGAGACTGATCGAGTGAGACGCTGGTTCCTCCCCCCCCGAACCTCCTCATCACCCGAAGGGTGGTCGTATAGGTAGTCAGGATATAGCGGGAAGTCCATCGGCGGTGCTGCATGGGTGCCCTGCAGCTGTCGGATCGCATGTCGGATAACTGAAAAATGCTGGCACGTATCCGCACCTATTGGGGTTGTCCGGTGATGGACTTGGGTCCGGGACATACTCCCAAGGCGGCGTCCAGCTAGCGCTGGGGAGGTCGATGCCGCCCCTACGCATGCTCTGTGCGGCTTCGCGCATTTGCCGGTACATCCACTCTTGCTGACCAACCAAACTCTCGGTCCTCTGTGCACCGCGGTGGTCAGGGAACGCAGGTTGCCCCACGTGTGGACGCGGCGATGCGAACGGTGATGTCGCCTGCAAAGCCTGGTAGAGCTGCGGGTCCATCCGAATGTTCTGGAGCCTTGCCCTGCCTGCAAGCTGTTTGTACTCTGTGGAGTCCCAAATGGAGTCGCGGCCCTACTCATAGGTGCAAACGACGCAGGTTGCCCTGCAGGTACTGGCAGCTGCTGCGCCTGGGCACGCCACGGATCGCTGGCGCGCAGCATGTCGGTGGGAGCATTTCCACTCGATGTCATACCAGTCACGTCCGCACTCTGGGCCTGCATCCATGATCCGTCAGATCGCCCTGCAAGTGCCCCCGCTTGATACCCTTCTTGCAGCATACATACCGTAGAGAACTCGACCTCCTGGATGGGCGTCGGTTCGGAACAATTCAAATTGCATGGGGGGGGTGGACTAAACCAACCTCTCAAATATGCTGCATCATTTTGAAATTCGCACATATCGCCGATGGAAAGATCACTTCTCGGACCATTCTGATCGTTGCCCCACAGGTACAAGGGGTGGATCCACATATGTCCACGCGATTATACCTGCACTTATCGTTGGGCAGAATGCCTGTAAGCTGGACGATGTGTGACGGAGGAATTCTGCCGTTCCGACCTGCCGACATAATAACAGCATTTGCTGAGCCCGAATAGCCACACTATCACGAAGCAAGTTTTTTTGACTGACTATAAGCAATACTTCGGAGTCGACGCGGAGGCCGGACTGAATTCTGCTGTCACCCGGTGAATATGGGCATGCATGAACAAACTGCCTGCCTTTTTCTCTCGATGGTGTCGTCGGCGCGGCATGACAGCGGCACGCGAAGTGCATTCGGGAAATATTGCCATTGAGTACCACGAGTGAAATAACAAGGTGCACCTGGAATGTTAAATCCGCTGTCATCATACACAGTGATTCAAGGCATTTTATCCCAAAACTGCTGCGTCCATTACTTGGGCGCATGAAAACTGTCTCGCACATCTCAGCCGCGAACTTGCACTTCTTGATCCGGAGCCTAATTTTCTGCATCCCAGCATCGTCGACCGCGCCAGTCAAGTTCAGCACAGTTCATACTTGATATGCCCAAAGGCGGTTGCTGAGATAACGCAAGACAGTCTCCAGGTGTTTGGGGCGATAACGATCACATCCCTCAGGTGGCCACTTCTCAAGCAGGTCTGAGATCTCCACCCATCCATCGACTTCGTCGAAAGACGGCACTGGTCTCGGAAACCTATCAGAGGAGGTCGTTGTTGTGAAATGGCTTGTGACGAGTAGCAGTAGTAAGCCATTCTGAGCAGCGGCGCTGCTCCTCATAAGTCAAATTTGGACCAACAACTCTGTCTGCTTCAAGGACCCCCATCAAGCCGGTCTTCTCGGACAGAAGCGTGAGCGCCGGGCACCTGCGCAGGATAGTACGTGCAACCTGGCGCGCATGAGCGCCCTGATCGGCAATGACGGCGGCATCCTGGATGTCGCATTCCACCGCGATGCATCGATCAGACCCGTCATCATTACGGGGGTGGAATGCTGGGTTGATCTTCACACGCTTGGCGGTGCGCATACAGCCCCAATGCTGTCGGCTTTCAAATGGCATGTCCGACGTAAGAGCAGGTTGCCCCGTAGAACTCTGATCTGCCGCCGATGCTGCAGGCGCGCGGGCACCTGCCGATGACGAGGCAGCACCTGCGGATCCTCTGGGCGTCCGAGGGGCCCTTGTCGGGGTACTGATGTCGAAATCCTGGCGTTTCTTCACATTGATGTTGTAGGACTCTCACTTCCTGTCCTTGGGAGCTGCCCCCGACGCCTTTTGATGTAGTTTCCGATAGCCCCTTGTCGGCACCACGCCGCGATTAAGAAGCATCCTTTGATGGTCCTGCCAGCTTCGGCGCCCAGCCAGTCCTGCGCGCCCGGCCGGGTGTAGGGCCGCGACGTGGTACAAGGCCCTTTGGAGTAGGAGTGCTGGCGCCTTGAGATGCAGCTGCTGCGGCTGACACTGATGGCCCTCTGGATCGACGTCGATCAGCAGGTTGCCCAGCAGGTCGTCGTTGCTTGCTATCTCCAGGATTGTGGTCATCTGGGCTTTTCCTCCTCTTCTGTTTAGGCGGTGGTCTGGGCTGATCAGGCCCGAGTGACTTAGACTGACTCGACGAATCCGAAGATGGAGAAATATCAATAGGCGGCTCTGTCTTCGGCTTGGGAGGAGGTGCTTTGGGCGTTGCCCCTGCGGGTATCCATGGCCCATATCGCGCGGGCCATCTGCCAGGGTTAAGGTCCGCGCCATCAGGCTTTCTGAATGCCACGCCCCCGATGGAGCCCTTCCCCCATGGACGAGAAATATTTTTAGCGCTCAGCCTTTAACCAAGAGTAGTCTTTATCAAATCTACAGATCCAGCGCGGTCAGCGATTTTCGGGGAAAGACCCATGTCTTTAGTGACGACGCGCCTAGGGTCAATGGGGGCGTCCGCATCGTAAGCGACGTCCGTGAAAGTGGAGAGGGCGTCGGAGTAATCCGAGGCGCGCCCTGCAGGAGCTGCTGCCGCGGGGCCTACCGCTTCGGCCACATCTCCAGCTTCATCATCTTCTTGCCGGTCGTCTTCTTCTGGTTTGGGCGACGCAGGCTTCCCCGCGTTGTAATCACGGTTGGATATCTTGAAATAATGAACAGGTGGCATGATCTTCCATGTCTTAATAGATCAGAATATTTATTGGGCTGTAGCTTGTGCGTAGTCGTCTTCCGTCAACTGCTCGTTGTATAGCGTTGCATTTGGATCGGCACAGTAACCCCGACCATCACCGTGGGGCCACACCCGCGGTGTCTTGCGGAAGTTGGGGCTCCTTGATGGGCGTCTCTCATGGGGCGGCCGAGCCCATGGTCGGCGCACACGAAGCACGCGCAAACAAGGCCTCTGTAAAGTTCCCGTTCCTCGACGATGGCCCTCTTGAGGTCGCGATTTATAAGGGCTCCTTGTGCATTGACAGCCCCTGTCCTTTTGGAGCGGATGACCCTGCCTCCTTCACGTCGAACAACCTTGCGCAGAGAATGCCAGCGACGAAGCTGGCGCTCAGTCCAACCCTTGGCCAACCACTGTTGCACTGTACCTGGGCCTATGCACCGACGAGCCAATCCTGCATCCGAGTAGCTAACGTGGCGCTGTACTCGAATTCTGGATATCATTCGTGAGGTTATTCCCCGTTGAGGCGGGCGCCCCCGCAGACGCTCCCTCCTCGGGGGAGTGCCAGGTCCATTGACCTCCCATGGAAGGGCCCTTGGCTTCCTCGCATCAGGAGGGCGCGGGCGCCGAAGGCCGCTGGAGCGAGCGCCGCTGGAGCGCGCGCGCGCACGATCGGGCAAGCCACTGCGGACCCGACCGCGGCGCACCAGACGCGCGTCATCTTCCCATCCTTCGTCATCGTCGTCGGCGCGATACTTGCGTCTCCAGGACTGGCGGCTTGCCGATCGCCCCAGGCGGCTCATGGAGCGGCCCGAAGCTACGAATGCACATTGAAATCCTTCGTCGCGGCCGATCCCACACTGAATGCGCTCGGACAGATCGCAAACATCTCGCGGGCCCCCCCCGCAAAGGGTCATCATCACTCAATTTCATGTTTTTGTCGGCTTGCCAATAACCCGAGGATGCATCATCCACTGTGTTTCCTCCTCTGTCGCGAGAATAATGGCTTCTGAATCCGCGGGTGCCCCCGCCATTTCGCCCTCCCCTCCGGCGGGCATGTGGATATTCTCGACAAAATGAATATCAGCAGGTTGCCCCGCGATGGGTATGCCCAGCCAGCCTGCCAGATCGATACGATTGTGGCCAGTGAATACATCCTCGAACAGCCCGTCTGCATAAGTCTCGAGGGACATACTGGCACTCGAATGTCTGGCAGCCATGAAGTTAACAACCGCAACTGAGCTATCGGCAGGGTCGGCCCAAAGTGACTCCCAACCAACATACTGTATATCCGAGTCAGTATGAGCCAGATGTATCGACGGACCATCGGCATGGCGGCCACCTATGGCCACCGAAATTTATAACTGTTCGGAGAACTCTCATGGCTGTGGTCCGCGCGAGGCCCCCCAAGCCTCGCTGCAAGGCTGCAGCTTGTTGGGAGGGCGTCACGTTGCCTGTGGTCACGTTGGTCCAAGCATGCACCTCGCGGGCGAATTCGCGGAAAGGTACTTGACCGGACGGGCCCCAATTGGGGCTGGTCGCTCTTGTCTCGCATCCGCCGCGCATATGTCCTCTACCGCACACCCGATAGCGACCCATGTGAGCCCAAAGATAGTAATACCAATCCAATGGCCTCGCAGGTCGTAGTCGGATGTAGTCGGTTGGGGTTTGCGGTATGTGGTCGTAATCCTGCGCGGGAGTGGAGGCGGCACAATGTCGCATCGCATGCTTCCATGCATTATTTGTTCGAATAAGTTTCCAAGTGGAGTAGGTGGGTGGGCTTCAGGAGTGTAGTAGCGCAAAGACGCAGGACGCAGGTAAGATGCCTCCGCGTAGGCAGAGGTGTCACTGCAAGTATCCTTGTTATGTTGCGTAGTTATATACATTCCTCCGCGCAGACCCACTGATGTTCCACCACGTCAATAGTCCACCAAATAGTGCCATGGATGGTGAGGACTAGAGCTAGAGCTGACCACCATAGGCCAGCTCCGCTACCAAGTTTGAAAGGGGTTGGGAGGCCCAACCAGCAGCTTCGCCTTAGGCGAAGCCCAGCTCCCGCTCTGTTGTACCGTAGTAACGATAGTCCCAGTAGTAGGGGGCTAGCCATCTCAAGCAGTTGTGGTATCGATGGCAAATGGTACACCTCGCGCTGAGGTGTAGTCAAATCTGGGCGGCCGGCCGCTTTGAGCCAAGCAGCCGCGGATGCACGCTCGTTCCCACTCACATGCAACACCAGCTCACTTTAGAGCCCAAGACGCCTCCAAGAAGAGTTTTCAAAAAAGGGCCCCAGGAGGCAAAATTCATCGATTTCCATTTTGCTTTTTTGTTTAAAGATTTAGACGTTCTCACCTGTTCGGCTTCCCGACGCTGTAAATATCGCCCCAAGACGGCCGAAGAGGCCTCCAAGAGGGCCCAAAGACAGTCCAAGAGGGCCTCCGGACGGCCCAAGAGGCTTCCAAAACGGCCCAAGATGGCCCCAGGACGGCCCCAAGAGGGGGCCCAGACAGGGAACCCGAACGGACGTTTCGAGCCCTCGGCCCCATGAGGCGCCCAGGAGGCTCCAAGAAGCCCCCAAGGGCGGTTTTGGGAGGACCTTTGGCGCTGATCTCTATCAGGTTTTGGACGGTTGTTGGCCTGTCCAGGGCGTCCTTGGGAGGCCCTTTGGCCACTTAGAGCCGTATTGGAGGGATATTGAAGCGCAAGCTATCTTGGCCATGTTGGGCTATCTTCAGCGATCTTGGAGGCTAGTTTTAGCTCTTCGGGGCCTTCTAGGAGCCATCTTGGGCCATCTTGGACGCTCTGACCGCTCGCGAAAGGCCCCGTCCAGGTCCAGGGGGAGAAGGTACCGAAGAGGAAAAAGGGGGTTGCAAGAGGCGGTTATCAAAACCACTCACGCCCTAAAAGGGCTTGTGGAATTTTAGCTCACTCCTCTGTGATCGTCAAGATCGCGTTTTGGGGTCCTCTGGGGCCCGTATTGGTCGCTTCTTGGAGGCCTCTTGGGGCGTCTTAGGCGTCTCTTGGCAGTCCTGGGAGCCTCTTGGAGCATCTCGGCTGCCTCTGGGGGGGAGGCTCTTGAGGCCTCTTGATGGCCTCTTTGAGACCGCTCTGGATTATTGGGAAGCCTCTTGGGAGTTTTTCTTGGAGCCCCTTGGGCGCCTCTTGGGGCCTTCTTGGAAGCCTGAGGGGCCCTCTTGGGACCATGAAGGAAAGAGAAGGAGAAACACGTACAGAGCCCAGAGAAGGAGAAACAAGTAGAGAGCCTCAGCAGCTGCCATCTCAGTTCTTCTGCCCCAAAACGAAGAAAGGCGCTGGGGCAGAAGAACTTCAAGCGGCGTAGGACAAACTTTAAACAAATATCAGGCTGGAGCCGTTGCTGTTGGAAAAACCTGTGCGTGAGCCGAAGGAGGAGCACTTGAATTGAAACACTCAAGGTGCACCGGGCAGGGGGGATCAGCAATAATATTTGTAGAAATGAAAACTCAATAGCAAGCGTGTTAAGACTGCTCGCTCTGATCCGCTCACGTCACAATCAACAAAACATCCCAAGACCCCCGATACCCGCCTTCTTCGTGATCGATCGTGCCCCCTTGGGGGCACATCTTGAATACCTGCCACGCATAGTTGGCGCAGCCCCTAAAACAGGAAAAGGGAGGGAGGAGGGAAGGGACGAAGGGAAGAGAGAAGGATGGAGCACGACAGAGCAGGAGGGGGGCTCGGAGTAGGAAAATAAAAGGCAAGAGCAAGCGGGTCGGGCTGGCGGACCTGAACGGGCGGGTCGGGCGGGCGAGCCCGGACGGCTGGGTCAAACGGGCGGCTTGCTGAAGCATCAGTCCTGAACGGATCGCGAGGGGGTCTCGAGCGAGAGCGCGATTCCCAAATGAATTGTAAGGAAGTCCACTGCGAGAGCGTGATTCCTGAGTGTTGAGGGCGCGGCGTTTCAATATACTGGGCAAATCCCAGCGGGGAGCGCGATTCCATTCCTGCAGAAACTGTGTCGGATTCCCACGCTAGAGCGCCATTTTGAACAAACACGCTGGAGGTATCCGGCGGGAACCGTGAAATTTTATTCCTAAAAACAATTACTGTTAATCCCCCCTCCGGAGCTTATTGTGTTTTCAACTTCTGGCCCCGAACTACCACAACAACGGCTCAGGCCTGAGATGTCGAATTGTTTATGCAGGAGTCGCGCTCTCTCGCGGGAATTCTTCGCAATGTATACAAGAATCGCGCTCTCTCGTGTGACTTCCTTGCAACACCTCTATATATACACAGGCGCATATATACATATATATATATATATATGTACTAGAACCATCGCGCGCGCTTCGCGCGCTCTCAGGTTCTAGCGCAGGCTGGGGGCGCGCTTGAAGATCTTGGACAGCGCTATCAAGCACAGGCGCGTGACATAGTCGTGCCTCCTGAGGGCCTCTTCGGAACCTCTTGGGTCTTCGTGGGGGCATCTGAAGGGCTTCTGGGGGGTTCTCCGTGCTTCCTCAATTGGCTGTTGGAGTCACCTCTTGCGTGCTTCTCGGGGGGGCATCTTGGGGCTTCTTGGGGTCCCTTGGGGGCATCGTCAGGGCTCTCCAGACAGTCGGAAAGTGATGTTCTGCAGTCTGAAGCAGTCAATTGGCCGTCTTGGCTGCGTGGAGGCCCGGCTTGAGGCCACATTGGGGCAATCCGGAAGCCTCCCAGGGCCTCCTTGAAGCAATTTTGATGCATCGAGAGCCCTGATCGGCTATCTTGGGGCCCCGTGTACGTCTCCTGTGAGCCTTTTGGGGCCTGGTGGGGGTCTTTGGGGGGCCTCGTCGGACCACTTGGGGACTCGTGGGGCCTCCTGTGGGCCTCTTAAGGCGGAAAGCTCAGCTGTTGGGCTCGCGTTCCCCTTCTTGGGGCTCTCTTGGGGCCCTCTTGGGGCCCTCTCGGGCCGTCTTTGGCGTCTCGGGTACCGTCAAGGGGCCCTCGTGGGCCGTCTTGGGGCCCTCTTGGAGGCCTCTTCGGCTATCTTGGTGCGGCCGTGGGGGCCACTTGGGCCGTCTTGAGGCGTCAGGATGCCAAAAGGCTGTGAATTCTAAAACCCATCAAAAGCCGATGGGAAGACAATGCTTCTTGGAACCTCTTCGGCCTTCTGGGGAGCTTCTTGAGGGCCTCTTGGATCTCATTTGGGGGCCTCTGGGGATTCCTGAGAGCCTCTCGGGGTGGAAGGCTCAGAATTTCGGTTCATCTTACCCCTCTTTGGCCCCCCTTGGGGCCGTATTGGTGCCCTCTCGGGCTGTCTTGGGTCCTGTTGGAGGCCTCTTGGGCTATCTTGGATTGGTCTTGGAGGCCTTTTGGGCCGTCTTCGAGCGTCAGGACGCCAAAAGGCTGAAAACTTTAACATCAATCAAAAACCTATGGTAAGACATTGATGTTTGCCTCTTGGGGCCTTCGTGGGAGGCCTCTTGGATACTCTTCGGCCCCCTGGGGGGCTACTTGGGGCCTCTTGGAGCCTGTTAGGGGCTTCTCGGAGCATCCTGAGAGCCTCTCGGGGTGGAAGACTCGGATTTTCGGATCGTGTCAACCCTCTTGGCTCCATCTTGGGGCCGTCTTGGGGCCCTCTCGGGCCGCCTTGGGCGCCTCTGGCGCCGTCTTGGGACCCCCGTGGGCTGTGTCTTCGAGGCCTCTGGGGATGCCCTGGAGCGGAAATGAATGCCTCTTGGGCCGTCGTGGTGCGTCAGAAAACTCAAAAGGCGAGAACTCACAAATCGATCAAAAACCAAAGGAAAACAAATGAGTCGGGCCTCCTGGGGCTCCTTGGGAGCCATCTTGGAGACCTCTGGGGCGTCTTGGAGGCCTCTTGGACAGTCACAGGGACCAAATCTGGGGTGATCTCGGGCGGTCGTTGGTCGTTTTCGTTGTCTGGAAACACCAGGGCCGTCTTCGGGCGACTTTGCAAGGCCTCCAGCGCCACGGCAGGGCCCCCGGGCCCCCCGGTGCGAGGGCCCCGTCCTGGGCCCCGCCTCGTGTCCGCGGCAGGGCGTCCCTGGGCCGTCTCGGCGCCCTCGTGGGGGCCTGTTGGGGCGACATTGGGTGTCTGAAATCCATCAAAAACCTAAGGATAATCAATGATTTTGGCGTCCCTTTGGGCCGTGTTGGAAGCCTTGTGGGCTGTCCGGAGGCCATCTTGGGCATGTTCGAACGATACGTCCTCGTTTCGGGGCCTCTTGGGGGCCTCTTAAAGCCCTTTTCGTCTGTGTTGGGGCTTTCTTGGGCCGTCTGGGGGCGGGCGGTCCTGGGCTGTCTCGGCGCCCTCTTGGAAGCCTGTTTGGAAGATTTCTGGGCGCTGGACCGTCCTCCTTCAACGTCGGCGGCACTGGCCGCAAGACTTCCTGGGAACATGATTTGTTGGGGTGTCGTTGGGCGCCTCCGGAGGC
The DNA here is from genome assembly GCA_963575745.1 of Prorocentrum cordatum. Taxonomy (NCBI): domain Eukaryota; class Dinophyceae; order Prorocentrales; family Prorocentraceae; genus Prorocentrum; species Prorocentrum cordatum. Next base: position 182,810 of record CAUYUJ010008413.1, read on the forward strand.
TTCCAGGCCTGACGCGTTTCCGAGCGTGGCGGCAGGTAGCGCTGCTTGGGACTGTCGTTTTCTTATCCTGGCAGGCATTTATAAACATGGTTTGAGGAGAGGGCGGCAACCCGAGAATCATGCTCCCAGGAAGCTTTCCGGGAGCATGATTTGTTCGGCTCTCTTAAGAGGGGGGGCTCTGGAGGCTTACCGAGGGGCCCTTTTTGGCCTTGTCGACAAGCCTATTGGAAACATGGTTGGGGCGGTGGGCGGAAGCCCAAGGAATCATGTTCCCGGAAAGCTCTGGGAAATACGATTTACCGAGGTCTCTTGGGGGCCCGCAGGGGGCTTCCCTGGGGGGCCCTTGGGGGCTTATTGGGGCTTCCGGGGGGCCTCTTGGGAGCCTCACGGGGATTCTTGGGAGCCTCTTGATGGCCTCCGGGGGCGTCCTAGGAGCCTCTCAGGCCGGAGACATTGAAATGTCGCGCTCTTCGGGCCCTCTTGGGTCGCTCTTGGGGCTCTCTTGGGGCGCTCTCGAGGCCCTCTTGAATTATCTGGGGAGCCTCCCGGGCCGTCTCTGGTCTTTCCTTGGGAGCCTCTTCGGCCGTCTTGGAGCGATATGAAGGGCCTCTGACGCCGTCCGGGACCGTGGGGAGGCGGAACATGCGAGAGCGCAAAAATGCGGGGCCCTTTGGAGGGGCCTTTGGAGGCGCTCTTGGAGCGTTTTGGCGGCGTCGTCGGCCGCCCTGAGGCCATCTTCGGCGTGTCTGGGGCCTCTTGGGGCTGTCTTGGCCATCTTTAGGGCCCTCTTGGAGTGTCGTGGCGTGTTTGGGAGCGGGCCCGGGCAGTCCTGGGAGCCCTGGGGGCTGTTGAATGCTAGGTGTTGTCTTGGAGGCGGAGGCTGTTGAGGGCAGGGTGGCGCGTGCTACGCGGAAGGCGGGCGAGCGGCCGGGCGGGCGGCGGGCGGGCGGGTGGCGGGCGGGCGGGCGGGCGGGTCGGGATTTGAATGAATTCCTTAAGGGTGCTCTCTTGCAGCGGAAGCTTGTTGAGTACAGGGTGTTGCCTTGAAGACGGGGGCTGTTGATTACAGGGTGTTGTCTTGGAGACTGAAGTTGTTGAGTACAGAGTGGTGCGTGCTACGCGGACGGCGGGCGGGCGGCGGGTGCCCTAGGTGGTGGGTCAGAGGCCTCATGGGTCTTGGTTTGGATATCGTGATTGGCCTGTCGGGGACGTCGTGACGGCAGTTTCGCAGTTTCTCGGTAGCCATTTTGAAACCGTTGTGGGACCTCCTCGGGGCTGTTTTGTGGCCTATTGAGGCCTTGTTTGGGTTTCCTGGGTGCCTCTCGGGGGCCTCCTGGGGCCTCTGGGGGGCTCCTTGGGGCCGCCTGGGGCACTCTTCAAGCGGGAGGGTCGAATTTTGGAGTCGTGGTCCCCCTCTTGGGCGCATCTTGGGGCCGTCTTGGGGCTCTCTGGGGCGCCTCTGGGCCCGTCTGGGGACCCTCTTGGGCCGTCTTGGGGCGCTCTTGGGGGGCTATGGAGCCGGCCTGGAACGTCGGACAGCCGAAAAGGCTGGAAGGCCAAAATCATCCCAAACCTCTTGAAAAATTGACGATTTTGGTCTCTTGAAGCGCTCGGGAAAGGCGTTTTGAAGCATCGTGGAGTGCCTTGGGGGGGTTTCTCGGGCCGTCTTGGGCCTGTCTTGGGCGTCCAGAAGCGGTCTTTCGATATATGTATATATACACACACAAAACAAAAACAAAAAAAACAAAAAAAACAAAACAAAAAAAAAAAAAAAAAAAAAAAACATCGCGCGCGTTTCGCGCGCGCTTTGGTTCTAACCGAGGTCAAGGACAAATCGAGCCAAACTTCGTCGAAACGCGTCCTGGAGCCGTCTTGGAGCTCTCCTAGGTCGTATTGGGGACCTCTTGGGGTGTTTTGGCCCCCTCTCGAGACGTCTTTGGAGCCTCTTGGGCCGTTTTGGGACTCTCTTGGGGGCCTCTTGTACCGTCGTCACCGCTGTGAAGACCGACAAGTCGCAAATGCTAAGAATATACGCTTTCCCTATGCAAAGTCAATGATTCTGGCCTCTTGGGACCCTCTTGGAAAGCCTCTTGGGTTCGCGGTCTCTTGGGCACTGTGAGAACCGTCTTGGGTGTCCAAGAGCTAGCTTTGAGCGCTCCGGGGCCGCCTTGGAACGTTTTGGGAGCCTCATGGGGCCGTCTGGCCACGCCTTGGCCGCCCCTCGGGCTGTCTCGGGCCGTGTTGGTAGCCTCTTGGGGCCGTCTTTGGAGCCTCTTGTACCGTCGTGCACGCCGTGAAGACCGAAAAGTCGTAGATGCTAAAAATGTACGTTTTCCTATGCAAAATCAATGACTTCGACCGCTCGGGGCTCCCTTGGAAAGCTTCTTGGGGCGTCGTAGCGGCCTCTTGGGCTCTATGGGAGCCATCTTGGGTGTCCAGGGGCGACCTTTGAGAGCCCTGGGGCCGTCTTGGACCGATTTGGGAGCCTCTCGGGGCTCCGTGGACACGTTTTGGCCGCCTCTTGAGCACGCCTTGGCCGCCGCTGGGGCTGTCTTGGGCTCCTCTTGGGCCGTGTTGGGAGCCTCTTGGGCCGTCTTGGGGCCGTCGTGGAGGCCTCTTGTACCCTCCTGCACGCCGTGAAGACCGAGAAGACGTAGATGCTAAAAATGCATGTTTCCGTATGAAAAATCAATGATTGTGGCCGCTTGGGGCTCTCTTGGAAAGCAACTTTGGGCGCTGTAGCGGCTTCTTGGGCTCAGTGGGAGCCATCTTGAGCGTCCAGGGGCGATCTTTGAGCGACCCGGGGCCGTCTACGCCGGTTTGGGGGCCACTTGCGCCTCACTGGGCACGTCTTGGCCGCCTCTTGGCCCCGACAAGAGCGCTCCCGGAGCCCCCGAGCGGCCATGGGGGGCGCAGGTACCGGCCTGGCGGCCCCGATCCCATTCCGCCGGCAGATATATAATTCATTGAAGCGCCGCGCTCCCAACACTGAGGAATCATGCTCCCGCTCTAGATTCCCTCACGATTTACCTTGGAATCGCGCTATCGCTGAGAGACTTCCTCGCGACACATGCGGGACTGATCCTTCAGCAACCCGCCCGCTCGACCTGGCCGTCTGGACCCACGCCCGGGGCTCGCATCCGGTTTTTCCTCAAGGGAAAATGTTGCGCCTCAGATTGGTTCCCAGGCCCCCGAACTACACAACAATTTCTTCCACCTGATACTTCACAATTTATCTAAATTCGCGCTCTGGCGGAAGATTTTCTCAATTTACGCAGGATTGCGCTCCCGCGCGGGACCGCCTCAGTGTTTATACAGGAATCGCGCTCTCGCGTGAGACCTCCTCGCCATGTACTCAGACGCCGCGCCCTCGACACTCATCATCACGCTCTCTTTCTGGACTTCTTCACGATATACTTGGCAATCGCGCTATCGCTCGAGGTTCCTCGCGATTCGCGCAGGGCTGACTCTTAGGCGACCCGCCCGCTCGATTCAACCGTCTGGGCCCACCCGCCCGACCCGCCTGTTAGTGTCCGCCCGCCCGACCTGCCCGTCTGGTTATGCTGCTTATTGTCCTGCTCCGAACACCACTCTTGCTAACCTCTCTCGTGCTCCATCCTTTTCCCTCCCCCTTGTCCCTTCCCTCCTCCCTCCACTCCTGTTTTAGAGGCTGCGCCAACTACACGTGACAGATGTTGAAGATATACCCCCAATAGAGGTATGTGCGAAGGCGCAAAAGGCGAGTATCGAGGGTTTGGGATATCCACCACCGTCCCTGCACGGAGTGGGCGTGTTAGAATGTTCGTCTGCTTGTCTGGGAAGACGTGTTTTGAATGTTCCACAGCCGCCCCCCCATCGCCGCATTGAAAAATCGTTCCCTGTGAAATTGCTCTCCGGCGGTCTTTTCGGCCTCCAGACGGCCAACATGGCCTCCAAGATGACTTCCAAGATAGCCAGGGCGACACCAAGGCGACTCCCGATGGCCCAAGACGTCTTAAGAGGCTCTCAAGACAACCTCAAGACAGCCCAAGAGACCTCCAAGGCGGCCTAAGAGGGCTACAAGAGGCTCTCCAGGAGCACCCGAGGAGGCCAAAACCATGTCTCCTCTGGTATGAAAAAAGATGTTAAGGTTCTCGCCCCAAGGGGCCTTGAAGATCGCCCAACAGGCTCCCAAGAGGACCCCAAGACGGCCTTAAACCGCTCCAAGATGGCTCCAAGACGGCTCAGAGAAACCCCCAAGACGGCCTTCGAAGGCGTCAGACGGGCCAATCGCCCTCCCAAAGATGGACCGAGAGCCCCCACGAGGTCCCCAAAAGGCCCCAGGAGGCCAACAAGAGCCCCCAAGAGGCTCCCCTAGAGGCTCCCGGGAGGCCCCCAGGAGGCCCTAAGACGCTCTCTCCTCCTCATATTCATGTTCTCCTCCTGGTCCTCCTGGTCCTCCTGGTCCTCCTCCTCCTCCTCCTCCTCCTCCTCCTCCTCCTCCTCCTCCTCCTCCCTCTCCTCCGCCGCAGCCTCCTCCCTACCGCGCGGACGAAAATGATGTCGGGATCACGGCCCTCCCCAGTTCAGACCATTCGCTGAACTGCCGCGGGACGTGAACTCGACCTCATTCCTACCGCGCGGGCGAAGTCGAGGTCGAGTTCACGACCCGTCCTTATCATACCACTCGTCAGAATTGCGCTGTTCCTGCACTCAGCCTCATTCCTGCTGCGCTGTTGCACAGGAACGGTGGCGGGGGTTCCCGCAGGCAGCTGGCTACATTCTGAATGGCACGCGAGCAGATAAGAGCGACGAACAGTCTCAAGATAAGTACTGCTGCTATCGTAAAACGGAGGCCAGGCGCCCAGCCTGAGGCCCAAGACTTTCCCTTTTGAAAAAAACCAGTCGCGAGACCCGGAAGGGGTACATCACATGAAAAATGACGGGCACACGTGGAGAGGATCAGCAGCATTCATTCTTAAGAAACGACGAGAACTGGACAATAAAGATTGGAAGACGGTTCGCTCTTATCTGACCGCGTGTCACTCAACATGTATGTCCGAAACAGTCGACAGCCGCCCCCTTCGTCTTCGATCGTACCCCCCTTGGGGGTATATCTTCCAGATCTGCCACTTATAATTGGCGACGCCCCTAAAACAGGAAAAGGGAGGGAGGAGGGAGGGACGACGGGAAGGGAAAAGGATAGAGCACGAGAGAGATTAGCAGGACGATGGCTAAGAGCAGGAAAGCATGTGGCAAAACTAAACGGGCGGGTCGGGCGGGCGGACACTAACGGGCGGGTCGTTCGGGTAGGCCCAGGCGGCTGGATCGAGCGGGCGGGTCGCTGAAGAGTCAGCCCTGCATGAGTCGCGAGGAATCCTCGAGCGATAGCGCGATTGCCAAGTACATCGTGAAGAAATCCAGAGCGAGAGCGTGATTAACGAGTGTCAAGGGCGCGACGTCAGAATAAATTGCGAGGAAGTCTCACGCGAGAGCGCGATTCCTGCATACATTTCAAGAAAGTCCTGCGCCAGAGCGCGAATTCTGATAAAATGTGAAGTATCAGGCGGGCGAGACTGCTGTGAAGTTCGAGGGCCAGGGAACCAATCTGAGCCACCACAGTTTCCCTTGTGAAAACTGGATGCGAGCCCGGGGAGGAGCACGTCAATTGAAAAACATAATGGGCAACGGAGGGGGGATCAGGAATAATCATTCTTGGGGAACGAGAACTCAATAACCATAAGTTCAAGACCGTTCGCTCTTAACCTCCTCGCGTGTCACTCAGCATGCCAATCCCAGACCCTCGGTGACCACCCGCCACCTTCGTCTTCGCACATACCCCCCTTGGTAGTGTAGTTGGCGCAGCCCCTAAGACAGGGGAGGGAGGGAGGAGGGAAAGGACAAGGGGGAGGAAAAAGGCTGGAGCACGAGATTAGCGGGAGAGCGGTTCGGAGCAGGAAAACATGCAGTAGGAACAAACGGGCAGGTCGGGCGGGCGGACTGGGAGGGGGATTCAAGGTGGAGGAGAAAAAGAGTTTGGGGGGTCGGGGAAGTATTTAGAATATGCTTGACGCGTTTGAAAGCAGAAAACAATTCGGTCGGCATCAAAAGGCGGATCACTCCTGTTCCCTCCTTCTCTTCCCCCTCTCTGATGCTCCGCCCCTGCAACCCTCCTCCATCATATTCCCCCTCCTCCATCGTCCTCCAGTCCTCCACTGCCTTTCGATCGTCAACACCAACGTAATCATCGTCAGCATCACCATCGTCGCCATCGTTGCCATCATCGACACCGCCATCACCATCATCATTTACGACACCATCATCACCATGATCCTCGCCGTCATCTCGTCATTACCAGTATCACCGTCATTATCACCACCACCACCACCCGTCCCGAGGCAGGCGGGGGAGCACTGGCCACTAGGGGCCATCGCCGAGCCGTGCGGGCGGTCAGCTCTTGCTCTGGTAGTTTCCCATGGCAACGTTCGCGATGTAGAACGCCATGCCTGACGACGAGGACGAGGCATCCTTCCCCCTGCTGATGCTCCTCCTCCTTCTCCTCCTCCGCAGCAGCAGCAGCCTCCTCCTCCTCCTCCTCCTCCTCCTCCTCCTCCTCCTCCTCCTCCTTCCCCTCCTCCTCATCATCCCCAACCTTCTCTCATTCCTCATCCTCTGCCTTCTCCTCCTGCTCCTCCCCCTTTATTCCTTTTCGTTCTAGGTAACTCCTCCCTGTCGCACCCCGAGGCCGGTCAAAGCGCTAGCCGGGCGTTTCGCCCGAGACTTCCTCACCACTTATGACCCTGATACTGAAAAAATGACCGTGGTTTCAAGATGGAGAGCGTGTCGTTTTCAAAATGTCGCTCTCGCCTTAGCGCCGCACAGATTCGTTTCAAACATTCGCAAGAGCTTCACGGATTGAGGGCGGGTCGTTTTCGAAATGTGGCTCTCGACTTAGCGCCGCGCACATTCGTTGCAAACATTCGCAGGAGCTTCACGGATTGATGGCAGTGCTCTTGAAACATTGCTCTCGCCTTAGCGCCGCGCAGATTCGTGTCAAATATTCGCAGGAGCTTCATGGACTGAGGGCGGGTCATTTTTCGCCACAGCGCCGCGCAGATTCGTTTCAACAATTTGCAAGTGCTTCAAGAATTGAGGGCGGGTAGTTTTCGAAATGTGGCTCTCGCCTTAGCGCCACGCACATTCGTGTTAAAC
>CAUYUJ010008413.1:195000-215000 GCA_963575745.1 Prorocentrum cordatum
CGGACTCCTGCCTGCACCATGGGTCGGCGTGCCGCCTCCTCCGAACATCGACGCGTGGTCACTCGCTGGTCTCAACGGTTTCGACAAGGGGGTGTCTGGCACGGACACGGTGTGGCCAAACCAGCTTGGCTGTATGGCGGTGCCTCAAAGGCCCAAACACACATGTGATCACCTTTAGGCGAACAACGCCAGCAATTGCATGGATGGATAGATTCTACACGATTGCCTCTAGCCATGGTCCGCTCACAGGCCCACGCCAGACGGTTGCTCGAGAAGAGCTCAAGGCGCTGGCCTTGGGGCTGTGGGCTGTGGGCATCTCGAGGCGACGTCGTCTTCGTTTCCGGCTGTGTGTACATCATGGGGGCGCGGGTACTCAGGCACCCACCGTGAACCACACGGCGACGACGCTGACTAGTGGGCCGAGGTCAGGGATAATGCCGAGTCGTACCGTCACAATCCTGTTCACGCACTCCCACCTCTCGGCCTCGGACGTCGTCGAGGGGCGAGGCATCCCGCTCCTGGTCTACGGCAATGCCATTGTGGACGAGCTCGCCTCCAAGGCTGCCGACGACGCGAGGCAGCCGCAGGTGGTGCGCAAGAGGGCCCTCGTGCACGAGCGACGGGCACACCAAGTGCGTTTGCGACTGCTACGCGCCGCGCTGGACAGCATGGCAACGACGGAAATGCGAGAGGCTGGCGTTGGAAAAAAAAGAGAGACCACTCGGCCAATGATGTCCCTGCTCCCCCTCCCCCTCCTGTTCCTGCTGCTGTTCCTGCTGCTGCTGCTTTTGCTGCTGCTTTCTTCGCTCCCAAGTACGTGTTACCCAAATGCAAGCAGACATGTGTTCCCGTTTTACCCGACTGCCACCAAAGCATGCATGAGAAATTGGTGGGCCGATCGGATTGCGGCTGGGAGACAGCCCAAAGTCCTGAGCCAGGCCGAGTTGAAGGCAAGGCGTTCGAGGCAATGGTCTATGGTGCTGTGGTGCTCCTCCTACGATACTTTCACTCGGCGAAGGGTTTCGCTCCACTCTTCCTCCTCTTCCTCCCCTCCTCTACCCCCCAACCGACCCTGACGATCGCTATCGCGAACGGTTGCTCGTGTTTGCTCGCCTGGTTCCCCTCGGTACCAACTCTCTTGCCTATAGGAAAAGGTCGGCGAGATCGTCCTCCTCGCAATACCTTCGCTGGCCACCATTCTGGCGCATTGGGTGGTATTTCCCGCTGCCTCGCGCCGCCTGTCTGTCGCAGGTTCGACCAAGCTGCCTCGCAACCACGGTTTGACGCCGACAGTCGCCTCGACTTCTGCCCGCCTCATTGCGCGTTTGGCTTTGTACAGGCTCCCTGCCCCTGCTTTCGCCTTCACAGCTCTGGGCGAGGCTATACGAGCTGCACGGGCGTGGCGCGTGGGCAACATCCACATCCTCCGAGGACGAGGAAGAATGTTTTGAGGCAGCGGGCGCATGTAAACGCGGGCGTGGCGTGAACCCGCGCGGTCTCACGAACCCGGGCGGCCCCAGCGAGTAGCCCCGTTGGCGTCGCCATTGGCAACGGCCGCCTGGAGCAAGAGCGCCTGGCGGACGCGGGGGCGACCGGGGAGCAGGCAAGAGGAACCGTTGGAAAGGACCGGCGGGAGCCAGGCACTGCCAGCGGGGCCCGGAAAGCCGCCGCGGAAGCGCAGGACCCGACGGGCTGCTGCGAGCGGGACAGAAGGAGCCGCCGCACAACGCAGCGCCCGGAGGGCCACTGCAAGCAGGACCCTGGAGGTCACCGCGCGGAGCAAGGGCAAGCAAGAGCCAACGGCCCGCACCGACTGTTGAAGAGCAGGCAGCAGACGGAGCAGGCAGCAGACGGAGCAGGCAGGGGCGAGAGGCCGCGCATGGCAGAGGGCGAATAGAGCACCCCACCCTACACGAGCGACACCTCCGGCGACAGGTCGTGCCAACAAGGGCTATCAGAAAGTAAGCAAAGCCCACGACGCATTAGAAGGAATCCTGAACGGGCTCGCCCGATGGCAGCCCCTCTGGCGCGCGGGCCGTGGACGCGGGCCAGCCAGGGGCGGCGCGCAGGCCACCTGCGGCCGAGAAGCTGCAGAGACTGCAGTGCGCGAAAGGCGAAGACATTAGAAGAGAGCATCATTCTGCAGCGCTAGAAGTCCAAGTAATTGTGCGAAGAAGGCGCTCCATGATTCATGGGAAACAACATGCGTATTGGCCACGAAGCATCATCCAACGTGAATGGACCACTGTGCCAGCACCGATGCACACATGGGACTTGGCTTTCGGCCAAGAAGCTCCGACCCACACCCCAGCGCCCGAAGGACACAGGGGCGTCTAGTAGCGACCTCCACGTCGGAAGGCATGGATGGGGCTATATTCACCTGGCTTCCGCCGCTGCCGCCGCCTCGGCCACTGATAAAATTGAAGACATCGTCAGGAAGTGCAGAGCCCAAGGTAAGGCTGGTCGCCACAACCTGGAAAAGACTTCTTGTGGTACCTGGCCAGCCCGCGCGGCTGCCGCAAACCCAAAGAATGCCGCCTGGGACCGTCTTCGTAGTAGGCGGAGACGTGGCGCCAAATTTCTCGCGGTTCCAATCTGGCGCAGGTGGTCGCTCCCCACCCTCGGGGCTGCCCGAAAAGCTGAACGGCCATGGGTATTTTCCAAAGGCTTGCGTGTTCCGTCTCCTACTGCTCCTCTGCCTCCTCCACTTCAGCGACCCGTCTTTGCATCCTCCGCATCATCATACCACGCCCTCTCCCTCCCCCCCTCCTCCTCCTCCTCCTCCTCATCATCAGCATCATCAGCAGCATCATGACCACCATCATCATCATCTTCAACAAGATGCCGGTCCTCTTAAAGACAGACGCGCACCAAAGCGTCGCGTGTGTCCTTTGGCGCCAGGCTCACGTACCCCACCCAACGTGGTCCGCACCCCCATCGCAGACACTGCACACAATTACCACTTCGGAAGCCATGTTTACACACAACTTCCGGAGTGCCGGGGCCCGCCGATCATCAGACGCCCCGTTGGGCCGCGACCAGCGGAAGCAGACACCAGCGCTGCCCCGATGGGCCGCGATCAACTGCGATGTGCTGATCATCGGAAGCCCCGCCCGCTGCGCCGTCACCAGCAACGGCAGCGACCAATGCTGCCCAGCAGGGCAGCGATCCATCTGCCAGCAGGGGCCAACGCTTCCTCGAAGGGCCGCGATTCATATGCAGTGCAAGGGGCACTGGGCCGACTCGCCTGCGGCGAAGGGTGGGCGCCACTGGAGCGCACTGAGCCTCTGGGGCCAACGCGGCCCACCAGGGCCAGTCTCTGAGACCCAACGATACACTCCAAACATCCACTTTGTCTGGAAAGCCGCACACTCGCCAGCTGGAATCGATGCAGGACCCCGCGTAGGATGCAAAAACCACGCTTCGTAGTCGTACCACCACCAATCTCGAAGTCAGGGTCTTCCGTGTCGCCACCAGCGGTCACCATGCCTTTGGAGGAAGCAGGATGCGCATACCTGCACTCCAGATTATTCCACTTCCCATCGCGCACCAGGACCGAGATGAACCATGCACGCGCTCCGCAAGCTGCCTGAAGGAGAGAACGACGTCGCGTGTTTCGATGTCATCCAGTTCGGCCTGCATGTCCTTGCCAGACCACTTCGTCATATGCTAGAGGAACAGCGTGACGTACTGGTCCTTGTCGTGGGGAACTTTGTCGTTCGTGTCCTTTTCCTGATTGGCGAACTTCGTGGGGGTCTTCCACATCATGTCAATCAAGAGGTTCATGAACATCTTTACATTGGTCTTGCACTCCTTCTTCTCCCAAAACCTCTGAGCCAGCAGCGCCCCATGAAGTCGGCTCTGCTCGGCGGTGGACAGGACAGCCAAATCCCGCTCGAACTCGGACACGATCTGCCCACCACCAAGCGCCAACCGGGCATCGTCGTCCAGCATCCGCGCGCTCGCGTCAGCCTCGCTTTGCGGCTCGATGCGGCTCTGGACAACCACGGTGAAATTGGCCCAGGCCTGGCGATCCCATCCGGTAAGCGCCGCCTGGGTCGCGGCCGCGGCCTCATCCAAATCCTCCCTGTAGCGCTCGAGCACATCCATCCTGCAACGCCATTTGGACAGGTCGCCGCGCACAGGAGGCAATAGATCTGCTCGAGAACACATCTCGTGCCCGTTGTGTGGCAGGCCTGACAATACGTAATCGCCGTTGGTGCTGTCCTGCCGGCTGTGGGACCAGATGAGAGGAAGTTAAGGCATAGCTAATTGAACGCGCTTGCGCACTTGCCCCCAACGACCCTGACAGACTCGGCTTTTCAACTTGGCGATTTCCTCTTCCTGCGGAGACGGATCCTCCCTATCCGAGAAGGTTGAATGGTTGTTCGGTGGGTCGGTGATCCGAGTACTGAGGCTACGGCAATTCGGGGCATGTGGTTACTGAACGCTCGTTTTGCACCCACTCTGTGAGTTTCTCTGACTGCGAGAACGTAGTCCAGAGATTCAACTCCCAGATTGCCAAGATTTCCCAGCAGCGTAGTTCTAAAAAAGCAGTACGGCGGTGCCTTGTTGAATATGAGCTATTCCTTTAAATTCCAATGTTCGGAAGGTCAATGCGCACGCCTCAGGCGAAGGAGGCATTGAAGGCCTCGAGGCTTTCTATAAGCTAGGCAATGACGAATGCAGCTACGAAGGAACGTCATCTACACCCCAAGCCGTCACATGCCAAGCTTGACAGGATCAAGGATCCAATGGCCATCTCGCGTGCTATTATTCGACTTTTCTGCCAAATTGCTCCCAGCCTGCCCTCGTTGGAACCTACACTGGGCCCCGCGAGCGGCTGGGCGGGGGAGGCAAGTCAACCCTCGCAGTCCAAATAAGGACTGGTCTTTTAGCCGCAGTGTTTGAAGGTGCCGCGTGCGCTTTGCTACGAGCAGGAGGGAGCAGAAGTCCTCTTGCAGTGGATGTCGAGGTTCCCCACCAGGCGCACTAGTCCTGGAGGTTGATTTGCAGGGTGAGCACCCCCAACTTTCAACTGTCCAGGTCGAGCCAGGTGTCACCCTGGTGGAGAAAACTCTTGAGACTCTCTTGCGGCTGTCTTCAGGCTGTCTTGTGAAATCTCGGGCGGCTCTTGGGCCGTCTTGGGGCCAACTTGGGTCGTCTTGGGGCTCTCTTGGAAGCCGTTGAGGCTGTCGTGGGCCGGTTCTGGGGCCTCCTGGGCTGTCTTCAACGACGCGAGAGCCGAAGAGACGTAGACACTAAAATTGCACGTGTTCCACAAAGAATGGGACACTGTTGACCAGGGCGTTCTCGGGGATGATCTCGGAGGCCTCGTGGGAGTCTTGGAGGCAGCCAGAATGGTGCCGCCTTTCCGGCCTGGAGCGCGCCTGGCAGCGATTTGGGGGCGGCATGGAAGCACCACCTAACCAACCTGACCCTCAAGACCCTCCTCATCTTCTTCGCCATCCTCCTTCTCAGACAGGCCACCATCATCATCAGCATCAGCATCAGCATGAGCATCAGCATCAGTATCAGCATCAGAATGATGATCATCATCATCATCATCATCATCATCATCATCATCATCATCATCATCATCATCATCATCATCATCATCATCATCATCATGATCATCATCATCATCATCATCAACAACATCAGCATCAGCATCAGCATCATCATCATCATCATCATCCTCAGTATCATCATCATCATCAGCAGCAGCATCATCATCATCAGCAGCAGCAGAATCAGAATCAGCATCAACAGCAGCAGCATCAGCATCAGCATCATCATCATCAGAAGCATCAGCAGCAGCATCATTATCAACATAGCCATCATCGTCATCAGCAACATCATCAGCATCATCATCAGCATCATCAGCATCCTAAGCATCATCAGAATCATGATCATCATAAGCATGATCAGCATAATCAGAATCAGCATCATCAGCATCATCCTCATCAGCAGCCCTCAGCAACATCATCAGCACCAATATCATCATCATCATCACCACCATCATCATCATCAGCATCATCAGCATCATCAGCATCCTCCACATCATCATCAGCATCATCAGCATCAGCACCTGCATCATCATCAGCAGCAGCATCAGCAGCAGCATCATCAGCACCAGAATCAGCATCAGCATCGTCATCATCATCCTCATCATCAGCATCATCAGCAGAATCAGCATCATCATCAGCATCATCATAAGCCGCATCATCATCAGCAGCACCATCATAATCCTCATCACCATCATCATCATCATCATCATCATCATCATCATCATCATCATCATCATGATCATCATGATCATCATCATCATCATCATCATCATCAGCATCATCATCATCATCGCCATTAACATCATCATCATCATCATCATCATCATCATCATCATCATCATCATCATCATCATCATCATCATCATCATCCTTATCATCATCAACAACATCATCGTCATCACCCGTGTCAACAACATCATCAGCAGCATCATAATCAGCAGCATCAGCAGCATAAGCATCATAATCAGCATCGTCATGAGCATCGTCATCATCATCACCATCATCATCATCTCACTCAGCATCAGTATAATAATCATTATCAGCATCCTCATCAGCATCATCATCACCGCAAACATCAGCATCAACATCATCATCATCATCAACATCATTATCAGCATCAGTATCATCATTCGCATCATCAGCATCCGCATCATAAGCATCATCAGCAGCAGCAACATCAGTGTCCTCATCGTCATCACCAGAATCATCAGCACCAGCTGAATCATCATTATCATAACCAGCAGCATCATCCTCTGTTTCCTCCATATCCTCTGACACATCCACATCATCTTCCATCATCCACCTCCTCATCCTCCTGGACGCACCTTCCCCTCATCACCCTGTTCCCCATTATTGCTCATACATATCCTTACTCATCGTCACTCCTACTCCTCCCTCTCCTTCTACTCCATGCGTCCCCCGAATGCCTCTGGAAACCCGGAAGCCTGCTGGAATCGCTCAGAACTGCCACAAAACATCCGAAAACTGTCCCATCCCTCCCATGCTCGCCGTTGTCCTCATCACTAGCACCATTACCGTTATCATGATTCATCCCTCCCTCTCCTTCCCTCGCGTCCTTCCTCCTCCCAGGCGAGGCCTAAGCACACGGTCATGTAGATCCACATCATTGCCTCCTTCCGCTTGATGTGACCGAGACTGTAGTCGCCCTCCGCTAGGGGGCCGTCTTCCTCCTCCTCCTCCTCCTCCTCATCATCATCATCATCATCCTGATCCTCCTCCTCCTCATCCTCGACATCCAGCTTCTCCTCCTCCTCCTCATCATCCTCACCCTCCAGCTCCTCCTCCTGTTCCTCCTCCTCGCGAAGCTCAAGCATCACTATTGCTCTCCTTCACCCCTCTCCTCCACCTCTTCCTCCTGAGGGGCTCGACAGACCGCTCGCCAGGTGGCCAACGGGCATGTTGACGATAACGATGAGGATGAGAAACTTAACACGATTGTCCGCGGCACTCACGAGGAACGATGTCTGAGATAAACGGCTGCAAGCGCGCAGGGTGGAAACAGAGAGGAGGGAGCACTGCAGCAGCTCAGGACGCCGCTCTCTCATTCAGCCTGCTCTGGGAACCAAAGGGGAGTGAGGCCACGCCCGAGGAGGCGGAGGGAGGTAGGGAGGGAGTGGGGGAGCGGAGGAGACGGAGGGCGGGTGCCCAGCAGCGTGAGCTCGCGTCGGTTGGGGTGCCGGGAGAGTGCCCCCCCCGAACCCAGATTTAGGTCGGGCCTGTCACCCTACAGGGGGGTTTTGGAAGAAAATTTGAATTAGTCAAAGAATGCCCCCAAATGGTCGAAAAATACACGAAAAATCGTCCCCTTACTGTTTTTTACTATTTTGGAATATTCCTCCTGTAGAGGGACAGGCCAGACCTAAACCCAGATCCCTCCCCCCTCCCCCGGCTCTAAAAAGAACAGGAGCGGCACGAACAGGAGAGGCGGGAGGCGCACGCTGGCGCTGGGACCCCCGTTCCCAAACTCCGGCGCGCAGAGCGAGCCAGGGGGCGGCGCCGGAGGCGCGGCCAGTGGTGCGGGCCCGAATTCCTCAGCCGACCCAAGAGATTCGCGCGGCTCTCCAAAAAGTCTGCGTCTGCCGGTTTCTGTGCTCAGGCCTCAGGTCGCCCTCCCCCCCGCAGGTCCACCCCAGGGCGCACCCTCGCGTTCGCGGAGGAGACCTCGGCGGACTTCACCAGCGCGCAGATCCCTGGCCGACCCCCAGGGGAGCGCCTGCCGTCGTCGTCGTCGCTCTTGGCGAGACGCGGAAGAACAATGACCACTCCAGTGTAGCAAGGCAGCAGAAGGCAGCCTGCAAGCCCCAGTACAAGGGAGGAGGGGGAGGGGTAGGAGGAGGAGGGGGAGGAGGAGGAGGAGGAGGAGCAGGAGGAGCAGGAGGAGGAGGAGGAGGAGGAGAGGCCAGGAGAGGGAGGGGTAAGAGGGCCAGGAGTGGGAGGTGAAGAGCAGAAGGGCAGGAGAGAAAGGAGAGGAGCAGCAGGGAAAGGAGGAGGAGGAGGGAAGAGAGGAGTGGAGGGGGATTGGACACGGCTCCCACTCTGTGCACACGTGTTTTGCTCCCTCTGAGGTTACGCGTTTGCCTTTGGCTCCCGTGGGCCCGACTCGGGCGGTAGTCACGATGCGCGCGAACGGCCCAAGATGCGGAACGGTCTGTGGATTCACTGGCTGGGTGCATCGGCGGCCAGATCCAGCACATAGACGAGACCACGCGGAGGACAGCCGCTGTTGGAACAGAACTGCAAGTCCAGAGGGAAAATGACAGAAGCGCCGCCGCGCGCTGCGCCGCCGTCTGGATGGCGACGCACTCGCCGAAAGCAATGGGCGCCGCCGTGCGCGATGCGATTGGGGGCCCTCGGGGTCGGCTCGAGAGCCAGGGCACAGAGTCACTCGAGAGCCTGGACTTCGCGCATGGTTTTCGCACACTCGCCTGGCTCGCATCCTCGGAAACGTCCACGGCGGGCCCAGAGCCGCAGAGATTCCCGAGACCGCCACAGGAGGGCTGACCGAGCACGATGCCCTTCAGATAAGTGCCGCGGGCCAGGCCGGAGACCGTGCGAGGACCGGCGCGGTGGCCATAGTCGCGACTCGTCCAGCGGGTCGTGAGGCCGCTGGCGCCACGAGGCTGGCATGGAGGAGAGGGGGTCCTGGTGGCGATCGGCTGCACGCAAGAGAGACCCTGGGCAATGGTGACCTTTGGCGAACGGGGGGGGGGGGGGGGGGGGGGGGGGGGGGCCCCCCAAGCGCGCAATCCGATGCTAACGCATCCACTTCAGCGATCAGGGGACCCCAGTGGGCCCACGCCAAAGGCCACTTCGGCGAAGGGTCACTCCTACGCGTAGCCGAGGAGACAGGTCCTGCGCCCTCGGGCCTTCCGCCAGGAATAGCTCCTCATGCTCAGCCGATCTTGGACGGCCCTGGGGCCCAGGGAGGGCCCCGCGGAGGCCGAAGGCGGCGAGAAAGCAGGCCCGGCGTCCTCCAAGCAGGGCGAGCAACGCGGCGCGCAGCACCGTCCTCCAAGAGCCCTCTCTCTTCAAGGCGACTAGCGCGGCGCGCAGCACCGCGCGAGCCGAGCTGGAGGCGCGGAGCACGGCCACTTCCACGGGGCCAGGACCGTCGGGCGCCACGCGGCAAGGCACACACGGCCTGCCCGGGCGTTGCCAGGCCGTCGGGGGGCGGAGGCCGGGACAAAATCGGACTGGCCTGATCTCTAAGATCCGGGAGCTCTTGAGGATACAACGGGCGCGCCGGCCGCTCCAGAACGCTCCAGAACGCTCTGGAGCGCTGCGGAACGATGTATCCTGGCCCTGGGCCCGCCCGACTGCTGGCGAGCGGGCAAAGTTGGCGGCTGAACGCTGGCGGAGAGAGGAGAGGCTCCAGACCGGCGACTCCAAAGAAGCGCGGCGCGACAGAGCAGGCGCTGTGCGTTGGGCCACCAGCAGCAGGATCGAAAGGCGGAGGCTAAACGCGCCAGAACAGTAGTTCCCAGACGTCCCACCTCTTGGTGCTTCAAGACAGGGTCCCCGTCCCAATCCTTTCCCCAGGCTGGCTGTTCATCGCGTTGTTCGACGGTCCCAAAGCCCGAGAACGGCCCCAAGCCGAGAACCACGAAAAGCTTCCGTCTCCACGTTTTCAAGACGATGGATATCTGAGTTCGAACTCCCTCCCACATACCTCGAAGGAACGCGGCTGACATCGGGGATGGCAAAAATGTAGCAGTACAAGTCGCACCTCTCATCCTATGGGCTTATGCCTTGGGCTACGGCGTGTCTTCACTGCTGTTGCTGAGGCTAGGAACGCTAAACGCCCCCTGGAGGCGTCTGGGGGCCTGGTCATTCAGCGTTGAGGCATCAGTAAGGGCAGCAGGAGAAGGAGAGTGCTGAGGAGGACGAGGGTGAGAACCTGGCGGATGGAGGAAAGAGGAGGAGGCGGAGGAAGAGGCGGAAGACGAGAAAGGGAAAGGAGGTGGGCAGGTGAAGGGAAGAGGAAGTGGAGGAGGGAGAAGAAAAAGTGGAAGGGAACGAAGAGAAAGAACGGAGCATCAATTGAAAATATCTGTCAGCGAGGCAACGACTTGAAACTTGTCTATCTCACTGGGCAAATAATCAGAAACCGATCGACGAAGGCTGTGGATGGGGCTGCCGAACGAAGACTCGCGGGGGAACGAGAAGATGCTCCTAGACGGAGACGTACGTCTCAGGCCGGCTAGAATCTGCATACCCCAGTGCGGCATATCCCTCCTCCCCTTCCACCTCCCCCTCCTCCCCCCTCCCCAGGAAAGTCTCTGGAGATCCACCCCTCCGAAAAATCGCAGTGGCCCTTTTTGTGGTCCGAATTTCGACAGTTGGCCGACGCGGAAAAGGGGGGCGCGTCGGGCTTGGGATTGGACCATCTGATTGAATCATCCGCGAAGTTTCGAGTCTCACGTCGATTGGCGAAATGACTGGATTGCAAAGATATAACTGTATCTACATATATATTTATATATACACACATATACAACAAAAAACCTCGATCCTGGATCGCCCCTGATAAGCATGCTTGGCTGCTTGGCCTCGTCACCTTCGCCAGTACTATGAAATACAACGGGAGAGATTCTCCTCTGTAGCACTCTGCTCCAGCTTGCACAAAAACTGAAAAACCCACCCTCGTTCTCGTTGCGCCTCGGCCTCCCGTCCTTCCCCTACTCCCCCTCTCGACCCTCCCTCTGGATGGAGCCGGATCGCCACTGGCAGCGCCCCGGATCGGATCCCAGGGACGGTTGCTGACTGATGACGCTGCCGCTCGTCAGGTCGTCCCCACAAGGCGAAGGTCAACCCCCAGACCCCATTCGGCGGTGGACAAACCTCCCTTTAGTAGACCTCCCCTTAGTGAAAACGGCCTGGGGCCGAAATCGACGGACCTAGACCCGCAAAAATGACGGCCGCGACGCCCTCTCGCGAACCGAAAACGGCCAATTCCTTAATCGACGTGTCAGGGTGGGAGGTCTGTCCAACCCCGACCCATCTGCGGGTCAATCCTGGCAAATACTCGGGCTGCGTTCAGCCGCGGCGACGGCGGCGACGAGGACGCATCGACCCCTGGACTTTTCCCGGGGCGCGTCCTGGCCAGGACTGCAGGGGGAATCCAGCAGTGGCCACGAGAAGACCCCCGGAGGGCCCCACAAAAAAAAAAAAAAAAAAAAAACGGCCCCCGACGCTCGAACCTCGATCGAACAATAACGACGACGACGACGACGACGACGACGACGACGACGACGATGACGTCTTAGGCCCGCCGCCCGCCACCCCCCCCCGCGCCCACGAGCGGGCAGCAACACAGGCACGCCAGGACGGCCAGGCACATCGGGGAGTCGGCGCGCTCGTCGAAAGCTGGCGACCGCCGCGAGGAGGATGACGACGACAGGGGGAAGAGAACGATGATGGTGGTGGTGATGACGATGATCGGGACCGAGCTCAGATCGAGCGCTGCGGACAATGAGTTTGAATATGAAGACGAAGCTGAAAATGACGGTGCAGATGACGGCGAAGATACCTATGAAAAGGGGATAATGAAGACGACGATGAAGATGAAAATTATAATACTGGCGAAGATGACGATGTATATGAAGACGACATGAAGATGAACATGAAGATAGAGATGGCGATAGAGATGGAGGCGAAAACGAAGATAAAGATGAAGATGGACATGATTGTGAAGATGTGGCTGAAAACGAAGTTAAAGACGAAGATGAATATGAAGCTGCAAAATGGAGATGATTATTCGGGTTGAGATTTTGAGATGGGAAATAAGATAACTAAACATATGAAGATGACGCCGCAGCTGAAGATGGCGATGAAGACGGGGATGAAGATGAAGACGGCAATTGAGATGAACGCGAATGTAAAGATGGCGATGCGGAGGCAGACGAAGATGGATGAAGATGAAAGACGATGCCATCATTAGAGTTTCTCGTTCATGTGGATATCCCCCGGCACGAACACAAGCGCGAAATCTCGCGCACCTAGACACTGGGCCGTGGGCGGCCAAAAAAAACTAGACCTCCGCGCCCCATCCCAACTCTCTGGTCCCAACTGCCTGGTCCCAACTCCTGGTCCCAATTCTCTGGTCCCAACTCCTGGTCCCAACTCCTGGCCCAAACTCTCTGGCCCCAGCTCCAGGTCCCAACTCCTGGCCTCAACTTTATGGCCCCTACTCTCTGGTCCCAACTCTCCGGTCCCAACCCATGGTCCCAAGTTGGCAACTCCTGGTCCCAACTCTCCGGCCCCAATTCCCCGGCCCCAACTCTCCGGCCCCAACTCCTGGTCCCACGTTGGCAACTCCTGATGCCAACTCTCCGGCCCCAACTCCTGGCCCCCAACTCTCTAGTCCCAACTCCTGGTCCCAACTCCTGATCTCAAGTTGGCAACGCATGGTCCCAACTCTGGTCCCAACTCCTTGGTCCCAACTCCTGGTCCCAACTCTCTGGTCCCAACTCTGGTCCCAACTCCTGGTCCCAACTCCTGATCCCAACTGCCTGGTCCCAACTCCTGGTCCCAACTCCTGGCCCCAGTTCCAGTCCCAACTCCTGGCCCCAACTCTCCAGTCCCAACTGCCTGGTCCCAACTCTCTGGTCCCAACTCTCCAGCCCCAACTGCCTGGTCCCAACTGCCTGGTCCTGGTCCCAACTCTGGTCCCAACTCTCTGGTCCCAACTCTCTGGCCCCAACTCCTGGCCCCAACTGCCTGGTCCTGGTCCCAACTCTCTGGTCCCAACTCTCTGGTCCCAACTCTCTGGTCCCAACTGCCTGGTCCTGGTCCCAACTCTGGCCCCAACTCTCTGGTCCCAACTCTCTGGTCCCAACTCCTGGCCCCAACTGCTTGGTCCTGGCCCCAACTCTGGCCCCACCTCTCCTTCCCCAACTCTCCGGCCCCAACTGCCTGGTCCTGGTCCCAACTCTGGTCCCAACTCTCTGGTCCCAACTGCCTGGTCCCAACTCTCTGGTCCCAACTCTCTGGTCCCAACTCCTGGTCCAAACTCCTGGCCCAAACTCTCTGGCCCCAACTCCTGGCCCCCAACTCTCCGGTCCCAACTCCTGGTCCCAACTCCTGATCTCAAGTTGGCAACGCATGGTCCCAACTCTGGTCCCAACTCCTTGGTCCCAACTCCTGGTCCCAACTCCTGCCCCCAACTCTCTGGTCCAAACTCTGGCCCCAACTCCTGGTCCCAACTCCTGGTCCCAACTGCCTGGTCCCAACTCCTGGTCCCAACTGCCTGGTCCCAACTCTCCAGTCCCAACTGCCTGGTCCCAACTGCCTGGTCCTGGTCCCAACTCTGGTCCCAACTCTCTGGTCCCAACTCTCTGGCCCCAACTCCTGGTCCCAACTGCCTGGTCCTGGCCCCAACTCTGGTCCCAACTCTCTGGTCCCAACTCTCCGGTCCCAACTGCCTGGTCCCGGTCCCAACTCTTGCCCCAACTCTCTGGTCCCAACTGCCTGGTCCCAACTCCTGGTCCCAACTCTCTGGTCCCGACTCCTGGCCCCAACTGCTTGGTCCTGGCCCCAACTCTAGCCCCAACTCTCTGGCCCCAACTCTCCGGCCCAAACTGCCTGGTCCTGGTCCCAACTCTGGCCCCAACTCTCTGGTCCCAACTGCCTGGTCCCAACACCTGGTCCCAACTCTCTGGTCCCAACTCCTGGTCCCAACTCCTGGTCCCAACTCTCTGGCCCCAGCTCCAGGTCCCAACTCCTGGCCTCAACTTCATGGTCCCAACTCTCTGGTCCCAACTCTCCGGCCCCAACCCCTGGTCACAGGTTGGCAACTCTTGGTCCCAACTCCCCGGTCCCAATTCCCCGGTCACAACTCTCTGGCCCCACCTCCTGGTCCCACGTTGGCAACTCCTGGCCCCAACTCTCCGGTCCCAACTCCTGGCCCCCAACCCTCAGGCCCCAACTCCTGGTCCCAACTCCTGATCTCAAGTTGGCAACGCATGGTCCCAACTCTGGTCCCAACTCCTTGGTCCCAACTCCTGCTCCCAACTCTCTGACCCCAACTCTGGTCCCAACTCCTGGTCCCAACTCCTGGTCCCAACTGCCTGGCCCCAACTCATGGTCCCAACTCCTGGTCCCAGTTCCAGTCCCAACTCCTGGTCCAAACTCTCCAGCCCCAACTGCCTGGCCCCAACTCTCTGGTCCCAACTCTCCAGCCCCAACCGCCTGGTCCCAACTGCCTGGTCCTGGCCCCAACTCTGGTCCCAACTCTCTGGTCCCAACTCTCTGGTCCCAACTCTCTGGTCCCAACTCCTGGTCCCAACGGCCTGGTCCCAACGGCCTGGTCCTGGTCCCAACTCTCTGGTCCCAACTCTCTGGTCCCAACTCTCTGGTCCTGGTCCCAACTCTGGTCCCAACTCTCTGGGCCCAACTCTCCAGTCCCAACTGCCTGGTCCTGGTCCCAACTCTGGCCCCAACTCTCTGGTCCCAACTGCCTGGTCCCAATTCCTGGTCCCAACTCTCTGGTTCCAACTCTTGGTCCCAACTCCTGGTCCCAACTCTCTGGCCCCAACTCCTGGTCCCAACTCTCCAGTCCCAACTGCCTGGTCCTGGTCCCAACTCTGGTCCCAACTCTCTGGTCCCAACTGCCTGGTCCCAACTCCTGGTCCGAACTCTCTGGTCCAAACTCCTGGTCCCAACTCCTGGTCCCAACTCTCTGGCCCCAGCTCCAGGCCCCAACTCCTGGTCTCAACTTCATGGTCCCAACTCTCTGGTCCCAACTCTCCGGTCCCAACCCCTGGCCCCAGGTTGGCAACTCCTGGTCCCAACTCTCCGGTCCCAACTCCCCGGCCCCAACTCTCTGGTCCCAACTCCTGGTCCCACGTTGGCAACTCCTGGCCCCAACTCTCCGGACCCAACTCCTGGCCCCCAATCCTCAGGTCCCAACTCCTAGTCCCAACTCCTGATCTCAAGTTGGCAACGCATGGTCCCAACTCTGGTCCCAACTCCTTGGTCCCAACTCCTGCTCCCAACTCTCTGGTCCAAACTCTGGTCCCAACTCCTGGCCCCAACTCCTGGTCCCAACTGGCTGGCCCCAACTTCTGGTCCCAACTGGTCCCAACTCCAGTCCCAACTCCTGGTCCCAACTCTCCAGTCCCAACTGCCTGGTCCCAACTCTCTGGTCCCAACTCTCCAGCCCCAACTGCCTGGTCCCAACTGCCTGGTCCTGGTCCCAACTCAGGTCCCAACTCTCTGGTCCCAACTCCTGATCCCGACTGCCTGGTCCTGGTCCCAACTCTGGTCCCAACTCTCTGGGCCCAACTCTCCGGTCCAAACTGCCTGGTCCTGGTCCCAACTCTGGTCCCAACTCTCTGGTCCCAACTGCCTGGTCCCAACTCCTGGTCCCAACTCTCTGGTCCCAACTCCTGGCCCCAACTGCCTGGCCCCAACTCTGGCCCCAACTCTCTGGTCCCAACTCTCCAGCCCCAACTGCCTGGTCCTGGTCCCAACTCTGGTCCCAACTCTCTGGTCCCACCTGCCTGGCCCCAACTCCTGGTCCCAACTCTCTGGTCCCAACTCCGGGTCCCAACTCCTGGCCCCAACTCTCTGGCCCCAACTCCTGGCCCCAACTCTGGCCCCAACTGCCTGGTTCCAACTCTGGTCCCAACTCCTGGTCGCAACTGCCTGGTCCTGGTCCCAACTCTGGTCCCAACTCTCTGGTCCCAACTCCTGATTCCTAGAGATTCCGAGGGATTCCTGGACATTCCCATCGATTCCTAGAGATGCCTAGATACTCCGAAATATTCCTAGAGCTTCCTAAAGATTCCTAGAGATTCCTACGAGATTCCCAGAGATCCCCAAAAATTCCCAGAGATTCCGAATGATTCCTAGAGATTCCCAGGAGATTCCTAAAGATTCTTAAAGATTCCTATAGATTTCCAAAGATTCCCAGAGATTCCTAAAGATTCCTAGAGATTCCTAAAGATTCCTAGAGATTCCCAAGAGATTTCCAAAGATCTCTAGAGATTTCTAAAGATTCCTATAGATTCCGAGCGACTCCCAGAGATTCCCCGAGATTCCTATAGATTTCATTCCTATAGATTCCTCTGGATTCCCAGAGATTCCTAAAACTTACCAAGGAGATTCCTAAAGATCCCCAGAGATTCCCAAAGATTCCTAGAGAT
This sequence comes from Prorocentrum cordatum, assembly GCA_963575745.1. NCBI lineage: Eukaryota > Dinophyceae > Prorocentrales > Prorocentraceae > Prorocentrum > Prorocentrum cordatum. The sequence goes on from CAUYUJ010008413.1 coordinate 211,739, forward strand.
TCCTAGAAGTTGCTAAAGATTCCTATGAGATCCCAAGAGATTCCCAGAGATCCCCAGAAATTCCAAGAGATTCCTAGAGATTCCTAGAGATTCCGAGAGACTCCCAGGAATTCCCAGAGATTCCTCGATATGCATAGAAATTCCGAAAGAATCCCAGAGATTGCTAAAGATTCTCAGAGATTCCTAAATAAGACTCCTAAAAAGATCCCTAGAGATTCCTAAAGATTCCTAGAGATTCCGAAAGATTCCTAGAGATTCCTAAAGATTCCTAGAGATTCCTAGAGATTCCCAGAGATTCCTAAAGATTCCTAAAGATTCCCCAGAGATTCCTAAAGATTCCCAGAAATAGAAATGCCCAGAGATTCCCCGAGATTCCTGCAGATTCCTAGAGATCCCTAGAGATCCCTAGGGATTCCCAAAGATTCCTAGGAGTTTCCTGGAGATTCCTAGAGATTCCCGGAGGTTCTTAGACATTCCTGGAGATTCGTAGAGAATCCTAAAGATTCCATTGAGATTCCTAGAGATTTCTAGAGATTCCTACAGATTCTTAGAGATTCCTAGAGATTCCTACAAATTCCAATGATTCCTAGAGATTCCGAAAGATTCCTAGAGATTCCTATAGATTCCTAGAGATTCCTATAGATTCCTAGAGATTACAAAAGATTCCAAGAGATTACAAGACATTCCTAAATATGCCTACGAGGTTCCTAAAGGTTCCTAGAGATTCCCAAAGATTCCTAGAGATTCCGAAAGATTCTTAGAGATTCCTAGAGATTCCTTGAGATTCCTAGGGACATCCCCAGAGATCCCCAAATATTCCTAAGAGATTCCTAGAGATCCCAAGAGATTCCGATATATTCTTATGAGATCCCTCGAGATTCCAAGAGATTCCTAGGAGTCTTCTTGAGATTCTTAGAGATTCCCAAAGATTCCTAGAGATTCCTGGCGATTCTTAGAGATGCCTAGAGATTCCTAGAGATTCCTACAGATTCCTACAGATTTCTAAAGATTCCTAGAGACTCCTAAAGATAACCTGAGATTCCGAGAGATTCCTAAAGATTCCTAAAGATTCCCACCGATTCCTAAGAGATTCCTAGAGATTTCCAAACATTCCTACAGATTCCTCTGGATTCCCAGGGATTCCAACAGATTCCCCGAAATTTCTACAGATTCCCAAAGATTGCCAGACATTCGTAGAGATTCCTAACAACATTCCAAGAGATTCCTAAAGATCCCCAGAGATTCTTAAAGATTCCCGGAGATTCCCACGTATACATATATATATATATATATATATATTTTATATATATATATATATATATATATAATATATATATATATATAAAGAGAAAACAAAAAAAAAAAAAAAAAAAAAAAAAAAAAAAAAAAAAAAAAAAAAAAAAAAAAAAAAAAAAAAAAAAAAAAAAAAATCCCAGAGATTCCAAGAGATCCCCTGAGATTCCTAGAGATTCCAATAGATTCCTGCAGATTCCTAGAGATTCCTAGAGATTCCTAGAGATCCCTAGAGATTCCCAAAAAAAGATTTCCATGGAGTCCGACAGATTCCTAGAGCTCCCTAGAGATCCCTAGGGATTCCCAAAGTTTACTAGAGTTCCCTAGAGGTTCCTAAATATTCCTAGCGATTGCCAGAGATGCCTAGAGATTCTTAAAGATTCCTTCTGATTCTTAGAGGTTCTTACATCTTCCTAGAGATTCCTGGAGATTCCTAGAGATCCCTAGATATTCCTAGAGATTCCTGAAGATTCCTAAAGATTCCAAGAAATGCTTAGATTCCTAAAGATTCCTAGAGATTCCTAAAGATTCTTACGGATGCCAAGAGATGCCTAGAGACTCCCAGCTATTCCTAGAGATGCCTGTGAGATTCCTACAAATTCTTAAAGATTCCCAAATATTCCCAGAGATCCCCAAAGATCCCTACAGATTCCGAAAGAACCCTAGAGATCCCCAGAGACTCCGAGAGATCCCAAGAGATTCCTACAGATGCCTAAGGATTTCCCGAGATTCCTAAAGATTCCAAGAGATTCCGACAGATCCCCAAAGATTCCCAAATATTCATAGAGATTCCTGAAGAGTTCTACAGATTCCTAGAGCTTCCGAGAGATTCTTAGAGATTCCTAAAGATTCCTAAATATTCCCATTGAGATTCCTACAGATTCCTAGAGATTCCCAAAGATCCCCAGAGATCCCCAGAGATCCCCGGAGATTCCTAGATATTCCCCGAAATTGGTAAAGATCCCTACAGATTCCTTAAGATTCCTACAGATTCCAAGAGAATCCTAACGTTTCCTTGAGATCCATATGTGTCTCCAAAGAATTCCGAGTGATTCCTAGAGATTGCTAGAGATGCCCAGCTATTCCTACGAAGATTCCTAGAGATTCCTAGGAAGATTCTTAGAGATCCCTGAAGATTCTCAGAGATTCCTGGAGATGCCTAGAGATCCCTAGAGACTCGTATAAATCCCTAGAGACTCGTGGAGATCCCTAGAGATCCCTAGAGATTCCCAAATATTATTAGAGATTACTAGATGAGTCCCAGAACCTGGAGATCCCCAGAGATTCCTACAGATTCCGAATAGATTCCTAGAGATTCCCATACAGATTCTTAGAAATTCCCAGAGATCCCTAAAGATTCTCAGAGATTCCCAGAGATTCCCAAAGATCCCTCGAGATTCCTCGAGATTCCGAATGATTCCTAGAGATTCCTAGAGATCACAAGAAATTCATAAAGATTTCTAAAGAGATTCCTAAAGAGTCCTAGCGATTCCTCCGGATTCTTAGAGATTCCTAGAGAATCCTAGAGATTCCTAGAGATTCCTAGAGATTCCTAAAGATTCCCCAGAGATTCCTAGAGATTCCAAACGATTCCTAGAGATTCCTAGAGATCACTAGAAACGCATAAAGATTTCTAAAGAGATTCCTAAAGAGTCCTAAAGATTCCTCCGGATTCTTAAAGATTCCTAAAGAATCCTACAGAATCCTAGAGATTCCTGCAGAGATTCCTTGAGATTCCTACAGGTTCCTACAAATGTTGACAGATACTTATACATTCCTTGAGATTCCTAGAGATCCCTAGAGATCCCGACAGATTACCCAAGATTCCTAAGAGATTCCCAGAGATTCCTAAAGATGCCTAAGAAGGTTCCGATTGGTTCGTAGAGATTCCCAGTGATTCCTAGAAGAGATTCCCAGAGATTCCTAAAGATTCTTAGAGATTCCTAAAGATTCCTAGAGATTCCTAGAG
>CAUYUJ010008413.1:220000-290000 GCA_963575745.1 Prorocentrum cordatum
GCCAATAACTAACCCTCACAAGTTTTTAAATTTTTGGAGCGGACAGCAACGACGAAACTCCAGCCACGCCCGCCTATCCGACGCCGGGAAACTAACGCCGCGCACTGAGCGACGGAGCACTTACACAACGAGAGCGAAACATAAATCTAAAGCGGCGAAAATCGCGCGGCGCAGATTCAAGCGCGCTTCCCCGGGCTACCCGAACAGGCAGACTGCGCCCGCGGAGAGGAGGGCGAGGAGGAGGAGGAGGAGGGGGAAGGGAGCGGCGAGAGAGACCACTTCAATGCAAGGAACGGCGCTCAAGCCAACCTGCTATTGGCGACCCGTCGCGCGCGCCCAATGACTGGGGGAACGGGCGCCAGCGCAGATGCATTGGCCTCGGAGGTCATCGCCCAACCGCCCGTCAGTCCGGGCGCCCACGTGACCGATCACTGCGGAGCGAACGCAGAAAATTGGCCGCGCAGTTTCGACTCCGTAGAGGCGGAGAGAAAGAGAGAAGAGGCGGAAGGAGAAATGAAGAAGAAAGGAAAGAAGGCGATGGGGAAACTCCGCAAACCCAGCAAACTCTAACGATCCAGGTGCCGGAGGCGCCCGACGCGAGGCGAAGCAAATCACGACGCATAGCCACGAAGACGCAAGAAGCAAACTCAGCACGCCACGGCCGAACAAGCGCAACAGAATGGCACGAATTACCACTTGAAAAAATATACGGGAGGAAGAGAAAATGGGGGGCACTGAAACCTCACGGCCTCGCCCGGGCACGCGAGCGCGCAAGGGCGCTGTCCAGCGGCCAACTCTGGCAAGCCCCTCGCATAGCGGCCTCGAATACCTGGCCAGCGTCGCCGATCTCGCGCGCGCGGCGCCGGGCCGCCAAGCGGGCTTTGCACGCGGCGCAAACGCAGACGGCCCGGAGCAAGCCGAGCTCCTGCCTCGCACGCGGCGCCCCTCGGCATGCCGAACTGAGCGATGGAGCCAAACCGAGGAAGTTGGAAAGACACTGCGCGTCAGCCGGCCGCCCCAACGAGCACGCTTCCTCACGCCACCGGCGGCGGGGGCTGCACTTGGCACAATGCGCAATCCGGCCCCTCCCTGAGCAGCCGAACGCACAGAATGAATGCTGCTGGAAGCGCCGGGCGGTGATCCAGCCGTTGAGGGCTGTCCGAAGCGCAGCCAACAGAACGCAAGGCGGGGCGCGCTGGCCCAGCGAGGCCAAGCGAGCCTGGAAGCGATGCACTCGGTGGCCAGCCTGCACGTCGATGCCCCAGCGATCTAGTCGCCGCCGCAAGAACACGTCAATGTGAGCCTTCGGACGGTCGGCCAGTGGGGCTTGAGAAGGCGCCTGGCCTGCCGCGCCCGCTCCAGATGCAACTCGCCCTCCTCCGTGGCTGGCCCTGTGCAAGTGAGAGCACGCTTGCACTCCAGCTCGTGGATGCGCCCCGCTGCTCTTTCCAATGCGAAAATCGAATTTCCGCTCAACCATTCCACGACAGAGACGGGCAGGCCAAGTTCCGCCGGCCACCTTGCATGAGCGCCCGGAGGCGGCCAGCCCGCGCGCGCACGAAGTCCCCCTTGCTTCAACGCTTCGACATGACACGCCCGGGCCGGGGCCGCCAGAGCAGCGCGCCGGAGGTCGAGCAACTCGCGCGGGAAGCCGAGGGTCTTACGTAAGCTACACCATCACATCTGCCCTCGTCCAGTTGTTCGGGACCGGAAAGAGCTTCGCACGATCGCGTCCTTCGATCGCTGTGAAATTGGCCGGGGCGGGGCGCAGCTGCGCCACGAACAGCGCGACCGAAGCTGCGAAGATCTGGAAGGCTTCGCAGGCGCGGTAAATGCCTGGGCCAATCTCCCCCCAGATCGCGGCACGGCCCAACAGCATTTCGAGCGGGGCCCCCCAGGAGTCCTCGCCGGAGCTTGGGCCAAGGATGAAGCCCAAATGCACGGCCTTGTCCTTGATGGTCGCAGCGCCCCAAGCCGCCGCCCAGCTGGATATGCCGGCGCGCAGCGCTGGCTCATCGCATTCGCACAGCGGAGCGATCGCGTATTTCCAGAAGTTCAATCGCAACCCGCTGACGCGCGCACTCCTCGAAAAGTCAATGCAAAACGGGCAAGCGATCAAGAGCCCATGGCGCCAAGATGACCAGGTCGCCGGCGCACGCCCGACCGAGAGCCGCAGGGGCGACGCTCTGAATCCGCCGACGAAGTCAATCTGAAGCAACTGCACACAATTAGAATAATGGAGACAAGGGGCACCCTTGCCGCACCCCGCGCGCGAGGCTGAAGCCAGCGCATCTCGCGCCCTTCACGACGCTGTCGCAAAAGTTTGTTCTGATACAGCGCCTCGACAAACCGAATGAGCCAAACTGGCCAGCCGAAGTGACGAAGGAGGCGGAACAGGAACCCGGGGAACCCGCGCTCGATGGACGGGAATGCCGCTTCGAAACCGAAGAAGATCGCAGGAGACTCGGAATCGGCAAGGCTGATCTCCGCCATGCCCTCGTCGACGTCAACCAGGTTTGACAGCGTGGACCTGCCCGGGAGGATGCCACGTTGAGATGGGGCGACGCGCTCAGCCACGGCGTCCGCAATGACCATCCGAACAGCTCTGGCAAGAAGCCGATTGTCCGTATTTGTAACGTTCAACGGGCGGACTTGTCCGCGGCATGGTAGAGCCCCCCGTGGACCGATCGATCCGGAGGATCCTTCGGGATGAAGAAAACAAGCAAAAGATGAGATCCTCCGCGCGCTGGCGAACGCGGTCAGCGCCGGCAGGGCTGCTGATACCCGCGAACACTTCATGCAAGACGTCCGTGGCCAAAGACTCAATCTGTCTCCATGCCAAGCAAGTAAGCCCGTCGGGACCAGGCGACGAGCTTCCCGAGCCGCGGATCGCATTCCTGATGCGACGCCGCCGCAACCGGAAGCTGCGCGCAGGGAAGGGCGCCGAATGCGATAGCGGCCGATCGTCCCCATCCTAAACGAAGCGTTCTTCCAACTTCGCCTCGTCGATGCCGCGCCGAGCGAAAGCCTTGCTCCAGTGTTGCTGCAGGCCCTCCGCTCGCCGCGCTCCCCCCATACGAAGCGCAGCGCTGCGAAACGCCCCGGGCGGAGCGGATAGATCAGGCGCATGTTTCGAGCCCGCGATCTCGCGGCCTGGACAGCGTTGCCGCCTTCAAGGTCAGCATGAGATTTGCTCAACTCGCCGAGGGCGTGGCCCCTCGCGGTAACACTCGCAAGTTACATATCGCGTCCCCGAGACAAGAAGACCTTGCAAATTACACTATACTCGCGCCCCCGAGGCCATTAACCCTTGGAATGCAATTAATTATTGCGCTCTCGAGGCAACAAACCATCGTAAATTACTCAAATCGTGCGCCTCCTCCCTCCTCCCTCCTCCCTCCCTCCCTCCCTCCTCCCTCCTCCCTCCTCCCTCCTCCCTCCTCCTCCCTCCTCCCTCCTCCCTCCTCCCTCCTCCCTCCTGCCTCCTCCCTCCTCCCTCCTCCCTTCTCCCTCCTCCTCATCCTCCTCCTCCTCCTCCTCCTCCTCCTCCTCCTCCTCCTCTTCCTCCTCCACCGCCTCCTCCGCCTCCTCCGCGTCCTCCGTGTCGTGTCGACCTGGACGTTGGTTCCTGACACCGCGGGGATCACTCAACCTTGAACGATCGGCCGCGTCCGCAGCGTCCGATCGTTCAACGTCGACCGATTCTGGGCCGACGCCGGCGTTCAACGTTGAACGCCAGCGGCGGGGTCGCCGCCGGTCGACACGACGCGAACCTGCCTTAAGCGGAGAGATCCAAGACAGCGCAACGGCAGCGAGGGAGTGGCGGAGAGCAGCAGCGAAGCGACAGCACGGAAGCGCGGGGGGGGAAGCGGGGAAGAGGGAAGCGAGCAAGGCGACGGCGAGCGAGGCAGCGGCGGCGGCAACGGCCAGGACCAGAGGGCGCAACTTGTTTTTCTTGGGGGGGGGGGCCCGAGGAGTACGCGAAGAGGTAGGATTCGGCGGGACCCCTGCGGGAGCGGGAGCAGGGCGAGTGTGGCAGGCGTGGCCAGGAACCATAGGACACAACTAGAGAGACATGGCGCGGATCCGAGATCTGGCCCCCATGGAACGCACACTCGAAGACCAGGTCCTCAGCTAAAGAAGGAACGCACTGGGGGCTCGAGGTGGCTTCCACCGAGCACCAGGGGCTGGGTGGTGCCCCCCGGGCCGCCAGGCGCATACGCACCGAAGGCCCACACACAAGCGGAGCAGTCCATCCGGGCCCCGCCATCCGAAAGCAGGATTATTTTACGCGGGCTCCTCTCTCCAGGACGTCTACCTGTCCATAATCAGATTGCACAAGTAGTCGGCCAAGACGTCGCTGTCTCGCTTCACCCACATCACAGGGTCATCACGGTCGGAATATCGCAGACTGCCGGTAGCATCCGCTGGAAGAGCAGCCGCATATATTCACATTGCTATGAAGCGCGTCCGCACGCAACTTTTGCGGTGTATGGCTGTCCACGGCATAAACAAACCTACGGCCTAAGCGCACCCGCCCAGCAGGCGTGTGGGCCGTGCAGACAACTGCTTCACTCAGACCTTGGGGCCGTTGTGCCTTTCGAGCTCGCTTGTCCCTCGTTGGCTTGCCCGCTGTGCGGCCGGAATGCTGGGAGTGCCAATTTGGCGCACAGGTTGTCGAGGAAAGCTCCAGATCTAGCGACCAGGTCTACTCGCCAAGCGTGGCAATACACTTGGACGAAAATATCTTCCCACTCTATGATAGAACCGGTGCGGCTGTACAAAAAACCCTCCCGAGAGCGCTGCGAAATGCAGTCCCTCACCGTGTCCCACAATATGTTGCATCTCTGAGTCCGTATCTCTGTGATGAGGTCCACTCCAATACCAGTGGGGTCATGGCCCTCTCGCCACGCGCCACCGTGCACTGTTTGCAGGATCATGTGGTACAGAGGTTTGCATCCACTCAGTTGATACCACTTGGAACTGTTTTCAACGTGCGCCGATTGCACTGCATGAATCCTTCTCCTGGCCGTCTCTGGAGCCACAGATCCTTCTGCAGCCACTTCAGTTCCCAACGCCTCCCCCTCCTCGTGATCACTCATCCTCCTCCGCCTCATCTTCCTCCCCTTCTTCAATCTGCTCGTCCTCCTCCTCCTCCTCCTCCTCCTCCTGCATCCATCTCGTCCTCGCCCTTCCTCATCCTGCCTCTTCCTCCTCCTCCTCCTCCTCCTCCTCCTCCTCCTCTCCTCCTCCTCCTCCTCCTCCTCCTCCCCCTCCTACTCCTCCTGCAACTCAACCCCCTCCTCCTCCTCCTCCTCCTCCTCCTCCTCCTCCTCCTCCTCCTCCTCCCTCCTCCTCCTCCTCCTCCTCTCCTCCTCCTCCTCCTCCTCCTCCTCCTCACACTCCTACTCCTATCCTTATTCCTTATTAGAATATACTCCTACTCCCCCCTCAGGCCGGCAGATAGGGGCCGCATCCGGGTGGTCCCATCCTAACCTGTAAAAAACAATACAAAATCAACATTTTTCTTATTTTTTCCTCTCGACATGGACGTCCTGTCGTCCACGGCGATAATCCATTGCAAAAAATACCACAAAGAGCACACGCGCGCGTTCATGTCAGAATCCTACCGAACACCGTGTGTTTGCAAGCATTTCAACATAAAAACATCAAAAACCCAATGCTTTTTCACAAAAAATTGTACAAATTTCCCGCCCGGGCTCTCTTGCTGAAATCATAGGAAAACCATAGGAATCTTAAGAATTCGGTCAAATCCAGCGATTTCACGTCATCGCGCGGTGCACTCGCGATGCTCTGTCATGCACCCAGGCCGCGAATCCTGTGCAAAAAAACCACAAAGAGCACACTCGCGCGTTCATGTCAGAATCCTACCGAACACCGTGTGTTTGCAAGCATTTCAACATAAAAACATCAAAAACCCAATGCTTTTTCACAAAAATGCTTTGGGGTGTCCTGTCAGACCGTCGGGCTTCCTCCGGCCACCTCTGGCTTCCTGCGGTGTACCGGGCCATTCTCGACTCGTCTGGCAATGCGTGCGCGGCATTCAACACGCGCTCGCCAGTTCCCGTCGGCAACCGCCATCGCGGCCGCATCAGCTGTACCAAACCGGCTGGCCGGTGTGACTTCGGCCCCCAGTTGTGCCAGCTTTGCTTCTTATGTTGTGGGAGGGCGGGTGGGACTGGGCATGCCATGCTTGACTCGCTCGAGCTGGCTAGCTTGACTCCTACTCCTACTCCTACTCCTCCTCCTCCTCCTCCTCCTCCTCCTCCTCTTCCTCCCTTCCTCCTCCTTCTCCTCCTCTCCTCTCATCATCATCATCCTCCTCCTGCTCCTCTGCCTCGTCCTCCTCCTCCTCCTCTTCATCCTCCTCCTGAGCACATCATCAACAACAACGTGGTCATCATCATCATCATCATCATCATCATCATCATCATCATCATCATCATCATCATCATCATCATCATCATCATCATCAGCATCAGCATCAGCATCATCATCATCATCATCATCATCATCAGCATCATCAGCATCAGCATCATCAGCATCATCATCATCATCAGCATCATCAGCATCAGCATCATCATCATCAGCAGCATCCTAATCATCATCATCATCATCAGCAGCAGCATCATCATCAGCATCATCATCATCAGCATCAGCATCAGCATCAGCATCAGCACCACCATCATCAGCATCATCATCCTCAGCATCATCCTCAGCATCATCATCATCATCAGCATCTTCAGCATCATCACCAACATCAGCATCATCATTATCATCATCATCATCATCGTCATCATCAGCATCAGCATCAGCATCAGCATCATCCTCATCAGCATAATCCTCATCAGCATCATCATAATCAGCATCAGCATCAGCATCAGCATCAGCATCAGCATCATCATCAGCAGCATCATCATCAGCATCATCATCAGCAGCATCATGATCAGCAGCATCATCAGCAGCATCATCATCGTCGTCGTCATCGACGTCGTCATCATCATCATCATCATCATCATCAGCATCAGCATCAGCATCAGCATCAGCACCACCATCATCAGCATCATCATCCTCAGCACCATCCTCAGCATCATCAGCATCATCATCGTCGTCGTCATCGACGTCGTCGTCATCATCATCATCATCATCATCATCATCATCATCATCATCATTATCATCATCATCATTATCATCATTTAGCGAGCGTGATCCACCGCCGCTTTACTATGGAAAAGTCCCCCCCCTCATCCTCCGGAACCTGGGGGTCCACCACCCCCCTTCGAAAATATCCCCCCCTGCTGGACCCCCCCCCTTTCCCCTTCCCCCGGCAAAACACCCCGCCCTAACCCCTCCCCCCTTAACCCCTCCCCCCCCCCCTCCTTCGAAAATCGGAGGGGATCACTACCGGTTCGAACCACCACCACCCTCCAGAAAACTGAGGGATCACTACCCGTTCGAACCCCCTATCCCCCCCTCTCCCGCGCCGCCGGCAAACGATTCCCGCTCCTCGGGACTGTGGGACAGCGGAAAACCAGGAGGAGTCACTACCGGTTCGAACCCCGCCTCTCCAGAAAACCAGGGGGGGTCACTGCCGCTTCGAACCCCCCCACCCCTCCAGAAAACCGGGGGGGGTCACTACCGGTTCGAACCACCCACCCCCTCGCCGCCGGCAAACGATTCCCGCTCCTCGGGACAGTGGGACAGCGGAAAACCAGAGGTGGGTCACTACCGGTTCGAACCCCCACCCCGCCCTCCGGAAAACTGGGGGGGTCACTACTGGTTCGGACCCGCCCCCTCCAGAAAACCGGGGGGGGGGTCACTACCGGTTCGAACCCCCCTACCCCCCCCCACCGCCAGCAAACGACTCCCGAATCCCCACCACCGTCCGCACCACATCCCCCACCGCTGTCCCCAGCACCACCGCCCACACCACCACCGTCCCCACTTTTCCCACCACCGTCCCCACTGTCCACACCAGTCCCCCACCACTGTCACACTGTCCCCACTGTCCCCACCACTGTTCCCACAAAGATCCCACTCTCCCGACTTTCCCCACGGTCCCCACCACTGTCCCACTCCCCACTGTCCCCGCTGTCCCACTGTCCCCGCCGCTGTCCCACTGAGCTGTCCCACTGTACCCACCACTGTCCCCACCACTGTCCCCACTGTACGCCTGTCCCACTGTCCCACCACCGTCCTCACCGCTGCCCTCACCACTGTCCCCACCACCACCGTCCCCACCCCTGTCCCACTGTCACCAGTCCCCACCACTGTCCACACTGTCCCCACACCACTGTCCCCACCACCACCGTCCCCACCATCACCGTCCCCACCCCTGTCCCACTGTCCCCACCACTGTCCCAACGTCCCCACTGTTCCCACCATTGTCCCCGCTGTCCCCACCAGTGCCCCCACCAGTGTCTCACTGCCCCCACTGTCCCCACCATTGTCCCACCACGGTCTCACTTTCCCCATTGTCCCCACTGTCCCCACCGCTGTCCCACTGTCCCCGCTGTCCCCGCCGCTGTCCCACTGTGCTGTCCCACTGTCCCCCCACCACTGTCCCACTGTCCCCGCTGTCCCTACAACTCTCCCCACTGTACCACTGTCCCACCACCGTCCTCTCCACCGCCTTCACCACTGTCCCCACCACTACCGTCCCCACCATTGTTCCACTTTCCCCCCCACTGTCCCGTTGTCCCCTCAACACTGTCCCCACCACGTCCCCACCACTGTCCCACTGTCCCCACCACTGTCCCACGTCCCCACCACTGTCCTCACCACCACCGTCCCCACCACTGTCCCACTGTCCCGAGGAGCGAGAATCGTTTGCCAGCGGCGAGGGGGGGGGGTCGAACTAGTAACGCCCCCCCCTGTCCATGATGGACGGTGGGGGGAGGGGGGGGTTCGAAGCGGTAGTGACCCCCCCCCGTTTTCGAAGGGGATGGGGGGGGAACGGGTTGGAAACCCCCAGTGGCCCCCCCGGTTCCGCCAGCAGCGGTAGAACACGCTCTAGAACACGCTCTTTCTCATCATTAGCATCATTATCATCATCATCATCATCATCATCATCATCATCACCACCACCACCACCAACACCACCACCACCACCACCATCATCAGCATCATCATCATCATCATCATCATCATCATCATCATCATCATCATCAGCATCATCATCATCATCATCATCATCATCATGATCATCATCATCTTCATCATCATCAGCATCATCATCATCAGCATCATCATCAGCATCGTCATCATCATCAGCAGCAGCAGCATCAGCATCAGCATCAGCATCAGCATCAGCATCAGCATCAGCATCAGCAGCAACATCATCATCATCATCATCCGCATCATCAGCAACAGCATCAACATCGTCATCACCGCCACAACCATCATCATCGCCACCACCACCAATAACATCATTATCATCAGCAGCATCATCAGCATCATCATCAGATTCAGCATCAGCAGCACCATCATAATCATCAGCAACATCAGCATCAGCATCATGACCATCCTCAGCATGATCACCACTATCATCGCCAGCATCATCAGCATCAGCATTATCATTATCATCATCATTACCACCATCATCATCATCATCATCATCATCATCATCATCATCATCATCATCAGCATCGTCATCATCGTCAGCATCATCATCATCATCAGCAGCATTAGCATCAGCATCAGAATAATCAGCACCACCATCATCAGCATCATCATCACCATCATCATCATCAGCAGCACCAGCATCAGCATCAGCATCAGCATCATTATCATCAGCACCATCAGCATCAGCATCAGCATCAGCATCAGCATCATCATCATCACCACCACCATCATAATCATCATCATCACCACCACCACCATCATCAGCATCAGCAGCAGCATCATCAGCATCATCAGCAGCAGCAACATCATGAGCATCATGAGCATCATCAGAATCAGCATCATCAGCATGAGCAGCAGCACCACCACCACCATCAGCATTAGCATCAGGAGAAGCACCATCACCACCATGACCATCGTCATCATCATCATCATCAGCAGCAGCATCACCAGCATCATCTCATCATCATCATCATCATCATCAGCAGCAGCAGCATCAGCATCAGCATCATCATCAGCATTAGCATCAGCATCATCATCATCAGCACCAAGACCATCATCATCATCATCATCATCATCATCGTCATCGTCAGAATCAGCATCATCATCATCGTCATAATCAGAATCAGCATCAGCATCATCATCTGCACAATCAGCATCAAGATCATCATCAGCAGCATCGTCATCACCACCATCATCACCATCATCAGCACCACCAGCATCATCATCAGCATCATCATCATCAGCATCATCATCATCATCAGCAGCAGCATCATCATCATCAGCATCAGCATCAGCATCATCAGCAGCATCACAACTACCACCATCGTAATCACCACCACCACCGTCATCATCATCATCAGCAGCATCATCTTCATAAGCATCATCATCGTCATCATCATCATTATCAGCATCAGCATCAGTATCAACGTCACCATCATAATCATCATCATCATTATCATCAGCATCATCATCATCATCATCATCATCATCATCATCATCATCATCATTATCAACATCACCATCACCATCATCAGAATCCTCATCACCACCATCATCAGCAGCACCAGCATCGTCAGCATCATCATCAGCATCATGAGCAGCATCATCATCATCAACATCACCATTGCATCATCATCATCAGCATCATCATCATCATCATCATCACCATAATCATCATCATCACCACCACCACCATCATCACCATCATCATCACCACCATCACCATCACCACCACCACCACCACCATCATCATCATCATCATCATCAGCATCAGCATCAGCATCAGCATCAGCATCAGCATCATCATCATCATCATCATCATCATCATCATCATCATCATCATCATCATCATCATCATCCCTTCCTCCTCGTGCCCACCTCCTCCCACTCCCCTCCCTTTTCTCCTCCCCACAAATTCCTCCCTTTTCATCCCTCCCCCATGCCCGTCCATCCTCCCCTCCCCTGCTGGGCAAGCCGGCACCGGGTGGGGCCTTCTCCTCCTCCGGGGCCGTACCCTGAGCCAGAATACCCGGAGCCAGAGTACGGGTTGGACGACATGCCCATCGGCGGATGAGCCTGCCGGCGAAAGGGGATCGGGAGGAGGAGGAAAGAGGAGGAAGGGAGGGGATGGGGGGTAGGGGGAGACAAAACATCGTTTCCCCAGCAAGCTGGTCCATTTTCTGGCGAACTGGTCCACTCCCCCGTTGTAGGTTCTGAGGAGTGTGAAGATGTACAAGCTTCTCAACATCTTCAAGCACTTCTTGGCAGTATGGTTTCATGCGCTCCGTAGCAGTTTGTTTCAAGTGTTCCTTGGCAGTTTTTTCAGGCAGCCGTTGGCACTTTCTCAGGCGTTCCTTGGCAGTTTGAACAGCGTTCCTTGGCAGTTGTTTGAAAGCACTCCCGGGCAGCTTTGAAGGCTGCCCGAGCCAGCTTTTAAGGCGCACCATGGCAGCGTTTAAGGTGTTCTGTGGCAGCGTTGAAGGCGTCCCGTGGCAGCTTGTAAGGCGCTCCTTGACAACTTGTAAAGCGCTCGCTGGCATCTCTTCAAGCGGTCCTTGGCAGTTTGTAGGGCGCATTTCGGCAATTGCACTCTGGGGCAATCCCACCAGACCTCTGGGCATTGGTGGTCTAGAGGAGCTCCTCTCCCAACCCTTTTTTTAATCCCCGTCGGGCAAGAGTTTATCACTGCTCCCTGTTAATATACACCCCCTCCCCCACCCGGCCAGACCCAAGCGGACCCCCCACCATCCTTAAACAAAAACATACAAAAAGCACGTTGCCTCCAAGTTTGGAGTGCTTGGCCAACCCGATGCGCCACCCCCACCATCCCTGCCAAAATTAATATAAAGTATACGTTGGGGCACAGTCTTGAGTCATGTTCGTGAGGCCCGCGAGCATTTTGAACTGTTTTTGACAGGGACGGCGGGGGTGTCAGCATGGCCCCTGCTGCGCGCAGGGCTGCCATCCCTGACAACAAAAATGCAAACAAGCAACCAAAAACATCGCGGTCAAATCTAGATTATGCGCGGCCACCCCGCGATCCCTGTCAAGTGGTTTGTGACACGGACGGCGCAGGCGGGGGCGCGAGACCTGATGTGCGCAGGCCCACCACCAGACACAATGATGGGCATTGGTTTTCGCCAAGGATGGTGGAGGCCAACATGTTTCCCGGCGTGTGCTGTCACGTACGCAGGCGCACCTGACGCATTCCGCACGTGCCCCGAACGTGGCGCGGCTGGAGTGTGCGGCACACATGGCGCACGCGGAGCACGTGGCGGATCTGGCGCACCAGGTGTGCCTGGCACGCTCGGGCCCCAGGGGTGCCTGGCGCGCGTGGCGCCCCTGGTACGCGTGGCTCACCTCGCCCAAGCGACGCGCACCTGGGGTCGGCGTTGGTTCCATGTAGCTGCCCATCCAAAGACGACCGCTGAACATGCTCAGGTTCGGGTGTTACATATGTGTTGGGAGGGCGGGCGGGAGTGAGCTAGAAGGCTTGCGGGCGGGCGGGGAGTTCGACCCCTCCCCCTACCCCCCAAGGACCTGGACGGGGCGCCTCGCGAGATGTCGGAGCATCGAAGATGGCCCAAGAAGGCCCCAAGAGGGCCTCAGAGAGCCCAAGATGACCTCCAGGATGGCACAAGATAGCCCAAATTTGTCAAGATGGTCCCCAACATGCTCCAATGAGGCCCCAAGACCGTTCCAAGACGGTTCCAAGTGGCCAGGGACCGTCTAACGGAGGCCACCAAAAGGCCAACGCCTTTAGAAACCTGAGGAACGTCAGCGAATGTAACCTCGTCGTCTTTTTGCTGCCGATTGCCTCCCGAGGCCTCAAGACAGCTCCAAGACAGCTCCAGAGGGCCCCAAGAAAGGCCTGATATAGCCCCAAGACGGCCGCCAGAGTGCCCAAGAGCGCCCCAAGATTGCTTCAGGAGGGGTCAACGAGGGGATTCTAGGCACTCTCGAGGGGCAAGGCTGCTTGGAGCTCATCCCTTCTTCAATCATATCCTCCAAGATGGCCCCAGGAGCGCCCCCAAGCCTCCAAAGAGCGCCCCAGGAGGCCCCAGGGGGCCCCAGTAGGCCCAAGGAAGCCGCAGCGAATCAATCAGATTCAGACTTCTCTCTCTCACACACACACACACACCTACACTCGAGTACTAAGACCACTCACACCCATGTACACTCACCCCAAGCTTCGTCATAACTATTCAAACTCATACACATCGAATCATTCACACTCAGACTCGCTCACACACCGACTCACCGACATTCAGACCCACCCGCCCTCAGTCTCTCCGACTCAAATCCACTCACGCCAAGACTCTCTCGCACCCAAACACTCGCAGTGGGGAAGGCCCCGGCAAATAGCCACTCGCGCGGGGATCTCCGCGCCGAGTAGTCCTTGTCAAATCGGCGACGGGGGAACCCTTGAAATGAACGACATTCGCTCCAAGAGGGCGCCCTCGTCACCCGCCCGGCCCAGCGGACAGGGGCGGCGGCGACTCGCCGCAGGCGCCTTCGACGGTGACGGCGACGGCGGCGGCGGCGACGATGACGACGAGCGTTTTTCCCCCGCAGGCGCGATTCATCTGACGAAATCATCGCCTCGCAACATCGCAAATTGCATTTGTCATGGCCAGTTAGCAATTCCACTCTTTGTTGTGGAATCGATCTAAACGTCGCCCCAGCCGGTCAGCAACCACCGCGCGAAATTGACCCTGGCGGGAGCCACGCTGTTCGCCAGCGCGGACGCATTACCCGCCACCACGGCGACGTCATCCGCCGCGTCTTCTGTCAAGTCACAAAGGACGTTGGTAACTCGTGCAATTAACGATATCGACCGTAGATTCAGTCAGGATACTGGAAATCAATGACCCGCGACTGCACTTGACGCGCACGCCAGTGCCACGCACCCAGAGCAATGCTGAAACCGCCTTCTCTCAGAGATGCGGCGCTTGCCGGCCCAGCTCGACGAGCCCGCTGGCCCCGCTTACCGGGCGCGATCTGGCGCGCAAAATGTCGGGCGGCCCCCGCGCCCCTGCCCATGCCTTCTCGGATATCCAACTAAATTTCAAGCTGGGAACGAAATCGCAATTGAGTAGCCCTGGACACGTCGGCCCCTACGACAACGCACCAGCTGCAAAATCCTGAACTGCGCGAAACAAATTCGGCCCCACGCCATCCCAACACGCGCGCGGATTGCAAGCAGCAGAAGCCGCCGCGACCCAAATGATGCGGGGGGGGTTCTATCGCATGACCAAATTGGTTGGCATTGTTCGGCATCGCGCGGCATCGCATCGAATTGCTCGGCGTTTATTTGCCGTGTTTGGCCCTGCGCGGCGTTGCTTGGTACTGCTCGGCATTGCTCGGCGCGGCGAGCCAACGCTCGGCGACGCCCGACGCTGCGCGACGCGTCTCAGCGCCGCGCGGCATTGCGAGGCGAAGCGGCGCAGAACCAAAATCCAGGAACTGAGAACCCAAATCAAAACCAACGAACCACAGAATCACTACCAAGGAACCAGCGCCAGGCAACCAGGGAAACGAATGCCAGGAAGTCGAAACCAAGGGACCAAGGAACGAAAACGAAGACCAACAAACCAAGGAACCGTGACCAAGAAACATTAGTCTCGAAATTGCACGGGCCATTGAACCTGAAACTCGGTTTCTGCTCGACAAGCCCTCGATCATCCATTCTGCCCCTCCACCCCTCAATCAGCCCTCTGCATGTTCCTCTTCGTCTTCCTCCTCCTCCTGCATTCCTTCTGCTCATAGATGATTTCTCCCTGTCGCACCCCGATGCAATGTTTTGGGCGGGCCGGGCGTTTCGTCTGAGACTTCCCCACCACTGACGACCCTGAAGCTTACAAAAAGACAACAGCTTCACAGATCGAGGGCGGGTGGTTTTCATAATGCGGCTCTCGCCCTAGCGCGGCGCACATTCGTTTCAGAAAATTTGCAAGAGCTTCACGGATTGAGGGCGGGTGGTTTTCAACATGTGGCTCTCGCATTAGCGCCGCGCGCATTCTGTTTAAAAAACTGCAAGAGCTTCACGGATTGAGGGCGGTCGCTTTCAAAATGCGGCTCTCGCCCTAGCGCGGCGCACATTCTTTTCAGAAAATTGCAAGAGTTTCGCGGATTGAGGGCGGGTGGTTTTTTAAATGTGGTTCCCGCCTTAGCGCCGCGCGCATTCGCTTTCAAACTTTGCAATGGCTTCACGGACTTAGGGCAGGACGTTTTCAAAATGCGGCTCTCGCCTTAGCGCCGCGCGCGCTCGTTTAAAACATGCAAGGATTTCGCGGATTGGGGGCGGTTCCTTTTCAAAATGTAGCCCTCGCCTTAGCGCCGCGCACGTTCGTTCTAAAGTTTGCAATGGCTTCACGGATTCCCATGATCAACGTACCAGAAATGGTGCTTTCTTGGGGGGGAAGATTCAGGATTGCGCGGGCGCAACAGATATGTTGATTTGCGGTGTTGAAATCCCAAAATGGCGTTATGGCACGATTCCGGATCGTCAAAACGCAGCAGCCAGGTTGATGCGCGCGTATCCCGAGAACAATGTTTAGGCATCCTTCAAGATCTTCAGACGGTTGTCTTCCAACGAAGCAGTTCCCTCAATGGAAATGAACCGTTGCGGGGGCCTCTGAAGAGGCAGCTTGGAGGGAGGATTAATGGATGGTTAATTCCAACATCGTTGATGACTCTTGGATTTACACTGGTCCTCCCCCCCCCATCGCACCCCCCCCCTTCCCCGCCCCCCCCCCCGCATCCCAATCCGTTGCCGCCCCCCCCAGAGGGGCGGTAGCCGCGCGCCATTTGCCCCTTTTCGCGAACTCCTGGGAAACCCAGCGGAGCGGGGGCACGCGCGCATCCGGCCCCTTCGGCCCCTTTGGAAGGGCCGCCACGTGCGCGACAGTCGCAGCGTTCGCGGGCGAGCGAGCACGCAGCAGCGCACGCAGTCGAGAACACGCATGTCATATCACTTCGGTCGCTTCTTGCGCCCAATGACTCCCTTGGAGGCCCTGCGCAAGCCCCGAAGCCGTATAGAGGGTAAGTGCGGAAACGCAGAAATCATCAATTTCCTTCAGGTATTCAACGACTTGGGGCCCTCAAATGGGTAGGCCATTGCGCGCCCTCCATGATGGTACCAAAACTGGTCCTCCCCACCTGGGCCGCCGACTCCCCGCGGAGGCCTTTTTCGGCAACCGTAGGGCGCCCCGCGAAGACAGAAACCGCGATGTTACGATCCAGGAAATGGTTCAAACAAAACAACTTGGATTTGGGAAAATGGGAGGAAACAACACGTCGAATTCGGAAAACATGAAAAAACAACAACTTGAATTTAGGAAAGGGATAAAACACAAGAGGTTGAATTTGGAAAAACATGGAAAACCATCAAGTTGAGTTTGGAAATGGAGAAAAAACAAGAACTGGAAATTTGAAAAACCACGAACGAACAACAAGTTGAATTCGAAAAGGTGGGGGAGACACAACACGTTGAATTGGGGAGGTTGGGAATATCTGAGGGGTAACATTGTTTTTGTCCAGGCGTGGATGTTGGAGGGCCATATATTTGATCGACCGATGACATTTACATAGGCGTGTATGTTCAACCTGTTATGCTTGAGGGTGCAATGAAGTGTGCCGATAGTCAATGAGGTTGTTCTCGCGGAGCACGGTCATTGCGGCGTTTTTTTTCGGACGGGTGTGTTATCTGCGCGCGGCGCGAGGTCCCTTTGTCCTTCTGTCCTCCTCCTCCTCCTTCCCTCTTCCTCGTCTTCCTCCTCCTCCTTCCCCTCCTCCTCCTCCTCCTCCCCCTCCTCCTCCTCCTCCTCCTCCTCCATCCTCCTCCTCCTCCTCCCTCACCCATTCTCCTCCTCCCTCCTCCTCGTCCTCCCTCCTCCTCCTCCTTCTCCTCCTCCCCCTCCTCGCACCGAGCAGATCAGCAGAAGGATTGCTGCCAGGATCGGTGATCAAGCATAATCGCGTGCGCCTCGGGCATGCCATTTTCGTTTGACCCCCCCCCCCCCCTGAGGGAAAGAGAAACAAACTCCTCTTTCTCATCCTCCCCCCTTCCTCTCCTTCCCCTCCCTCCCTATCGTCCTCCCTCCTCCCCCCTCCTCAGTGGATGTTCTCGGAGTGCTGGTAAGGAGTGACGTTATCTTGCAGTGTCGTTGTTTTCATTGGCACCATAGCCATTTTGGCTTCCTTGAAGCGCATCCGTGCTGCATGGCGCGGGCCGAAGACTTGGCCGCGGCCATATTTCGCCACTCCGTTCCGAAACCAGACGATGCAGAATTTGGTTACCCGAGGTTGCGGTTTCTCTCGGAGCGGGCGATGGTACGTTGCATTCTAGAGGTGATTCGGCTTGGGAATGTGTTGCATCAGTCACCCCCCCCAGTGGTGTGTGTATGTGCGCGTTTGTGTGTGAGTGTGTGCGCGCGCGTGTGCGCGCGTGTGCGTGGAGGGCGGGGGGGGGGGACGGGGCTCGCAAAGATGTTTCAGACCAAAGGTGACAGCAGGCGGTGGCCCACTGGACGGGTACGCCGTGGTTTCGGCAGTGCGTTCCAGTGGCAGTGGCTTGAGCACGGATCATATGCGGCAAACGCTGGGTAGTCTGAAGATCGAGATCCCGTCTGCGCAGACGTGGCACAACTTGGACTATTCGGCATTGCCGCGGGCTTCGAACGCAGGGGCGCCCCCTCCCCGGAGCCCCGTGGTCTGTGACTGCTGGGGCCCACAGGAGCAGGAGGAGGAGGAGGAGGAGGAGGAGGAGGAGGGGGAGGAGGAGGAGAAGGGGAGGAGGAAGTGGAGGAGGATGACGATGATATATCCAGGGTAGCAGCAGGAGGAGGAGGAGGAGGAGGAGGGGGAGGAGGAGGGAGGAATATAATAGGAGGAGAAGGGGGGGAGGAGGAGAGGAGGAGGAAGAGGAGGAGGATGATGAGGATATATCCAGGATAGTTGGGGGGGGAGGAGGAGGAGGAGGAGGAGGAGGGGGAGGAGGATGAGGAGGAGGAGGAGGAGGATGGGGGGGGAGGGGGAAGGAGTAGGAGCAGGAGTAGCAGCAGGAGGGGACAAGGGTGGTTGCCCCTGCCCAGGTGTGGTCGAGGTTGAAGCTTCCAGAGAAGAGGCGTGCCCTTCACTCTGTCCCGAAGGTTCCGAAGGTTCCGAAAGCCAAGGCGGCCCCGCCCAGGCCTCTGCCCAAACCGATCCCGGGGCCGATGGCGAAACTGAAAGCAGTCGCGAAGGCAAAGGTGAAGGCAAAAGCAAAAGCCATGCTACGGCGCCCGATTGTGCGCATGAAGAACCGATTGGGACAAAAGGCCACGACAATACGGCAACTCAGGAAAGAGAACAAGGTTTTGCATGACAGGTGTGCGATTCGCGAAATGCATCGGCTTCCTTGGCTTGCAGCTCTGATGCCATGCCTCGCGCCCCCTGCCCTCTGCCCCCTTTTCTCTTTCGCCAAACGTTGGGCGGCGGTTGGGGGCGGGGCGCAGGCGGGCCGTGCGTTGGGCATTGGTCGGAGTTGCGAGCCGAGGGGATCAGTGCATCCCGCTGGGGTCGCACATAGGGTCGAACGTCTCGAAGCCGAGGTAAAACTTCTCAGGAAAGAAAACAAAGAGAAGGGGTCGTACGTCAAACACGCCAAGAAGCGCCGCAAAACATCCACCAAGTTCGTCGTCAGTACCCGAGGTGGATACGAAATGGCGCTGAAGCGCAATCTAGGCGGGGCGGAGGGGCCCTCAAGTTCACGCCTCACTCCAATATACCAACAATCCCACCCCCGTTGTTTGGACTTCCCCGAGGGGGGGTGGGCCTTAGACCAATGCCCCGGGGGGGTCGCTCGAGGGCACAGCGGTTGCGCCGCGCTGCTCGTCGGGCTCGAGGCGGAGGTCAAGCGGGGCGCCTTGACGAGATGGGAAAGAATCCTAGCTCGGTCTATATTGACTCGTTCCAGATTGTGGTTTGAAGCGCAGTACGAGATTCAGAAGCATCATTTGACTCATGTGGATGAGGATAGCGAGCAGCACGAGGGGCAGATGTCGAGGTCGTTGTTATATTCGATACAGTGCGTGCGAGGTGATGCGACTAATAGCGCAGTGGGTTCCCATGCCGAGAAAGCTCACACTCTGGAGCTGAGCACATATTTCCGTTTCCTTGCGGGTGAAAGTTCTTTTCGGACCAACTGGGCCGATTTGCAGAAGGTGCCGCTCAATTGCGATTCGAGTTTGCAGCGTTCGATTTTCTTAAAGCAGGTCTCATCGCTGGGCTCCAAGACGTGGGTCGATTTGGCTCCTGATTTCGCTGATGCTCCGAGCCCTGGTGAGCCGCTGAACATATCTGTTTGGATGTTCACGACGGATGCTGGTGGAGACCAGGCGCGGCGCAGGGTCCGCCCAACCAACCCCGTGACACTTATATGTAAGTTTTCCCCCTCCCTCCTCCCGCCTCCTCCTCCTCCTCCTCAGGGACTCCTCCTCCTCCCTCCTCCTCCTCCTCCTCCTCCTCCTCCTCCTCCTTTTCCTCTCCTTTTTCGCCTCCAGCAAACGAGAGATGAGACGGAAAGGGGATGAGGGAGAGAGAGAAGGGGGGGGGCGCGTTTGCATCGTAGCGTGAGATTACCAGGAAGCTGGACACTGGCTGCATCTGATTTAGGCTGACCTGGGCGAGAGCTTGACACGCATGTATGTGGCTGCATGTCTTTCCAGCGCGCGGCCGTGCGTGGACGTGCGCGCGTGCCCAACGCGTGGCCGCGTGTGAATCTAACCGCGCGCGTGTCCAGCTTCCCGGCATCGCTTCCCAGGTGGGGGCGGAATCTTTGATCAGTGACGACTTCCGAGGATTTTTGCGCTTGTGGAAGTTTCGAACATACTGCATGCACCATCAATTGCATTTAATAGCGCAGAAGCAGATCAAGAAGCCAGGTCGGCTCCCCAACGCGAGTTACTTCAGCGCGTTGGCAACGATTGTCAATGTCTGGAGGGCAGGTGGGAACCATCGGAAGCTGCGAGAGGCGTGGGAGGAGTTGACCACCAAGGTCCGAGACTCAGTAGCCGCGAGTGCGGCCGATCGAATGCCGGCCCCCCAACCTTTGCCCCGTGGGTCCCGTGGGTTCTCAGAAACAGAAACACGAAAACAAAACATGTTGCGGCAGGGCGCCGGGGAGACGCTGGGGGTTGCTTTAGTTGACGATCCCCCCCCTGGTTGAATCGGCAAACCCCTTCTCTTCCTCCTCCGCCCTCTCCGCGCCCCTGCATGCCCTTTCTGTCGGTCGGCGGGCAATCGGGCAATCGGGCCAGCGCCCAGATCGTGCGTCTGGCGGCGTGGCGGCGTGGCGGCAACGACCCGGCGGCGAACTGCGGGGGCGGACGGCGACGAAGACGACGTCGTGCCTCGCTGCTGCTGCTGCTGCTCTTCCTGCTCCGCCTCCTCCTCCTCCTCCTCCTCCTCCTCCTCGCCCTCCTACTCCTCCTCATCCTCTTCCTCCTCATCTCCCTCGTCGCCATCCTTCCCCGGCCGTTCGCCGTTGGCCAGTCAACGCCCCGGCATTGCTGAGGCACGCGCCGCCAGGGTGTGCTCTGGCTCACCGCATCGCCCTCTCCGGGGCAGGTGGTGCGCGCGCACGCATGCCGAACAGTTCTTCATCAGGGCGGGCCCCGTGGAGACGCCGATTGCATTTCGAAAAGCATTGATCATAGATGCGTCTGAATCCAAATCAAGCAACAAACGAAGCAAAAAAGAAACGAGAGATGAAGGCGACGGAAGGACGATTTTGGAGTTGGGTTTAGAGGGGCTGGACACCCCTGACGCTTACTTTGAAAGGGTCGGAGTTTGGACAAAGTCTTCGGATGCAGCTCTGTCTTCGCACCTTTTCTGGGAGGACCTCTTCATCAAACACATAAGCAGAACGCCGATATCAGAGTTTCACTTCTCTTTGCAAAAACGGTCTGGCACAGAGAAAGGCAAGGGCGTGATGTTCGAGTTGGTGTATACCAAAGTTGGAGAAACCAGCGCCAAGTTTGATGCTCTCATTGCGGCCGACCTCGATAGCTCATGGGGCCTGCTGATGGATATCGCTCGCAGTCATGGAGATGAGGTCCAGTGCATTCGTTTGGCTGTGGCGCACGTTCTTCAAGTCCGATGGCAGCAAAATTGCGTCGCCATCGCGCAGCCCACCCCGAGACATGCGCCATGCGCCCCTGGCTGAAGGCAGGGAGGGGGGGCGAGGGCGCGGCCCCTCGCCCCCCTTCACTTTCGATCAGGGATGCGTCTGGGCAGGCAGGAGGTGGGAGCGCGAAGGCGGCGCAATGTTGGTCGCCCCAGGCCTCTGCAGATTTTCATCGTCGTTTCACGTGCTTGGTGCGATCGTACCCGCTTTATCTGTTGTGGCTCGTTCGCTCCCCCCCCTATAAGAAATGCAAGATTCGATCTGAGGTGGCAACCGAGCTCTTGGACCCAGCCACGAAAATCAACGATGAGACATCGGCCAAATTTGTTGTGCTATTCAATGCCGAGCTCCGCGAAGCTGCCACGACTGGGGTTTGGCCTCTGTACGCACAAGAGCTGATTCTTGACATTGGGAATTTATGGCCAGATAACACCCAAGAAGTTGAGGGGCTTAACAACACAATCAAAACAATCGGAAAAAGGGCGCCTTCAATTACCTGGGGTCTTATGTCCGATCGAGTTTTAGCAAAGAAAGATATCCAACAATGCAGAGACAAAACGGCCCGTGCTCAATACACGTCCCTCTGCGTGGACGCCCACGATCTTATCAACCATTACGTGAAAGATGAACATGCCCGATATGAAGAGGTTAAGCCAGACTCCTACCCGCCACCGATTCCTGGGGGCCCAGCGTACGGTCACGTGGCGCCGTCAGGGACAGACGCCTTAACTGATGAAGATAAGTGCTGCGCTAAGTTTATATTCGAGCTCAAAAAGGCAGCCAGGACGGCGGAAACGATTGGCGACCTGATGGAACCCCGGGGTCGAAACAGTGGTGCCTCTCCCTCCCCCCCCCCGTTCTCCCCTGTCTCCGCTCCCCCCCTCTTCCCCCAGGGGGCGGGTAACTCCATCTCCCCCTCTTCTCCCCGCCAGCCCGAGGATTTGAACGCCAACGCCGTTATCTTTTTCGAGGTGGTGCAGGCTTTCGAAGACGTCGATGCCCCCATTGAGCAACTTGGCACTGAGGCGAGCATTCCTTCGGCCAGTTACTATACGAAACTGTGGATGACGCAAGTCGAGATTCGCGCTGGCGACGAAGGCGATCGATTCGGCATCGCGTCTGTGAAGGTCCCCATGAGTGACACAGTTGAGCCGCTGACGCGGGTGATCCGGCGAGTCCACAACATGGCGCTTGTGCACCCAGAGGGCACCCTCGAGGCCGATATGAAGTTCCACGGCGACGTACACGTTTCTGGTTTGAGTTTGGTTTGGGACAGATCGTCGGCACAACACGCGACCATTGTAGATGCAGTTCCTTTGCTGTCGTTGCATGAATTCTGCAGGTGGGAGGGGCGGGCGGAAACGCGAGCAGCGTGTTGCGATCCGAGCCTGGTCGGAACGGAGACCCTAAATCCTAAACCCTTAACCCTGTAAGCCTGAGGCCTAAACGCAAGAAGACGCATATTCGCGCGGGGTGGCTGGTGGCGGGAAGATGGGGGGCGGGGGAAGCGGGCCCTCGAAATGGTTGCAACTTGGACGACCACTGGTCCTGCATCATTGCCCCGACCCCTGGCCCCAGGACCAGGTGTTTTTGTGCCCGCGCGCGGGCCTCGGAGCTCTCCGAGGGGGGGAAGGGTTTCCTCTCTGCCCGCCCGAGCCCCCCCAGGTGCAAGCTGCGCGGCCCCAGCCGCCGCCGGCGCGGCGGCCGCCGCGGCCCCGTCGCGTTCAGGGGCTTCCGCGAGGCGATGGCGCTCCTGCGCGGGGCCCCGCCGGCCCCGGCGGAGGCAGCGGAGGCGGAGGCAACCTTCTTTCTCTTTGCCACCCCCTTCCTCCCGTGCAGGGGAGGAGTAGGAGTAGGAGGAGGAGGGGGGGAGGAGGAGGAGGAGGACAAGGACGAGGGTGAGGAGGAGGAGGGAGGGGAGGAGGAGGAGGAGGAGGAGGAGGAGGAGGGGGAGGAGGAGGAGAAGGAGGGGAGGGGAGGACATGGTGAGAAGAAGCGGGAGGGAAGCAGGAGGAGAAGGGGGTCCTCCTCCTCCTCCTCCTCCTCTTTCCCCTCCCGCTCCTCCTGGAGGAAGAGGGGGGGCCCGCCCCTCCTCCCCTCCCTCCCCTCCTTCCTCCTCCTCCTCTCCCCCCCCCCCACTCCTCCTCCTCCTCCTCCTCCTCCTCCTGGAGGAGGAGGGGAGGGAGGAGGAGGGAGGGGGGGAGGGGGGAGGGGAGGAGGGGGAGAGGCAAGGGGGGAGAGCTGGCCTGAGGCCGCCTACGTGCCCGCTGAGCTTGACTTCGACGACGGCGGCGACGACCTTTTTGACGAGGAGGAGATGCGGGAGGCCATGGCTGACGTGGCCCACGACCGCGCAGGGGGCATGGAGCCGCTCATGGACGAGGGGGACGCCAGGGGGGACCGCCTTTGGGACGTGGTTGAAGATAACATCGAGGACTCTTGGACGGCAATGTTTCGGAACACCCGAACGCCCTGGCCGTAGATTTGAGTACCAGCCCCCCCCCCCCCCCCCCCCCTCCGGAGAAAAACAAACCAGCTTCCGCGCCCGAGGCCAAGGGCTAGATATTTGTGCAGGCGCAGCATACGTAAGCATATACAAGCGATATACACATTTTCATATGTTAAATGTGTACACGCACACATACGTACAGACATTCTGTATCCAGTATAGTATACATGCATACGTGTGCTTAGTATGCATGCAGCATGCATGCACGCTGTTTCGTTGCTCCACCCCGCATGCCCCCGCTGTGGCGCCGCGCTGGCCTTAGGACGCAGTTGCTGAAGGCCTGTATCGAAAAGCTGTCGCCGACAGCTCTGCCGTGCTTGGGCTGGTCCCCGAGGGAAGCTGAGCTCGAGCTCAACCTGGCCGCCCCCCTGGCCCTTTCAACCGCTTGTCCCAGGGGGCGCTTTTTCAAGCGATTTGCCTCGGGGGAGATTTTACAACCAACCCTTTTCCCCCGAAGGGGTGGGGGGTGGGTTTCAAAAACAATGTCCCGCGGGGGCTGCCCGGGGCTAGGGGCTAGGGGGGCGGCCCGCACTGCCCGTTGCGGATTGGGGCAGGGCGGGGGCTCCCAGGATTTCCAGGGGCGCCCAGGAGCGGCAAACGGCAAACGCACCAGGATGGGCGAAGGGCCTAGGGGGCTGCCTCTTCCACTTCACCCTGCTCCTCCTCCTCCTCCTCCTCCTCCTTCCTCCTTGTCTCTTCCTCCTCCTCCTTCTCCTCTTCGTTCTGTGTGTGCGTCTGGCCTCGGGGGCCGGGGCCCTCCTCGTCGCCGCGGCCGGATGCGGCTCGAAGAATAGAATGGGCTGGGGGTCCTGGCAACGCCCCAGGGGCCTGGTGCATCTTCGCCGCGGCTTCGGATCCGCGATTCCCGTCCCGAGGTCTCTGCTGCTGGCGACGGCGGCGCCGACCCGCCCCTCCCAGGCCTCTCGGGCCTCGCAGACGCTTCGGCCGAGGTAGCGAAGGAAACGTTGCTTTTAGCATCGCATGGCCTCGCGCCAGCCGCCGCACCTGCTGCAATTGGAGACGTGGAAGTTGCGGGCTGTAGTTGGGCCACATCAGTATGGATGCTAGCCCACGCGTTGGAGTTCGCACAGCAGCCAGTGTGCCATACCTGGAAGCTCAGGCACGTGTCTCTAGTGGAGGTGCCCCTCCCTTCAGCCTGATCGCCGGCCCCTCCGGCCCTTGGCGCCTCCCTGCGATGGCGGCCCCATCTTTCCCCCACCTCCTCCGCCGTTTCCTCCTTCTCGCCCTTCCCTCTCCTCTTCCCATTGCCCATCTATCTGGCCCCCCCTCCGCCTTCACCTCCTCCTTCTCCCCCTCCTCTCCTCCCTTCCTCCCTCCCCCCTCTCCTCCTCTCCTCTTGCTTCCCCGCCTCCGCCTCCTCCTTTCCTCCTTCCCCACCTCCTCCTCCTTTTTCGGGGGGCCGCGATCGTCGGGCAGGTGCACAGGGGCGTCGTCGTCGCCCTGGGCCCAAGCGTTGCGTGGCCCCAGGTGGAGCACGTTGTCCAGGATGGAGGGGATGATATAATGCAGAGAGAGTTGGTGTACATCCAATTTGACACTTGGACGGACGCCAAGAAAGAAGGCCGCATTGTCGAGTTAGTAGATGGAAAGGTGAAATATCGTGAGCCTGGCCCTGAAAGGAAATTTGTTGTGGATTTTACGGAGAGGTTCAGACGCGGAGAAATTGCTGTCTTGCTGGTCAACACCACAGTGCGGCATATCAAATGCACGGAAGCGGACCGCCCGGAGATGCGCCCCGAGGTTCGTCGGGGCCACCCAGAATGATGATTGGCGGGGGGAAGGGGGGCAATCGAGTGGGGGTGCGATGATATCTCCAAGCCGATTGGACCAGAATCACAAAACAAACTCCCTCTCTCGGTCAGGGGCGTCGAACAGGGGGGGGGGCTCGGGTGCCTCCGAAGGTGCTGCGCTACGCCGAGTTTTTGCGCAATGTCTGGGACTGCTCTGCGTTCCTTGCTTTGTACGTGGAGTCGGGGTGCGTGCACGACCCAGGGGAGTGCTGCTCTGTGTGCGAGAAGCCCAGCGCCCCAGGCATAGCTATTGGAGACCGCGGTTGGCCCGCTAGGCCATGCGCAATCTGCGGGCACCACTACCGCGGCATTTGCCAGCTGAACGCCGCCCTGAACACCAAGAGCGCGTTGCAGCAGGCCGCCGACGCTGAGGATAGTGAAGAGGTATACACGTTCGTTGTCGACTCGTTTTCACGTTGCCCTTTGCTCTTTGAAATTGTAATGGAGGATGGCCTTCACTGCTCCTGGTGTGGTGAGATCCTCCGCGCATGCATTGAGAAGCACCCCCACTTGGCCCCAGGCCCTGTCCCCGCAGAGGGCGCCGACGAGGGGGGGGGGCGCGCCAGGTGATCACCCCTCTGGCGCGGCGCCCTCTGCTGCAAGTTAACCCGCCCGCGCTTTGCTTTTCGAGCGGGCAGTCTGCTACAGCCAACTCCTCCCTCCTCCTCCTGCTTATCCTGCTCCTCCTGCTCCTCCTGCTCTTGCTCCTATCGCCATCGCTATCGCTATCGGCTCGATGTCCTGTCGGACGCAGCCGTCCGCGCGGCCGGGGCTACACGCGCGCGCCCGAATCGCGTAGGGGGGGCCACCCCCCGACACAGACCCCCGCCAGGAGGACAAGGGGAAAGCCGCCAAGGCTTCGCAAGGGGAGGGGCGGGGGCCGAAAAGGGCCGAGAAAAATTTGGGGGGGGGGGGCTCCCGGAGGCCAAGACAGCCCGCTGCACTTAAGGGGCCCTTAAGTGCAGCGGATCTGCTCCTCCTTCGGGGGGGTCCCCGGAGGCCAAGACAGCCCGCTGCACTTAAGGGGCCTTTAAGTGCAGCGGATCTGCTCCTCCTTCGGGGGGGCTCCTGCTCCTCATCCTGCTGCTCCTCCTCCTCCTCCTCCTCCTCCTCCTCCTCCTCCTCCTCTTCCTCGTCCCCTTCCCATCCTGCCCCTTCTTTCTCCCGCTCACCCCTCCCTTCCTTTCGTGGAGCCTCCGTGGACTTGTGGTTGGCATACCCAAGGGGCCCTCCCGCGGGTCCTGACTGGGTCTTTCGCGGGGCCATCTCTGGGGCTCGCTCTTGGAGGTCCCCATGTTTTTTTTCCTTGGGGCCACCTTTGGTGGTCACAAGGTTTTGGGGGGCCATAAAAAAAAACATAGCCCCCCAGAGCGTACAAACACAGCCCCCCCCCCCCCCCTCCCGAGCGTACAAACACAGCCCCCCCGAGCGCACAAACACAGCCCCCCCGAGCGTGCAAACCAACCAGCTCTGAGAATGAAAACGCAGCCCCCCGAGCGCAGGAAAACTGCCCCCCCGAACGTGCAAACACAGCCCCCGAGCGTAAAAACACAGCCCCCCGAGCGCACCGGCCCACCCGCTCTCAGCGTACAAACACAGCCCCCCAGAGCGTACAAACACAGCCCCCCCCCCCTCACCCCCTGTCCTGGGGCCATTCTGTTGGCTTGCAAGGGCTTTGGGGGCCTTCCTCCGGCTCAGGCTTTGGGCTTCGTGGGTCCTTTCCTGGAGCCTCCTTGGGCTTCTGGGTGGCCCATCCAACGGGCCCCCCTCCCCCCCGCGGGCCCTGTTTAGGCCCCTCGGAGGACCCCCCAGGGCCCGCCTGATTGGATATCTGCCCCCCCGAGATCCAATCGCCCCTCCAGGGGGGGGCCCAAGAAGCCCCCAAGAGATTCCCTAGAGGGCCCAATGCGGCTCCAAGGGCGCCCAAGAAGGCCCCCCCGGGCCCGCCAGGTTGGATCTCCCTCCCGAGATCCCCCCCCTCCCCCGTGGGGGGCATGTCCCCGCGAGGAGGAGGAGGAGGAAGCGAAGGAAGATGAGGGGGAGGTGGAGGAGGAGGAGGCGGAGATGGACGTGAAATTTAACGCCATCCGTGGCACTCCAGGCCCCAGGCCCGCCTGGAGAGCAGTGTTCGCATTGCCGAACATGTCGCACGTATGCATCAGTCATGTTTCGGGCTTTGAGAGTTTCAGCCGCGCTGTGGCTGGCGGCGCCTTGCACTTCGCGCTGGCCGTGCGCAGACATCGACTCCGACTACGCGTAGGATGCGTTCGGTGCCGCGCGCTGCCAGTGCCATCAAAAGGAGGAGGAGGGGGAGGAGACAGGGGAGATGTTGATTCGCCCTCGAGATCCTTTGGGTGTTTGGGCAGTCAAGAGTGACGGCGCCTTAAGGGGCATGGGCGGATACAGTGTGCATAGTGGGTCTAACTGGGGGTGGGACCGAAGGCTTCTGTTCGCACCCTGAGGAGACGAGGGGGAGCAGGAGGAGGAGGGGCGCTTTGGGTCTGAGCTGGTCATGTTTTCGGGTTGAACGGTTGTTCTTTGCTTTCGATTCCCAACTTTTTTCTGTGTTCGGGTGGTTCTTTCTTAAGGCTGGACATGTCGTTCAGGGTTCGTTTTGTTGCGTGGGTGGGCGCGGGGGGGGGGGGGGTGATGCGTGGGGGGCAGGCCCCCACGGGGTGAGGGGGAATGCACGTGGTGAGCAGTTCCCCGCGGGGCGGGGCGGGGCGGGGCGCGGACCCACGGGGTCGCGCGAGGAGCGCAGGCCCCATGGGACCAGGGGGTGTCTTTGGAGAGCAAGTACCCACGGGGCCAATGATGAGCGGCTGTGGGGAGCAGGTCCTCACATGGGCAGGGGTGGATGGGGTGCGTGGAGCAGCAGCTCCCCATGGGGCCATGATGGGTGGCTGGGAGGTGACCGTGTGGACCAGGTCCCCACATGACCAAGATGGCCCGTGGGGAGCATATCCCCACATGACCGATTAGGTCATGTGGGGAGTACGTCCCCACGAGACCGAGGGGACCCGTGGGGGGCAGGTCCCAACGGAACCATAGGGTGACCGTGGGGAGCAGGTCCCCACGTGGCCGAGGGGGGCCCGTGGTGAGCAGGTCCCCACATGACCGATGGGGGTCGTGGGGAGTAGGTCCCCACGGGGCCACGTGGCCCGTGGGGAGCAGGTCCCCACGGTGCCATGGGTGCCGTGGGGAGCAGGTCCCCACATTGCCTATTGGAGCGTGGGGAGCAAGCCCCCACATACCCAGGGTGTAC
The DNA here is from genome assembly GCA_963575745.1 of Prorocentrum cordatum. NCBI lineage: Eukaryota > Dinophyceae > Prorocentrales > Prorocentraceae > Prorocentrum > Prorocentrum cordatum. The sequence goes on from CAUYUJ010008413.1 coordinate 248,899, forward strand.
GTGGGGAGTAGGTCCCCACGGTGCCAACATGTGCCCGTGGGGAGCAGGTCCCCACGGGGCCGAAGGATGCCCGCGGGGAGCAGGTCCCCACGGGGCCGAAGGGTGTCCGTGGGGAGTAGGTCCCCACGGGGCCAAAAGGGGTCCGTGGGGAGCAGGTCCCCACGGGGCCGAATGGGGGCCCGTGGGGAGCAGGTCCCCACGGGGCCAAAGGGGACCCGTGGGGAGCAGGTCCCCACGGTACCGACGGGGGGGCCGTGGGGGGCAGGTCCCCACGGTACCGGAGGGGAGCCCGTGGGGAGCAGGTCCCCACGGGGCCGAAGAGGGGGGGGGGCGTGGGGAGCAGGTCCCCACGGTACCAGAGGGGGGCCCGTGGGGAGCAGGTCCCCACGGCACCGCAGGGGGCCCGTGGGGAGCAGGTCCCCACATGCCCAGGGGGGGCGTGGGGAGTAGGTCCCCACGGCACCGCAGGGGGCCCGTGGGGAGCAGGTCCCCACATGCCCAGGGGGGAGGGGGGTGCGTGGGGAGTAGGTCCCCACGGTACCACAGGGAGCCCGTGGGGAGCAGGTCCCCACGGGGCCGAATGGGGGTCCGTGGGGAGCAGGTCCCCACGTGGTCGAGTGGGCCCGTGGGGAGCAGGTCCCCACAGGTCATGTATGGCTCGTGGGGAGTAGGCCCCCACGGGGCAGGTGCGATGACCCGCGGGGGGGCATCCTTCCACGGGGTCGAGGGGGGAGGCGACGCGGGGAACATGCGCACACATGGCTGGGGAGGGTACGTGGGGAGCATGTCCCCGCCCATGGTCAGATGTGTCACTTGGGGAGCCAGTCGCGTTATGAAGTACCCCCTCGCCCTTCCCACCCCGTGCCTGAGAGAACAGGCGCCATGGCGATTTCGCGAGGTTCCGCACTTACCCAATGCGGACTGTTCCTTTACTTCTGGGCTCTTTCATGGTCCATTTGGAGCCTTCTCATGTGCTCCATTGGGGCTCCCGTGGCCCTGTGGCCCCGCTCGAGAGGGCCCCACGAACACCCAATGAGGCCCCGCGATGGCCCCATGCTGGTCCAACCTGTTCCAAACAATCACACCGCGAGCCGTCTGAATGCCCTCTTGAGCCGTCTTCAGGGCCCTCGCGGGATGTGCTCGTGGCCATCATGAGCCACCTTGGGACACTCTCTCGGGTAACTCGGGGGGCTTATCTTGGGCCCAATCAGTCTTGGAATAGCTTGTATTCATGCGGAGTGGGGTCGCTGATGGCCCCTCGGCGTGCGCATCCGTGTTCTGCAATAGCAATTAAAGCCTTCACGTTTTGTGCATGCCAACCCATCGCAACGATCGTACCCTTCGGCTTGCTGGATACTTGCCGCGGAGATGGGCTCACCAGACATGCCGCCGGCGTCTTTGCTACCCTTGGTTGGCCGCCGATCTGAGTCGGGGCAGCTTTGTCGCACGCTGGAGGACGTCTTCCTCTTCTTCGTGCCTCCTGTAATTAAGTAGAGTTCGCTCCCACTCATTTGCTTAAGTCGTCCCTGGGGGATGGGGAAGGGGTTTCACTTCGTCGCCGCTAGGACGCCATGGGCTGGGCGCCGCGGGGACTATTAGACGTCCAGAGCGCACTGATGCATAACAAAGACAAGGTTGTGGACGTTTTCGGGTACATCACCAAGCGCGAATTGCGCACTAGCTCCGCCTTCAGCGGTATCGGGGCTCCCGAGAATGCAGACCACATTATACAGACAGCAGTTGGTCAACTGATTCAGAACCAGAATCATGGAGAGATTGGTAATGCAATGACTTTTCGGCCTCTGTATGCGATCGAGTGCAACGAGAAAGCGCAGAGGGAACTCCTGTCCCTCCCGAATCGCCCTGAACATCTTTTCAAGGATCTTGGGGACTTCTGCCCAGACGAGCTGAAGCGGGCGTTCGGCTCGGTTAGGGGCGTCAAGCAAGCGAAGCCCAAGACGCTCAAGGCCCGTCCTGCTCTCATCATCCCTCCTCCCTCCTCCTCCTCCTGTTCCCTCCCCTCCTCCTCCTTCTCCCTCCTCCTCCTCCTCTTCCTCCTCGCCCCCCTCCCCCCCCCGCCCTGCCCGTGCCCGCGGCGAGCGGTCGCGCGCGCGCCGCCTAGGCCAAGCTGATGCGGTGCACCCCGAAGCTCAGCGCCTTCTGCTTGATCCACAAGCGCGACTGCAGGGTGGAGCACAGCCACCTGCACCGCGCAGGCCGGGGAAGGGGGAGGTGGGCGTGGAGGAAGGCAACGACGCGAGGATGGCGCGGCGGCGGGGGGGGGGGAGGGGGAGAGGGGAGGGGGTGGGAGGAGAAGGAGAAGGAGAGGGGAAGGGAAGGGCGAAGGGCCAGGGGGGGGGAGGAGGGGGAGGACGCGAGTCAATCTTGGCATTGCTGCATGGCAGCCACTGCACCATGCGCAGTGGGTATGGCAAGATGGAGTCCGGGAGAGAATTCCTCCTCGACCTCCTCCACCTCCCCCCGCCTCCTCCCACCTCCTCCTCTTCGCTCCCCCCCCGCCCCGTGGGGCCAGGACCATGGCCAGAGGGGGGGCGCGTCTGGGAACGCGGCGGCCCTCGGCCGCGAGTTTTCGAAGGGGTTGCCGACGGACCCCCCCCCCTCCCCGCCGCCCTCTCTGAGATTTCAGATCCCCCGCGAGGCCCCGCGGGGCTGGCATTTTCTGCGTTCCTTCCTGGAGGAAAGGTCAGAGGGACCAAACATGAAATACTTCTGGCTGTGGATCGCGATGACCAGGAGCCTCAAACACGTCGTGGTTTTTCACGAGAACGTTCCTGCGTTCGGGCAGGATCTCCTAGAGGAGGGCTTGGGGGACATGTACTTTTTGATTCGCACGTGTGACAACGCGGCAGACTTGGGATGGGCGAGCCGGCGTGTTCGGCAGATCGTTGTCCTCATTCTGAAGCAGTTCGCGACGCCGGTGCTGCTGGCCCTCGGGAGCTCTGCTTTGCCTCTGCTAAATGAAAGCGAGAGGGGGGGGGGAGGGGGACCTTGCGCCGCTTGCCACTGTTCGCGTGCGCCTCGGGCATTTGACGTTGGGATGTGGCTCATCTTGGAGTAGGGTCTTGGGGCGGAGGCTATCTTGAGCCAACCATCTTGGGACACTTGGGTCTTGGAAGCCATCTTGGGCAAACGCTCCCTCGGAGCAATCTAGGGCAATATGGTTTAGAGAGGGCTGGCGGGATTGGGGCAAGGGGGTGAGTCTTCTCTGCAGGCTGATGCAGGGCACCAACCTGACGACGAGGCCGCCGTGGAGTGGGCGTCGGACCCCGCGATCGTCCAGGCGACCTTGGACTGGCAGAGGACCATCGAGAGCACGTTCCACCGCAAGTGCGATTTCAACCTGTACAAGTATTTGATCGCTGATACGTCCGAGGTCGGGCAGGAGTTCAAGTGGGCCATGAACCGCCCCGGAGTCAAGAAGCGGTGGGCCCCAAGTACGCGTCCGAAGGGCGGCGAGTATAGTTGCGATTGGTTCGCCCCCGACACTGGCAGATGGTTGTTGACTCTTGAAGAGAGGAAGGCCTTGTCCTGGGTTGCCCCCAGGCACATGGGCGAGGTGTGCGACATCGGCCAGAACCCTCAGAAGCGCCTCAACGTTTCAAATGACAAGGTGCTCCACTGCCTGATTGCGAAGACGGGCTTCGTTTACATCCTCCCCAAGAGCATTTCGGAGCCTGGCCCGCCGCTGCCAGATCGGTGGCTCACTTGCTCGGAGCTTCTGACCGCGATGGGCTACCCCATCACTGGTAGTTGCCAGCTCGCTGCTGGCGGCGGGTCGCCAGCGCAGTGCCAGTTCTCGTACGGCAAGCTCCCGCCTGTTTCCCGGACGGTCGCTTCGACTCGCCGCGCGGCAGGGAACACCATCCACGTCAACCACATCGGGGTGCACACTCTGATCTGCATCTTTAAGTTTCCCACACTGGGCTCCCTCGTGCACGAGCTTGCCCCGTCGCCGCGGGTGATTGCTGTAGAGAGCCAAGGTGAGCTGATCCCAGAATCAGGTTCGGCCTCGCGTGGCATGAAGCGGTCTTCGAGCGCCCTCAGTCCTGCCGACTCTTTGTCGCAGACGGATACGCCAGAGTTCACTTCAGGGCTCCGGTCCGCCCTCTTGCGGACCTCCGCGCGCCAGACGCGGCGCCATTAGGCACGCCGCGTCGGCCCGCCTGGTGACAGTAGTAGCGCCATCGCCAGCCATGGCTCTGACGAGCCCTGGACAACAACCACGATTTCGCGGGCGGACCGTGTGCGATACACTGCCTCTGCCGACGCGACCGACTGCCTCTGCCGAGCTTCTCTTGTCCAGTTTAGTGGGTAGTATCGCTGCCGCGCCCGCCGTTCCCATGCCGAGTTTGCACGTGCGAATGTTATGTCAGTTGGTCATGGAGTTTCGGAGGCGATCGATCCGGGGTTCGGTTGAGGGTGTTGAGCGTTGGCGGGCGGGGCAATCGAGGGCGCAACCACTCGATCTTTAAGTTGCGATGTTTTCCCCATTTAGTTTTGGCCGACAAGGCCGAAGGCAGGGGCCAACAGTGGATGTGGTTAAGCCGCTGTTGGCCCGCATACACACCGAGCGTGTGCTGCGCTGCCTCGTAGTCAGTAGTCAGAAGGCCTGCAGAACGAGCCTGATCAGCTCTGCCGCTTGCCAGCCATCATTAGATATGCATGTACACAACGTCTGAACGTGATGGCCAGAGTGCAGAATCTACCTCCTCCACCTCCTCGCCACCTCCCCGGCGGCTTCCTCTTTGGGAAATTTCAGCCCCGCCTCAATCTCACCCTCCTTCTTCGCCCCTCCACCCCTCCTCCTCCCCTTCCTCCCCCCCCCCGCCCTCTCTTCCTTATCCCGCCCCCCCCCCCATCCGTTATCCTTCGCGGGGGTCTGCCTTTCTTTCAAATCTTTCACGGGCCCGAAAAAATCAACAGAGAGAAGGGTGCGAGGGGGGATTCGTTCAAACTCAATCCCTGGGCCCCTCGCGGTGTCCATGCTGACAGGTTTCCCGACACGTGTCCTGCTACGGCGACAAGGGCTCCGCCGCTTCGTCCTTCCTCAATTTCTTTTGGGCCTCCTGAGCCCCCCCCAGCCTGCGCGCTGAAGTTGCTCAGCAGCGCCAGCGCCCCCTTGACGGCCGCGGGGTCGCAGTCCTGCGGGCCGTTCCTTCCTTCCCCTTGCTCCTGTTCCTCATCTAGCCCTGGCGCACCTTGCCCAGACTTGCAGCTAGCTAGGGCTCGAGCTCGAGTAACCGCGGGGCCCGTGGTCCCGCGGTGTGTCTGGGAATTCGAGGCTGCAGCGTCGCCATGGTGGTTATCCGCGATCTGGGCGGCGACGGCGCAGCCTTGCCCGAAGACCTTGGGGACGATGGTCGATGGTGTGAGCAAGAGACAGATTAGGGGCCGAGGTCCCTGAGGTCCCGGGCCGTGGGTCCTGGGTCCGAGAGTTCGTTGTCGTCGTCGTCGTCGTCACCGTCGTCTTCGCCTTCGTCGTCGTCCTCCTCCTTCCTCTTTTCCTCCTCTTCTGGCGCTCGGCGCGCCGCAAGGTAACGGAGATGCCGCCGGGGGCGCAGACCCGACCCTTGACCCCACCAAGCTCGGCCCTTTCGACCCTCACGATGGACCCTTCGAGGCGCGCCACCCTTCTTTGTCGGGGCGCCTACTTCAAGAGAAAGCCCGCTCCTTGTACGTGGTGGCCGAGGGGGTGACGCTCGCATTTTACAAGGCTCGGGGCGCCTGGCCGAACGCTGTGCGCTCCCCCCCTGACCCGCCAATCGCCTCGATGTCCTGATGTCCTGCACTCAAGCCCTCGTGAACGTGTTCCCATTCACCCGTCTCCCCGGGACCGCCCCCCCCTCCTCTTCGAATCCTCTTCGTCATTGTTTTGGGCCCCGCATCCTACCAGACAGGCCAATTCCAATGTCAAGCTGCTCTCCCGGCACAAACTCAACGATCGAGACCAGGGGGTGACCCGCGAAGTTTACAAGAACATTATCATCGAACGCGGCATCAAAAAAGGCGCTCTGCTGGAGGATATGGAGGAGGAGGAGGAGGAGGAGGAGCCTAAAGAGAGCGACAAGGAGGAGGAGGAGGAGGAGGAGGAGGAGGAGGAGGAGGAGGGGAGCAGGAGGAAGAGGTGGAGTAGGAGGTGGAGGCGGATGCAAAGGCTCTCGCGGCGAGATCGTGGTCGTGCCCGCCCCCTCGGAGCTGCCGAAGCTGCTGTCGCTGGAGGGGATGAGTGCTGCCAGCGGCGCGAGGTCAGCAAGCCAGATCTATATGGAATGCCAGTTCCTGGCTGGTGCCCACTTGATGGAAGCAGCATATCAGGCCTACGAGGAAGTAGGAGACACCAGCCAGCAAGTGAAGTTCTCCATCGAATCTGGCATGCCAAATTGCTCCATCCTTCGGGTCAACACCCCAGATGATGCAATGACGTGGTTCGTGGACGACTTGAACGATCTGAACGCAATTGCGTCTGGCATTTCGTTTCTCGCGGGGTACAAGACGGTCCCTAAGATCAGTGCGGGTTGGATCGAGAGCCGTAAGAAGCCGAAACCAGGGAAAAAACATGTTAGTGCAGACGGAGATGATGGCGAGGCGGCCACTGGGACCACTGGGGCCGCTGCCGAAAACCGTTTTGCTGGACTTGAAACCCAACATTGGGAGTACATTACCAAATCCTTCCCGAAATATAAGCCAGTCTATGGTGGTTTCATTGGCTTCAAAGCTGCTCGTGCTTTCTTCAATGCAATGGCGCCCAAGCAATCTAATTTATGGGATCAGTATGAGGCCCAGGTGAATAAGACCTGCAACTTCATGCACGGCGAGCTATCGGCTTCATCCGTGTACCACGTGAACAATGAGATTTATAATATTATAACCACCCATTGCGGGGGTAAGAACCTGAGCAAATCACACGCTGCGTATTTGATCGAGGTGCTGATGTTTGCTTTGCCCCGCGATGCAGCACGAACTGGGCCTCACTGCGACTGGCTCTTCAGAGATGTCAACGCGGTCAAGGAGACGGTCAAGAAGCTCTGTGCCCCAATGGAGAACTCCAAGACCTTCAGGGCCGAGCCAGTGCCCGACGATGATTTCGACTTCAACGTGGGGCCCGTCGCCAGCCTTTTCAAAGGGTCGCAAAAAGAAGCAGCCCCGCCCCCGAGGAAGCGCTGCAGGATGTTGGGGCCCGACAGACCGATCGATCATCGAGCTATGGGTCCCGGGTCCGATCTTCGGGGGCCCCGATCTTCTCGTTCGATCGTCGACGCCTTGATCCGTGCGATAGACTCGACAACGATCGCATTCGACCCCGGACTTCTCGCCCCTGGGCCCTGGGCCGGGAGGAGGAGAGGATGATGATGATGATGACGAGGGGGAGGAGGAGGAGGAGGAGGAGGAGGAGGAGGAGGAGGAGGAGCGATCAGGAGCGATCAGATGAAAGGACAGCGTACGTCCACAAACGGCGCCATGGCCTTCGGCGACCTGGCCCGCTTGAGGGTTAAAACTGAGGCCTCAGTTTTAACCCTCGGAAGTGGCAACTTGAGCCACTCCCTCGGGGGGTGGAACGCGACCACTCGTCGGGGGCAGGAGGGGGAGGAGGAGGGAGAGGAGGAGGGGGAGGAGCCGGGGAGGAGGAGGAGGTCCTCCTCTTGGAGGCCCCTGATCTCGGGGCTTTCGGGCGGCTCTGCTTCCAGGATGAGAATTTCGCCGAGGGTGCCGGAGAGACCAACTGCCCGCGCCCACAAGGGCTTGTCTGTCATGGACGAGATGATTCGGACGGTCTCGCGCGCACTGCAGACTGTCAACCCAAAGGAGTGGATGGAAGATGAGATCAAGCTGGCCCTCCGATGTTCTATAACTTTTTGTTCCAATCTATCTGTTGCGCCACTGCCATACACGGAGAAACAAAAGGCGAAGGCCAGGCCCGACGGCATGCTTCCTGCAGTCAAAGTGTGGTCAAAGTTCACCGGTGAATCACAATTTTTCCATTTCTCCTCTTGAGGGCCCCTCTCTCCTCCCCCTCTTCCTTTTCCTCGTTCCTCTCCTCCTCTCCTCCTCTCCTCCTCTCCTCTCCCTGTCCCTCCTCCTGCCCCTCCCCTCCTGTCCTCCTTCACCCCCCCTCCCCCTGCTCCTAACCCGCTGCCGCCTCGGCCTTTGCAATCGCTGCCCGCGGCTACCCCCCCCAAGGCTCCGGTCGCTCCTCGACGCCAGGCTCGCGCACATGCACAACGCCAATCCTGGCGGCGAGGAGGAAGAGGAGGAGGAGGAGGAGAAAACCGATCACAGGGATGAGGATGGCATCAAGGCAGCTATCACTGCTCTGACCGCTCGTGGAGTGGACGGAGCAGCACTCCTCAAGTTGGTGGACGAGGGTGTCAGCGGCAAACTGATGCAGCCCATCGCAGCGTTCTTACAAACTCATGACATGTCACTTGTTAACAACAAGACCAGTCTGTCCAACGGCGCCAAGGCCATGCACCCACTGCTAAGCAAGCTCACGTCTGGTTTATGGTCTGCGTACATGGGATACCAGAAGGATGGCGCGGTGCAGCCTTTTCAGGAAGACTCGTGGATGTCGTGTTTCTTGCAATGCTTCTGGGACCTGTGGAATGCGAATGCCGGCAAAGCGTTCAATTTTGCGAACGAGTTCAATAACGCCATCAAACATGCTTCGTGCCCGCTGAATAAATTAGGGGAGTCGAGTGAATCTGTGAGCGCCGTTTGCGCTGCGTTCGGTTCCCGGGATGCCCTGGACTACATGAGTTCTGTGCGGCCTCTATACGTGCTGACTATGCTCAAAGAACTTGTGGTCATTGGCGACCAGTTCCAGGACGTCGTGACGTCGGGGCGCACGTGTATAGTATGCACATGCACGCACGCATGCATTGGGACGCACATCCATCTCCACATGGAGGGGGGCAGGCCCCTAGCAGGACCCAGGGCCCTGGGCCCCTGGCAGGGCCCGCGCTGGATCCCGTGGGAGAGAGGCGCACGCAGAGAGAGAGAGAGAGAGAGAGAGAGAGAGAGAGAGAGAGAGAGAGAGAGAGAGAGAGAGAGAGAGAGAGAGAGAGAGAGAGAGAGAGAGAGAGAGAGAGAGAGAGAAAGAGAGAGAGAGAGAGAGAGAGAGAAGAGAGAGAGAGAGAGAGAGAGAGAGAGAGAGAAGAGAGAGAGAGAGAGAGAGAGAGAGAGAGAGAGAGAGAGAGAGAGAGAGAGAGAGAGAGAGAGAGAGATGAGAAGAGAGAGAGAGAGAGAGAGAGAGAGAGAGAGAGAGAGGAGAGAGAGAGAGAGAGAGAGAGAGAGAGAGAGAGAGAGAGAGGAGAAAGAGAGAGAGAGAGAGAGAGAGAGAGAGAGAGAGAGAGAGAGATCAAGGGAAGAAAAAAAAAAACGGCCCTACCCTGGTTTACGAGGCGCTGTGCTCTGAAATTCCTGTGGGCTGACAGGGTAAACCCTGCGTGATGCGCCGCGTCCTGGCGGCTCTAGGCTTTGGGGGTTCCCAGGGGGTTTACAGACCACGCACTTGCAACCACGGGTAGGGTCGCTCTTTTCACACCTCAAAGACAGATCAGAGAGAGAGAAATAGGGAGAGTGAGAAAGATAACAAAAAAGAAAGAGCGAGAGAGAGAGAGAGAGAGGGATAAATATAGGGAGGGAGGAAGGAGGATCGATGGGAAGGGGGGGGAGGGAGGGACAGAGGGAGGGGGGACGGGAGGAGGAGGACAAAGAGGGGGAGGGAGGGGTCGAGGGAGGACAGAGAGGGAGACAAATGAGGGAGGGTAGAGGGGATAGGGATCCTCTTCCTCCCTGTCCCTTCCCTCTTCGTCGTCGTCGTTCTCCTCCTCCTCCTCCTTCCCCTCTTCCTCTCCGCTTCTCCTGTTCTCCTCCTTCTCCTTCCCCTTTTCCTCCTTCTCCCCCTCTCCGTAAAGCACGGGGGGTAAAAGGGGGCGGCGCTGGCAGCGCGGCGCGGCCGCGTCCCCAGGGCACCGCCGCCATGACCGCGATGGTGGCGGCCATCGCGAGGGTCGCCGGGCCGGCATGGAGGCCTGTTGGTTTTCTATTGTTTCAATGGATATGTTTCTGGATGTTGGGGAGACGTGGGTGGAGGCATGGACGTCTGCCCTCACGCGGTGCGCCCACCTCTCCAACAAGAAATTCGTTCGCCGGGAGCCGTCGGAGTGGGCCACCGTCGAGGACGAATATCTTGTCTGGTATACTTCCTGCTCCTTATCCTCCTCCTGCCCTTCCCTCCCCTCCCTCTCCCCCGCTGCCCCTTCCTGCTCCTTTCCCCGGGATCCCCCCCAGCTCCCACGTGGCCCGTGCCCCCCTTGCAGCTGGCACGTCAAGTAAGAAACCGCCTTGCCAGCGGGTGCCCAGCGAAACTCCCCCACGCCCCCCGATGGCCCTGGGGGCCAGTGGATACCCTTGGGCCCTGGGGCGCTTCCGATACCAAAAGATGCTTGCCTACTGGGCACCCAATGGCCGATGGCCCGATCGAGCGATCGAGCGCCCCTAACGAAGCCGCCCAAGGACATCGCCAGGAAAGCGTACGCAGCCATGCCCGATGACCAGCTGCGGGAGAAGGTGTCCGAGATGTGCAAGGACGAGGCAGGCTTCAAATTGAGCGACAGTAAGGATGGTCTGGTGGAGCAGGCAACGACTGCGGACATCAATCAGAAGCGTGCCGAGGAGGATAAACTTGCATCAGAATGGGCTGCAGAGCTGAAAGAGGGCGTTGAGAACATCGCCGCTTCTGGCGGCGGGGACGCCGCGGGGATCGCCGCCGCGCTGGACGGTGCTGCTGCCAAACCGTCGCTGATCCAGGTCCTCCTCCTTGCTGCTGCTGCCGCTCCTCCTCCTCCTCCCCTCCTCCTCCTCCCCCCCTTTCCCCCTCCCCCTCCTCCCCCTCCTCCTCATCTCCTCCTCCCCCCCTCTCCCTCTCCTCATCCTCATCCTTCTCCTCCTCCTCCCCCTTTTTTCCTCCGAGGTTGGCAACAAACTGACGATCCGCCAGATTTCCGCGGAGGAGGATATTTCGCTTGGGGTTGCGGTCCATTGCATTGCCTCGAGGGCCACGGCAGAACTCTTGAGTTCATCGTTGTTCACGGAAGGCCTTTCCGCGGGCCGCTGCCCGATCTTCGTCAAGGACAACGGGCCCGGCGGGCCTGAGGACAAAAGCAAGACAGTGTACATTGACATCCCCGACCGCAAGACATTTCAAACTGTGGTTGGCCTGTTTGAGGTGTCACTTCCTGGGCAAGTCACGCTGAGCACGCTCTCGGACGCGGGCCCGAAGTTGAGCTACGTCGCAGGTGAATGCTGCATCAGGGGTATTAAGCATTTCATCCACATATCCCCTTTGCCTGAGCAACTTGACAAGAGGTCGAAGTTGTTCACGCCAGGGTGGGCACTTAAGCCGTGCAAGCCGAATAAGGAGGGCCAGACCAAGACTCCGATCACGTACGTCGTGGATGACAATGAGAAGCAGGACTTCCGCCGACTTCCGCCACGCAATGTGGTCTAAAGGGGGGGCATTGGCCCGAGATCGGGACTTCTTCTAGGATAAATGTGGATAGTGATTGGATGGGGTCCTCCACCTCCCCCTCCACCTTCCTCCCCCTTCCTCCCCGCCCTTCCCAGCCCTTCCCTCCCCACCCCCACGCCCGCGGCTCCGCGCCTAGAGGACATCAGGGTCCTCGTCCCCGAGGCGGACGGCGGGGAGGCCGAGCTGGCGCTGCAGCTCGAGCTGAAGGCGCTCTGGGCTGGGCCAGGGCCCCGAGGTCGTCGTCGTCGTCGTTCGTCGTCGTCGGAGTCCGACTGTCGGTCTGTCAGTCCGACTCCGACGACGAACGACGACGACGACGAACGACGACGACGACGGTTCCGACGGAGTCGTCGTCGTCGTTCGTCGTCGTCGTCGTCCTTGTCGTCGTCGTCGTCGTCGTCGTCGTCGTCGTCGTCGTCGTCGTCGTCGTCGTCTTCGTCGTCGTCATCGCCGTCGTCATTCGTCGTCGTTCGTCGTAGTCGTTCGAGGCGCTGCGCATCGACCTGTCCCCTTTCGTGCACACGGACGCGTCTGCGTATGACAAGGATCCGGAGGAGGAACAGCTTCCGATGCCGCTGCTCTCGCAATCACGGCTGGACGCCCTTCAGGAACCTAGTCAGGACGGACCCTGGGGATCTTGGGAAGTGTCGGGGAGCGCGGGGGGGGGGGGCAAGCTAGGCGCGCTCGCGCCACATCTGACATCCTACCCTTCCTTCCCATCCCATCCCTTCCCATTGCGCTCCGTGGAAAGTGGCATCAGTTCGTCAGTTCGCCCCGCTCAGGAGCTTCATAAAGGGATGATTTGGGTCCCCCTTGAAGCTGAGCACGACGCCGACCAGAAGGTGATCCCCAGGTTGGTCGAAGTCACCCGCCCAGCCCTGCCCTCCGAGCTTCGCGCCACCACCGCGTCGTCGCCCGATGATTTCATCACGGACGACCCCACCTGGGAGGGCGTGTCGAAACAGATGATGAGTAAAATGATGAAGCACATGTTCTCTTAGGACCCTTAGTAGGAACGCCGTGCGCGAGCACGACGGAGCGGGCGGCGGGCGGGGAGCCCCGGCCCGAGGAGAGCGGAGGAACGTGACGAGGATGACAATGGGGGGTGACGGAGGTGACGTGGGGGACGCGGAGGAGAAGGAAGGAAAGGGGGGAGGGGGGGGATGGTAAAGTGGAGAAGGATGAGGAGGAGAGGGGCATCAGCAGAGCGCGGGGAGGAGGTGGCAGAGGAGGAGGAGGAGGAGGAGGAGGAGGAGGAGGAGGAGGGAGTGAGGAGGAGGAGGAGCACACTAAAGATCGAACGGGTCAGCTTCTGTATATATTTTTCCACGGCGCCCCTGGCGTCGCTTCGGTTCTGGCGGGGGGCTGCCGACGGCCCGGCGGCTGGGCGCAGATTAGGGGGGGCGCCGGCGATGCCCTGGTCAGCTCTCCATCCTACACGTCGCTCTCCCTCCACTCCTCCACTCCCTCCACTCTTCTTCTTGTTCGTCGTCCGTCGTCGTCGTCCGTCGTCGTCGCGTCTTCGTCCTGCTCCTCCTCCTCCTCCGCCTTCCCGCTGACCAGGCTTAGCAGAGGAGCTTGTTTTTTTTTGCACTTGCCAGTTAGTGTTTGGGGCCTGGCACGCACGGAGGCTCCAGATGCGGCGCGAGTGCAGCAAACATCCAAACGTCGTCGGGTCATCGATCCGCCGCCCGTCGATGTGCGGAGAGGTGCCTCCTCCCCCCGCTCGCTCCCTCCCCCCATCCCGCCCCCTCTTCCTCGCCCTCCTTCTCCTGCTCTTCCCTCTTCCTCCTCCAGCTTCCGTCGGCTTCCGCAGCTTTGGATACCGTCGGATACCCAAGATCGCCCTGCTCCTCAGCCTCCTCCTCCTCCTGCTCCCCCTCCTCCTCTCCCTCTCCCTCTCCCTCCCCCTGGGGTGCCTGCGATGCCGCAGCAGGCGCCCGAGCCCGAGGCACCTGACTAGTGGGCGGAAGTGCTGGCGGGGGGCGCGGTGCGAGTGGGGACTGCCCGGCGTTGCGCCGTTAGTGACCCTCGCACCGTTGCTCCCCAGCCCCGCGCACGGAAGGAGCAGATCCGCTGCACTTAAGGGCCCCTTAAGTGCAGCGGGCTGTCTTGGCCTCCATCGCGTCGGTGCTCGAGCTGGCTCGAAGGGGCCTGCATCCCAAGGCGGGCGAGCCCCTCGAGCCGCTTGTTTTCTCGGAGCTCGGGGTGCCTGCGATGCTCAGCAGGCGCCCGAGCCCGAGGCACCTGAATAGTGGGCGGGTGCGGGCGGGGGGCGCGGTGCGGGTGGGGACTGCCCGGCGTTGCGCCGTTAGTGACCCTCGCACCGTTGCTCCCCTGCCCCGCGCACGGCGCGGAGAGCGCCCCTTGTTGGATGAGGGCCCTCTCTCGTTCTTTTTTTCGAGGCGTGTTCGTGATTCACCTGCACGCTCTCGGCACTGTCCTCACTGTCCTCTCCCTCCTCGTCGTCGTCGTCGTCCTCCTCCTCAGGGACTCCTCCTCCGCCTTCTCCCCCTCCCTCCTCCTCCCCGTCCTCCTTCTCCTCCTCAATCCTCCTTATCATCCTCCTCTTCGTCGTCGTCCTCCTTCCCCTCGTCCTCCTCGTCCTCCTCCACTGTCGCTTCTCCTGGGCCGTTTTCTCTTCCTCCTCCTCCTCCTCCTCCGTCTCCTTCTCCCCCGCCTGCTCTTCCTCGCCGTCAATGCTTGGCAAGGTTCGCGTCGTGATGACGGTGGCGTTGGTTTTTACACCGCGTGGATTGACCGAATCGGCGTCTCGCCGATTGCCGAATCGTTCAACGCTGGCCGTTCCAGAGGGCCCAAGACGGCCCGAGCGAGCCCGAGGTCGGCCCACGAAGCTTCGAAGAAGCTCCCAAAAGTGCCCACAGACGTCCCAGAGACCCTCGACGCGGTCCCAAAGCGGACCCTCGCGCGAGGCTCGCGGGCCGATCTTTGGCTCGCCGTGGGGGTGCCCAGGGTCGTTGCGAGGCCGTGTTGCGGCGTCGTTGGGCCGTTTTCGCGCTCACTGCGAGGCTGCGTTGCGGCGCAGTCTGGCCATTTTGGGCCGCGCTGGCGTTGCCCCGCGACGCCTGCGGCGAGGTCTCAGAGGCGACCCCGTGGGGACCCGAGGCTGCTTGCGGCCTGTTTCCGAACCAGTTTTGGTACCAACATGGAGGGCGCGCTGTGGCCTACCCAGCCCTCAAAGGCTTCCTGGGCTCTTCTGTGGGAGGTGAAGGGGATCGGAATTTGGGTCTCTTGTGCAAGAGAAGAGTAGACCGTGGTCCGTTGTGCAAGAGTAGACCCGGGACCAAACTTGGGGAAAAAATGAAAATTGGATTTCCATGTTTTTTCCCGTTCCTCGGCGCTTTGCAGCGCTGTTTGTTGTTTGTGCCTCGCGGGTTTTGTCAGCCAGGCCCCTCAGGGGTGTGGGATCTTCAGGACCCCCTGGGGGTTCTGGAGGCCTCCTGGAGGCCTGGAGAGCCGTCGGAAGGGTGTCTCGGGCTGCGCGGGGCTGTCTTGGGGCGTCCTGGAGCGTTTTGGGAGCTCCCCGGGAGGCCGGGGGGCGGGGCCGGGTGCCTCTTTGGCACTCTTGGGGGTCTCTTGGCCCGTCGTAGACCCGTCCTGGGAATCTTTTGGGCGGTCTCGGGGCGGTCTCGAAAACGCGAGAAGGCCAAACGCATCGAACAAAAATAACCCCATGCCCCCGATAATAAACCCGAAGGGATAATAAAGTTCGGGGTTTTCGGGGGATAATAAAAGTTGCCCGCCAGAGCCAGCATAAAGAGATATCAAGCTGCCCGAGAGAGAAGGAAATCCAAAGAACATGCAAATACATACATATATATATATATATAAATAAGTAGAAGAAGAAGAAGAAGAAGAAGAAGAAGAGCAGGGGGAGCAGGAGGAATGGTTTAATGGAAAACGCTTAATGGAAATTAAGGTTTCCATCTGCTCCCTCTGCCCAGTTCCCCCAGGATAATCGACCACAGCGATAAACAAGTTCAGGGGGCAGGGAGACAAGAAGAAAAATAAATAGAAAGAGCGAGAGAGAGATACAGGAAGAAGAAAAGAAAGAGCAGAAGGATGAGAAGGAGGAAGAGCAGGGGAAGCAGAGGAAGAGGAAGAAGCAAAAATCCAAAGTTCAAAACATATGAGATTTAATTTGTAAACGCTTAATGACAATTAAAATTTCCATCTGCTCGTGTAGGGTAGCTCATGTGCTTAGTTTCCCCAGGACAATCAACCCCAGCGATAAACAAGTTCAGGGGGGCAGGGAGACAAGAAGAAAAATAAATAAAAAGAGAGAGATAAAGAAAGAAGAAAATAATGATGATAATGATGAGAAGGAGGAACAGCACGAGAAGCATGAGAAGGAAGTAACCTCGATGGCGAACTTTCCCAGTGATAATGAAGTTCGGCCTCCGCGCCCCCGCGCCCCCGACCAAACTCTCATTGGTCGACGATGAAAAACTCTAACTACTTAAGGGGGGGTACATTATTATCGTGGGCATGGGGCTTATCAAAATCGACGATTTGGGCCTCTTCGGGTTTTCTTGGCCCCAAGACGCTTCCAAGACGCCCCACGAGGGCTCCAAGACGCCCGAAGAGACCTCCAAGACGCCCCAAGAGACCTCCAAGAGGCCCCCGAGGAGCGCCCCAAGAGGCCAAAATCGTTGATTTTCATTTGTTTTTTCAACGTTTTCGTCATTTTCGCCTTTTCGGCCTTCCGACGCTCCAAGACAGCCCAAGAAGCTCCCAAGACTGCTCCAAGACGGCACAAGAGGCCTCCACGACGCCCCCAAGACGGCCCAAGAGAGCCCCCAGACGGCCCAAGAGCCGCCCAAGGCGGCCCAAGAGAGCCACCAGACGGCCCAAGAGCCGCCCAAGACGGCCCAAAAACCTCCCAGAGACGGGCCCAAGAGGGGTTCCAGAGAGAGACCACGCACCGGAAAACCCAGCCTCACGCCCCAAGAGGCCCCCAGGAGGCCCCAAGAGGCCCCAAAGAGGCCCCAAGAACCCCCCAAGAGGCCCCCAAGACGTTCCAAGAGGAGCCCAAGAAGCCGCAAAGAGGCCCCAAAACGGCCCCCAAGAGCCTTCGAAACTGCTCCAAGAGGCCCGCAAGAAGCCCCCCCGCAAATTTCCAACGGACATCTCCGAACACACCAGTTTTTCGAGTCGCGCCCAGCCCCATAACCCGGAGCCTCATCTCAGTGTCCCCCTCCTCCTCCTCTTCCTCCTCCTCCTCCTACACTTCCTCCTCGTTCCCCTCCTCCTCTTCCTGCCCCGCTTCAGCTCATCCTCACCGATGCTTCTCCCCCCCATTTTCCGCCTCATCCCCCATCCTCCTCTTCCCGTCCTCCCTTTTCTGCCCAGTACGCGCAACCGATTGGGCATCATTTGCACGTCTTGCACTTTAGGGTGCCCTTCTTTGCGTCGCGCGGGACATTGTGCGGGTCGGGGAACGCCGACTTTGGCAGTCCTCTCTTGCACGCGCCGCTGCACTGATAAGCCTGGCAACTGCGCGCTGTGAACCCGAGTTCCTCGCAGTTTCTGCACACCACTTTAGCTCCTTTCGCCGCTCGATGATGTTCCGAGATCATCGGCGCGTGAGATGCTTCCCCCTCCCCAAACCCCTCCCCCGGGGACCTGGTCCGGTCGATTTGGAGGGGGGGGGGGCCCACCACGAGCGCGTCACGGAGCTTTTCCGGGCCCAAGAGGGCCCAAAGACGGGCCAAGAAGGCTCCAAGAAGCCTCCCAGACACCCCACGAGGGCCCCGAGACGCCGACAAATCGTTCGAAGACGCTCAAAATTGCTTCCAGACGCCCCAAGATGCCTCCAAGACGCCCCAAGAGGCTTCCAAGAGGCCTCCCAAGAGGCCCCAAAAGGCGAAAATCGTTGATTCTCATTGGTTTTTTCAATGTTTTTGGCTTTCTCACCTTTTCGGGCTTCCGACGCTCGAAGACGGCCCAAGAGGCCCCCAAGACCGCCCCAAGACAGCCCAAGAGGCCTCCAAGACGGCCCAAGCAGGCCCAAGACGGCCCAAGAGGACCCCAAGACGGCCCAAAAGAGCCTCAAGACAGCCCAAGAAGGCCCCAAGAGAGCCCCAAGGCCAGCCCAAGAGGGGCCCAAGAGGGAGATCACGAAGCGAAAAAAACAGCTTTCCGCCCCAAAAGGCCCCCAGGAGGCCCCCAAGAGACCCCCAAGAGGCCCCAAGATGCCCCCAAGAGGCCCAAAAAAGGCCACAATAAGCCCAAAAACAGCTCCCCAGGTACCTCCAAACTGCCTCCAGCAGGCCCCCGAGAGGCTTCTCACGAGATCCCAACGAATATCTGAGAGGCCTCTGAACCACAACTCAGGCACGGTGGCGGGATGGGCCGACTACTGGGAGGAGGAGCAAAGACGACGACGATAGGAATGCGGGGGATAAAGTCGGGCCATGACGCCCCCAAGACGTCCAAAATTGCCTCAAAAAAAATTATCCCGGCAAAGCAACCTAACAGCGATGTGTAGGAGCATATCTGGAAGCATTCCCCTTAAGATTCAGATGAGAATCCAGTTGTAGAATTCTGCTGTTCTCGCAGTCGTAGTCGCATTCGCGATGACAGTCGCAGCGGCAACGGCAGTCGCAGTCACAGCCTCAGCCTCAGCCTGCCTCAGCCTCAGCCTCAGCCTGCCTCAGCCTCAGCCTGCCTCAGCCTCAGCCTCAGACTGCTTCAGCCTCAGCCTCAGTCTGCCTTCAGCCTCGGCCTCAGCCTTCAGTCTGCCTCAGCCTCAGCCTGCTTCAGCCTCAGCCTCAGCCTCAGCCTGCCTCAGCATCAGCCTGCCTCAGCCTCAGCCTCAGCCTGCCTCTGCCTGAGCCTCAGCCTGCTTCAGCCTCAGCCTCAGGCCGTCGCCTCGGCCTCAGCCTCAGCCTGCCTCATCAGCCTCAGCCTCAGCCTCAGCCTCAGCCTCAGCCTGCCTCAGCCTCAGCCTCAGCCTGCTCCGGGCATTCAAAATGTGGCCCGGGAATGGAGTTCTGGGAACTTCAAGACCACGAAGTGGCCTACAGTTGGCTCCGGGCATTCAGAATGTGGCCCGGGAATGGAGTTCTGGGAAGTCGAAGACCACGAAGTGGCCTACAGTTGGCTCCGGGCATTCAAAATGTGGCCCGGGAATGGAGTTCTGGGAAGTCGAAGAGCACGAAGTGGCCTACAGTTGGCTCCGGGCATTCAGAATGTGGCCCGGGAATGGAGTTCTGGGAGGTCGAAGAGCACGAAGTGTGTGACTGTATGCGAAAAACGATTCGATCCCCCCCGGCCCCCCAACGGCTCCCCAACGGCTGCCCAGACCCCCCTGTGGAGTAATGTGCTGCTCTTTTTTAGCCCATTAGAAACCTATCAGTCTACGCTGTTAGGTAAAAACAAGGGGTCGGCGGTGTGGCGTAGCCTAAAGAATCAATTATCCCGGCAAAGCAACCGAACAGCGATGTGTAGGAGCATATCTGGAAGCATTCCCCTTAATATTCAGATGAGAATCCAGTTGTAGAATTGTGCTGTTCTCGCAGTCGTAGTCGCATTCGCGATGACAGTCGCAGTGGCAACGGCAGTCACAGACACAGCCTCAGCCTCAGCCTGCCTCAGCCTCAGCCTCAGCCTGCCTCAGCCTCAGCCTGCCTCAGCCTCAGCCTCAGCCTGCTTCAGCCTCAGCCTCAGTCTGCCTTCAGCCTCGGCCTCAGCCTCAGCCTGCCTCAGCCTCAGCCTGCATCAGCCTCAGCCTCAGCCTCAGCCTGCCTCAGCCTCAGCCTCAGCCTCAGCCTCAGCCTCAGCCTCAGCCTGCCTCAGCCTCAGCCTCAGCCTGCTCCGGGCATTCAAAATGTGGCCCGGGAATGGAGTTCTGGGAACTTCAAGACCACGAAGTGGCCTACAGTTGGCTCCGGGCATTCAGAATGTGGCCCGGGAATGGAGTTCTGGGAAGTCGAAGAGCACGAAGTGGCCTACAGTTGGCTCCGGGCATTCAAAATGTGGCCCGGGAATGGAGTTCTGGGAAGTCGAAGAGCACGAAGTGGCCTACAGTTGGCTCCGGGCATTCAGAATGTGGCCCGGGAATGGAGTTCTGGGAGGTCGAAGAGCACGAAGTGTGTGACTGTATGCGAAAAACGATTCCCCCTGGCAAACCCCAACGGCCCCCCAACGCTCCCCAACGGCTGCCCAGACCCCCCTGTGGAGTAATGTGCTGCTCTTTTTTTAGCCCATTAGAAACCTATCAGTCTACGCTGTTAGGTAAAAACAAGGGGTCGGCGGTGTGGCGTAGCCTAAAGAATCAATTATCCCGGCAAAGCAACCGAACAGCGATGTGTAGGAGCATATCTGGAAGCATTCCCCTTAAGATTCAGATGAGAATCCAGTTGTAGAATTGTGCTGTTCTCGCAGTCGTAGTCGCATTCGCGATGACAGTCGCAGTGGCAACGGCAGTCACAGACACAGCCTCAGCCTCAGCCTGCCTCAGCCTCAGCCTCAGCCTGCCTCAGCCTCAGCCTGCCTCAGCCTCAGCCTCAGCCTGCTTCAGCCTCAGCCTCAGTCTGCCTTCAGCCTCGGCGTCAGCCTCAGGCTGCCTCAGCCTCAGCCTGCATCAGCCTCAGCCTCAGCCTCAGCCTGCCTCAGCATCAGCCTGCCTCAGCCTCAGCCTCAGCCTGCCTCAGCATTCAAAATGTGGCCCCGGAATGTAGTTCTGGGAACTCGAAGAACACGAAGTGGCCTACAGTTGGCTCCGGGCATTCAAATTCATGCCCAGGAATGGAGTTCTGGGAACTCGAAGACCACGAAGTGGCCTACAGATGGCTCCGGACATCCAAAATCTGGCCCGGGAATGGCCTACAGTTGGCTCCGGGCATTCAAATTCATGCCCAGGAATGGAGTTCTGGGAACTCGAAGACCACGAAGTGGCCTACAGTTGGCTCCGGGCATCCAAAATCTGGCCCGGGAGCGGAGTTCTGGGAACCGAAAACCACAAGTGGCCTACAGTTGGCTCCGGGCATCCAAAATCTGGCCCGGGAATGGAGTTCTGGGAACTCGAAGAGCACGAAGTGGCCTACAGTTGGCTCCGGGCATTCAGAATGTGGCCCGGGAATGGAGTTCTGGGGACTCGAAGACCACGAAGTGGCCTACAGTTGGCTCCGGGCATTCAAAATGTGGCCCGGGAATGAATTCTGGGAAGTCGAAGAGCACGAAGTGGCCTACAGTTGGCTCCTGTTATTCCGAATGTGGCCTGGGAATGGGGTTCTGGGATGCCAAAGAGCTCGAAATGTGTGACTGTTGCATCCCGTTAATCAGAATGTGGCCCGGGAATGGAGTTCTGGGGTGTCAAGTACGAGGAATTGTATAACTGTTGCGTCCGGCTATTCCGAATGTGGCCCGGGAATGGCGCTCTGGGAGGTCAAGGAGCACCAAGTGTGTGACTGTTGCATCCGGTTATTCAGAATGTGGCCTGGGAATGGGGTTCTGAGAGGTCGACGAGCACGAAGTGTGTGACTGTTGGTGAAAACCGAGCCCGGCACAGGCCCGGCCGGCAACTCCCAACGCCTGCCCGGACCCCCCTGTGGAGTGATCTGTGAGCTCTTTTGAGTCAACTAGAAACCTATCAGTCTACGCTGTTAGGTAAAAATCAAAATCGACGATTTGGGCCTCTTCGGGTTTTCTTGGGACGCCTCTCTGACCTCTCTTGGGGTTTTTCGGAGGCCTCCTGGAAGCGTGGAGTGCCGTCCACAAGGTGTTTTGGAATGCTTGGAAGCGTCTTGGGCCTATCTTTACGTTCTGAAAGCTTCTTGAGGTCGTCATGGGCTGTCCTTCGGCGTCTTGGGGTTTCCCCAAGAAGCCGAAAGGCGCGGTGCCGGCCAAACGTCAGGGGATGTGTAGGACCCCGAGTAGGAGTACCACTTTGTAAAACAAAAAAAAAAAAATCCGGGAATTCCCTTTTCCCCAAATCCTCGATCTTCGAGGGTTGGAAGCGGCGAAGGACATTAGAAAAACCACGGGAGGGCGGTATTTATACATATTATATGTCATCCACGAAAGGCAAAGGAAAAACAACAACCAAAAACAACACACACAAAAAAAAAACAAAAAAATCCGCGCGAATTGGGCGCGACGAAGCACCGAACCCGAAAAAAACACGCAGGCGCTGCCCTAACCCGTGAAGGTAGCGGGGCAGGGCGGCACACCGCGCGGGAAGCGCATCGACGAGGCCAGAGACGGCAGCCACACGCACCGCAGGTTGTACATCGACAGCGCCCGCGTTGGAGCGCCATGCACTGAGAGGGAAGGCCGCACACGTACACAGACAGGCACTGCACGCACAACCAATACTGCAGGCGAGCCTAGCGTCGACGACGTCTAGCCTTGCCCCTGCTACAGCGGCTGAACTGGGGCCGCGTGCCAAAGCCCGCCGCGCGCGCTGCACTCTTGACGGACCCGCTGGGAGATCGAATCGGGTCGAAACCACGGACTGCCCTGGTAACAAGGCCAGCGGCCGAGACGGGGCAAGCACTCTGCATGCCCATCAATGCCCCGACGGCGACGCAATCAATAATCTCGGGCGCAAGAATGCCATGGTTGAGGAAATCTGCAATGTTCTCCACGACGTCAGGCTCGTCGCGCAACCCCTGGAGGGTGCTGCCCACGTCCTCGGCCAGGTAACCATTGGGGGGACTTGCCAGACGCGTCAGTCAACAGCACGTCCTTCGCCTCATCCGCGGACTTCAGGAGGGCCTCGCCCACGTCCTCGCCCATCTCGGTCCGTTTGCAGATGGCGTCGGCGGTCTTCTGCGGCACGGCGGGGGGGGGCTTCGGAGGCGACACGAGCCCACAGTGTTATCGGCGCCGCCAAGTCGGCCAACCCGAACAGCAGGAATTCGGCAGGAGGACTGGGAGCACGCGTGGAAGCCCAGGCCGCAGCCTCAGCTTCTGGGAACGCACTGGCAGCGCCACCGGCAAGCTCCCGAGCCCCGCTTCCCTCGGCCCCCAGAACCTGGGACGTCATGGCGAAGCGCGTCTCCACCTCAGCCCCGGCCATCTGCTCGGACCCCCACGCCTCCGAGCTCGCGGCCGTCGGATCCGAAATTAAAGGCCGCGCCGCCTCGAGCGCGTCCAAGGTTTCCTTCAGCCTGCTCTCGGTCGCCTTCTCCTGCTCGAGCCTCTGCGCGAGCGCCCCCCGGGCCTCCATGGCCGTGGCCTCTGACTCCCAGGCCTGCAGTTGCAGCGCGCGCCGCGCCAAATCCGCGACCACAAGCAGCTGCCGGCAGCGCTGGTCAGCCCCCTGGAGCGCCAGGCACTTTTCGGCGGGGAGCGCCGACACGCCGGCCTTTTTCGTCGAGCTTCTCCTGGCCCGCCTCGGTCTCGACCGCCGTCTGCGCCAGCCGCGCCCGCGGCGAGATCGGCGCGCCGTCGCTGGATTCGCCGCAGCCGCCGGCGCCGACGGACTCGGGGCCGGCAACGACCTCCAACGCTTCAGAGATCTCGAACGCCAACTGCGGGCCGGGATGGGCTTGCGCCCGCCGGCCTCCGCGCGCTGCGGCCCATCTCTTGGCCAGCTCGCGCCCGCTGTCCAAGCCGCTACCGAGGAGCGCCTTCCGCGCCACTTCGGACTCAGCCTCGCGGCCAGCCGCCATGGCACGGCCAGCATTATGCAAGACGCCCTCGAATGTCGCGACCAGGCAATGGCTCTGGCGGGGCCCAGCAGGGCCCGACGCGGCCGTCCGAACAGCCTCCGCGACCGCAACTGCCCGCGGGCTCTCGCGTGCCAGACGAGCAAGCCCATCGAAACATGAGCTCGCGCGCGTCCGTTGGTCGCGATGCGCCCCGATGAGATCGCTCGACTTCCACGCGTTCGCTCGCGAGTCCACGAGCGACGACGACGACGACGACGACGACGACGACGACGACGACGACGACGTCAACGACGTCAACGACGGCCGCGACGTCGCATATTTACACTGTCGCTTCCATGCATCCATACGCATTCCAGCCAGCGCGAACCCCCACCGCCCAGGGCGGCGGCGGTTGCCGCCGAGGTTCGAAGCTCGAGCCCCGAAGATCGAGGCGCGAAGCTTCCTGGCCCTCGGGGGTCCTCCGTCGCCGCGGCTGGACGCGGCTCGGAGGACTGGCGCGTCTGGACCCGGGGGGGTGGGGGGGGGAAGAAGGGGGGGCGGGCTCATGGATCCATTTTGAGCCAGTTTCCATCGCTGTCGCCGTCGCCGTCATCGCCGTCGTCGTCGAAGGCAGAGGCCAGAGCGCACGGCCAAGGGGGGGACTCTTGGGGCGACGCGGGCCCCAACCCCCGAAGCCAGCGCGCCTCCCCCGCCCATCCTCCTGCGTCCTCCTTCGCCCTCACCAACGTGCGCGTTCGCATTGCCCGACTCTGTCATCCTCTCCTTTTCCCCTGCCACCTCCTCCTCTCCCTCCCAAATCATCGCACCAGGCGCCAGACAGGCGCGGCAGACACAAGAGGAAAGGAGTTTACAGGAGCTGGGGTTGGAGGCGGACTCAAACCAACAAGGGCCATTCTCGTAGGCCACCCCTGCATAGGCAGGGCACAGCAAGCCAGTCAAGCACTCGCTCCTATGCAAAAGTTTTGGAATCGGCCTTGCGCCACCTCTCCTGCCACCCGTTCAGCCCACACCGAGGCTGGCAACCAAGGGTAGCGTCGTAAGATGCTGGCATCTCCTAGCTTGTCCTGCCATGGCGCGTGCCATGCAAGGAAAGACCAAGCCTGCAGGTTGGCGTCTAGGGGTCGGTTGAGGCTGGAAACGGGGAACTGGCTGGGGAGAGTGGAGCATGTCAGGAGCCCAGTCAAAGCACTGGTGGGATGTCCCCTCGCCAAGTGTTGGCGAACATTTGCTGAGCTCGGACAAGAGCTAGCAGGGCAGCAACGCCGGCAACCCTAGCCAAGATTCCTCTGGGGCTGGGTGCGATGGAGCCGCGCCGGCATCCAGGCGGAGCCAGGAGGTCAGCTGCTGGCCAACGAAGCGTCCACGTCTTAGACTTCCGCCGAAGCGAAAGTCAAACATCCAAAATCCTCCTCCTCCTCCTCCTCCTCCTCTCCTCCCTCCTCCTCCTCCTCCTCCTCCTCCTCCTGATCCTCCTCCCTCTTGTTCTCCTCCTGGTCTCCGTCCTCGTTGACCCCACCCCCTCCTTATCATCATCCTCCCCATCTTCTTCTTCTCCTCTTCTGGAGGTCCCCCGAGCCCAAAGCCCCCGAGGGGCAACACGAGGCCTCCAGAGCCCCAAACAGAGCAAGAAACCTCAAAAACATCGATCCTCGAATCGTCATCCTCTGCCGCCGGCATTAGAGAGCTGTGTTCTGAAGGCAACGGGTCGGGCTTCCCCCAGGCGGGCTTATCCTTCCCGAGGCGTTTACTAGTGGTCCCTGACCTCGGGTAGGGCCCTGGAAAGCCACAAAGACGCCCAAACCCCAGGATCACCGCCAGCACGCCTGCAATTCGGCGGCGACGATAAGGGCGAATAGCCCAGGGGCGGGCATTGCACGCATTCGCCTGGGAGTCTGGTCGAAGACACAGATCATCGGCGCCCCTGGATACATGTATTGCTCTCCCCCTGGGCTATTCGCCCCTGTCGTCGCCTACGAGAAATGGGGACGGGTCGACTTGGGGCTGTTGGCAGGGAAGGCACCTCCCGGGCGCTTCTCATGGAAGTCGAGGCAGGTGCTCGAAAAGGAAGATCGGAGAGGGAGGAAGAAGGTCGACGAGGAGGGCCGAGGAAGAGGATCTCGCGCAGGAGGATCGAAAAGGAGGAGGAGGAGGAGGAGGAGAAAGAAGGAGGAGCAGCAGCAGGGATAGGGCTCGTATGTGGCCTCCTGTCGGTCCTCGGGCCTTGAGCCTGCATCAGGGGAAAGGGTTCCCTGGTGGAGACGGGCTTTTCCTGGGACCAGCCGTTCACTCCGAGCCTGCCTTCGAGGGTCCCAGGACCCAAGAAGGCCCCGACAACCCGCAAACGGCGAACACGACCTGGGGGCCCCTTTGGGAGGCCACGGGAGCAGATAGGATCAGAGTATCGCGCCGCATCGCCGATGCACCGGCGACGTCGGGACGGAAAAAATTGGGTTCCAGATCGCGCCGCATGGCCGATGCACCGGCGGTACGGCAAGATTCATCAGCCCCGTCTGCTCGGGTCCGATCCGGGCGGCCTGGACTTGGACCCTCGAGCCTCGGAGCCCCTCGATCGAGAGCTCTTCGTGCCGATCGATCCTCGAGCCTCGGAGCCCATCCCCACCCCCCCATTGGGGGAGCAAAAGCAGCATCAATGACGCGCCAGCGTGGAGAACCCGTCAGCGAGCTACTGCTGAAGAGACATAACGCCTTCGGACAAAAACGAAGGCGCAACACGCTGACGGGCGCCCAACAACGTCGTAGCATTGACACCGGCTCCCCCTCCAGACCGGTGGAGCCTGCGGCGCGTAGGCCATGCCCTGCGGGCGCATGCCGTATGGCTGGCCCACCGGTTGGCCGCCGATGGGCGTGCCGATGACCGTCGGGGCCCCGCAGTCTGCCGCGGGGGGGCTGCTCGTCGCCCGTCGCCCGCTCCTACTCATTCAACTAGGAACTCGGACCTCATGGCTTCGGCGCTTGAAGCCACCAACTCCTCCTCCTCCTCCTCCCCCTCCTCCTCCTCCTCCTCCTCCTCCTCCGCCTCTTCCTACTCTTCCTCTTCCTCCTCCTGCCCCTTCCCGTCATCGTCGTTGTCGCCGCCGCAGCCGCCGCCGTCGTCGTCGTCGTCGTCGTCCCCAATTCCTCTCCTTGTGAAGAGCTCACCCCTGTCGCACTGCCAGACGTGTAGTGGCACTCCCCCACCGCTTACGTCTACGACCATGAATCTAGAAGCTTGAACCGTCAAACAGTTACACGGATGGAGGGCACATCGCTTTCAAAAATCGGTCATCGCTCTGGCGCCGAGCAAACTCGGCCTAACAAAAAACCCTGCAGCATCTGCACGGACGAAGGGCGTGCGGATCTCGCCCTGGCGCCGCATACACTCGTCTTCGGAAAAAAACCATGACCTGGATCCAGATGGCTCCCGCACTCATTGCGGGCCCAGGAAACGCTCGTCTTTCAAGGAGGCACGTCGAGCACTAAAGAGGATGGCTCGTAGGGACTAATGAGGAGATTTGGGACGGGAGAGTGTGTTGCAGCATCTTGGCACATCTGGGATGTACTCTGGTCCTCCCTCCTCCTCCTCCTCCTCCTCCTCCTCCTCCTCCTCCTCCTCCTCATCATCACCATCACGTCATCATCATCATCATCATCATCATCATCATCATCATCATCATCATCATCATCATCATCATCATCATCATCATCATCATCATCATCGTCGTCGTCATTCATCATCATCATCATCATCATCATCATCATCATCATCATCATCATCATCATCATCATCATCATCATCATCATCATCATTATCAGCATCATCATCATCATCAGCAGCAGCATCAGCATCTGCATCATCCTCATCCGCATCATCAGCATCATCAGCATCATCATCATCATCATCATCGTCGTCGTCATCACCAGCATCATCATCATCATCATCATCAGCAGCATCATCAGCATCAGCATCAGCATTATCATCAGCATCGCCTTCTTCATAAGCAGCAGCATCATCAGCATCATCGTCATCATCAGCAGCATCATCGTCAACGTCATCATCGTCATCATCATCGTCGTCATCGTCAGCATCATCAGCAACATCGTCAGCATGATCGTCATCAGCATAATCATCATCATCAGTATTATCATCATCATCATCATCAGCATCATCATCATCATCGTCATCATCTGCATCAGCACCATCACCATATCAGCATCACATGCATGTTCATACTCATCATCATCACCATCATCAGCAGCAGCATCAGCATCATCATCAGCAGCATCATCATTATCGTCATCAGTATCATCATTATCAGCATCATCATCAGCAGCATCATCGTCATCGTCATCGGCAACGACATCGACACCAGCATTGACATGGTTATCACACGTATCATCATCAGCATCACCATCAGCATCAGCATCGCCATCAGCATCATCATCAGCAGCATCATCAGCATCAGCATCACCACCATGTTCTTCAACCTCCTCCTGCGCCTCCTCCTCCTCCTGCTCCTCCTCATCCTCCTCCTCTTGCTCCTTATGCATCCACCACTCTCCTCCTGACACTCCTCCATCCCTCTTCCAGATAAACAACTTCCCCTCGTGGCACCACGGGACGTGCCAGTATGGAGAATCGACATTTCGCCCGATATTTCCTCACAGCCCATGGCACTGGAATGTTGATCTACAAATGCTACACGGACCGAGAGCGACACCTACTCAAAATGCATTCATCGTCGCAACTCAGATCACACTCGTCCAAGAGGCTTCCAGCTCTTAGAACGATGGAGAGGAAGGTCGTGTTCGATGTGTGGCTCTCGCCTTAGCGCCGCGGATTCTCGTCTGAACATCTTTCACTCACACAAAGATGGAGGGCGGCCCGAGTCCAAACTGCAGCTGGAGCGGTAGCGCAGCGCACAGTCGTCTCCCAAGCGTCCAACAACAAAGACCGAGGCCCGTTCCTTTTCAAAATGGGCACCCCATTCAGACCTGCTCGTTTATGTAGCGAGCAATATAAACTGCACAGCATCTACGCGGATGGAGGGCGGATCCTTGACAAAACGGAGCCCTCGCTTTACACGTCATCATACACCACCAACAAGTATTACGATGTGCAACAGATAAACGGGCTCTCGCAATAGCAAGCCCATGGGACGTTCGGCTTTCAATGTGTATTTCGACATGACAGGCATGCCTACAGGGACGCATGCTGGAGAGCCTTAGGACAGGATGGTGCATTGCAGCAGCGCTACTGCACCATGCGTCTCCTCTGGTCCTGTTTCTCCTCCTCCTCTTATTCCTCCTCCTCTTCCTCCTACTGCTCCTCATCCTCATCATCATCATAATCATCATCATCGTCATCATCATCATCAGCATCAGCATCATCATCCTCGTCTCTCCCCTAGATCCTCCAACAGACCCCAGACTTCTAAGCTAACAAAGGCATTGTGTGCTAGCCATGACGCCCATCCTCGGATGCATGCCCTAACGGCTTCTCCGTCCGCCTCCACCTCCGCGGCCTCCTCCAAACCTCTGTCTGATTATCGTCCGTGTCGTCCTTGTCTTGCTCCTCCCTTCGGGCTGCACACCTGAAAGGTTGGGGTACACATGCCGGCCATCAAATCACACTCACTCATCACGCATCGTCATCACTCCGCGCTCCTCGTGGCTACCACTTCGCCTGCTCTCTCCTTCTCAGCATCCTAACCCCATCCCAATTTTCATCCTCCTCTTCCTTGTCGACGGCGTCATCGTCATCATCAGCATCATCATCATCATCATCATCATCATCATCATCATCATCAGCATCGTCATCATCGTCAGCATCGTCATCGTCATCATCATCGTCATCATCATCATCATCATCAACAGCATCACCATCATCATCGGCAGTACCATCAACAGCATCATCAGCATCAGCAGCAGCAGCATCATCATCAGTGTTGTCGTCATCAGCATCATCATCGTCCTAATCATCATTGTCACCATCCTCATCATCAGCATCATCATTGTTCATCACCATCTCGTCAGAATCATCATCAGCATCATCACACGGAGTACCATCATCATCATCAGCATCATCATCATCGCCATCATCATCGTCATCGTCATCATCATCATCATCGTCATCATCATGAGCATCATCATGAGCATCATCAGCATCATCATGACAATTGTTAGCATCATCAGCATCATCAGCATCAACAACAGCAGCAGCCACGTCATCAGCATCAGCATGGTCAGAAGCAGCAGCAGCAGCATCGGCAACATCAGCATCATCATCAGCAGCATCGTCATGAGCATCAGCATCATCAACATCGTCGTCATCATAATCATCATCACCGTCGCCATCATCAGAATCGAAATCAACAACCTCATGATCATCATCATTATCATCATCACAACCATCATCATGAGCATCATCAGCGTTATCATCATCATCATCAGCATCATCAGCATCATCATCATCATCATCATCATCATTATCATCATCGGCATCATCATCAGCATCGACAGCCATAGCACCATCATCATCAGCCGCATCGGCATGCTCAGCAGCAGATCGTCATCATCAGCATAATCATCATCAGCATCAGCACCATCGCCATCACGATCACCAGCATCAAAGTCATCATCAGCTTCACCATCCTCATTCACATCATCTGGCTTGGCGTATTCCCCCTTCTCATCCCCTCCTCATCCTCATCGTCACCAGCATCATCGTCATCAGCATCATCATCGTCATCTGCCACATCATCAACATCCTCATCATCGTCATCGTCATAAACAGCATCACCCTCACCACCATCGTTACCACAATCGTCGTCGGTCTCAACATCCATCATCATCCTCATCAGCATCATCATCAGCATCAACATCAACAATAGCAGCACAATCAACAAGTGCATCATCATCAGCAGCATCATCATCGTCGTCGTCATCCAGCTCACCCTCCTCATCATCACCTTTCTCTTCCCCTTCCTCTTCATCTTTGTGTGCCTCATCCTCCTCACGTCTGATCGTCAATTATACTTGTGGGGCTCTCCAAACTCGCTCCGAAACATCGTGGGGCTTCTCCAGAAAGACAGAAGGAAGAAGCGGGAGGAAGGAAGGGAGGATGGAAGAAAGAAGAAGGACGAAGGTATTGCAGTGAGAAGGGAAGATGGACGAAGGAGGAAGGGGGGAGGGAGAAGAAAGGAGGGTTGAGGGAGCAGGTGAGCAGAAGGACGAAGAAGAGACGAGATGAGGGGAAGAAGGATGGAGCAACGAGAAGTAGCCTGGACGAGAGAGGAGGCAGGGGAGAAGAGACAAGGAAGGCAGGGGTGGGATACCCGCCGACCCTTCGGCGTGTGAAAGACGCTGTCGTCGTCGTCGTCGTCGTCGTCAGTCCCAAGGAAATGGAGGAACATTGAAAAGGAACGTCGTGGTTAAGCCGAAAGGAAGCTCCTTCCCTGTATCCCTTCCCTGCCAGAGGGGGAACTACGGGGGAGGGGGCCCTGGGGGAGGGGGGTCCCGGCTCAGAATAACGCCTGGGGGGCCCCAGATCAGAGTGCCGCCCCACCGGGGTTCCGAAAAAGGCTGCGGTTTAGTCGAAGGGGAGACCCTACCCTTCCTTGCTCCCTTCCCTGCCGAGGGGGGGGGGGGTCTGGTCAGAAAACTGCCTTCCAAGGGTGCAGGGGGGAGGGCCCGGGTCAGAATACCGCGCTCACGGGTCTCGGGGTGGTCGCCAGCGGGTGTCCCAGGGGATGTCCCGCCTTCAGGGTCGGCTGCACGGGCCGTAAGGTCTTCGCAATAGGAAGGAGAGCGAACGAACGACGCGCCCCATCAGCCCAAAGGCCGTCCTGAGACGGGTGGCGCGGTGGCGCCTCAGAACCCTCGGTCCGGGTGCACGACGGTGCTTTCCAGCCAACGTTTGCACTGCGCCCCCGTGCCGCCGAGAGTGGCTCTCTGGCTGTGGAAGTACGGGAGAGGAGCTGGACGAAGAGGAAGCCATGTCCGCCCGCCCCCAGCCAGCCCCACCGCCCCGCTCCTGGGCCGCTCGAATAGGGCTGCGCCATCGGGGGCACGTTGCCTGACGGCCGCGTCGTCGTCGCCGTCGCCGCCGCCGCAGCCCTCATCCTCCTCCTCCCCCCTCCTCCCCCTCCTCCTCCTCCTCCTCCTCCTCCTCCTCCTCCCCCTCCTCCTCCTCCTCCTCCTCCTGTCGAAGTTGTTTAGCATGAAGCGGGGTCCTGAAGGAAAGGGGTTCTGGAAGATGCTTGCCGCTTTCGTGACCTCGACGGACCCTGGGCCCGTCAAGAACTCCTATCGGCCCTTCAGGGCGTGAGTAGTTTAGCGAGTTTCCTCCTCTAACCTCCCCGCGAGGGGCAACGTTCGGAGGGGGGGCCGCCGCAGGGGGGCGGGATATATCGAGCTGGAATCGGCGGTGCATCGCCAATTGATCGGCGATAGGCCCCCCATAGCGAATCCGCACGGTCCGGGCCCGTCGGCGATCGCTAGGCGATTGGGGGTCGACGCATCTCCCCGTGAAAGTTTAGCCAGACCCGGCCTCTTCCCCAACGGGGAGGGGTTTACCCATCCCCCTACCCCTGGACCTGGACGGGGGGGTCGCGGATCGTCAGAGCGTCCACGTGGCCTCGGCGAGAAAGCTAGAATCATTGATGTGACGAAGGTCTTGGCCACATGTTGTCCTCCTGTGAGAGGGGGCCGAATGTACAACGGCCCCTCCTCGGTCGATCTCCTCCAAGATGGCCCCAAGATGGCCCCCGAGGCTCTCAAAGGTGCCCCAAGACGGCCCCACGAAGTGCCCAGGAGAGGCCCCCCAAAGGCTCCCAAGTTGCCCCCAAGAGGCTCCGAAGAGGCTCCCAACAAGCCCCAAGAGGTCTCCCAGAGGCACCAAAGACGCCCCAGGAGGCCTCAGCGAGAAGGCACAAGTCACTGATGGTACAAAGGTTTTGGCCACGTGTTAGCCCCCAGGGAGGGGACCCCACTTACGGAGCCCCCCTCATGTGGTCGATCTCCTCCAAAGATGGCTAGGGTACCCCAACACGGCCCTAAGAGGTGCCCAGGAGGCCCCAAGAGGTCCCCCAAGAGGCTCCCAAGAGACCCCCAAGAGGCGCCCCAGCGCACCAAAGACGCCCCGAGAGGCCTCGGCGAGAAGGCCAAAAACCATTGATGTGACGATGGTAATGGCCACAGTTTGGCCTTCGTAGGGGGGGTACCCTCAGTGAGGAGCCCCCCTCCTTTAATCGATCTCTTCCAAGGTGGCCCCAAGATGGCCCCCGAGGACCCCTAAGGGTGCGCCAAGACGGCCCCAAGAGGTGCCCAGCAGGCCCCAAGAGGCCCCCACGATCCCCCCAAGATCCCCCCGGAGGCTCCCAAGAGACCCGCAAGAGGCCTCAAGACGCCCCCCAGAGGCACCCAAGATGCCTCCTGTGGGGGGGCCCTAAATACGGAGCCCCGCTCATTTGGTCGATCTCCTCCAAGATGGCCACAAGATGGTCCCCAAGGCTCCCTAGGGTGCCCCAACACGGCCCCAAGAGAAACCCAGTGGGCCCCAAGAGGCCCACAAGAGGCCCCCGAGAGGCTCCGAAGAGACTCCCAAGAGACCCCCCAAAGGCACCAAAGACGCCACAAGCGACCTCGGCGAGAAGGCCAAAATCATTGGTTTGACTACGGTGCTGGCCACAGCTTGGCCTCCGCGGGGAGGGGACCCTCAGTGAGGAGCCCCCTCCTTTGATCTATCTCTTCATAGGTGGCCCCAAGATGGCCCCCGCGGCTCCCTAGGGTGCCCCAAGACGCCCCAGAAGGTGCCCAGGAGGCCCCAAGGGGCACCCACGATGCCCTCAAGATGCCCCCAAGAGGCTCCCAAGAAACATCCAAGAGGCCCCACTTAAGAGCCCCCCCAGAGGCACCCACGATGCCCTCAAGGGGCCCCTGGGACTGCCCAGAGACCCCCAAGACGCCGCAAGAGGACTCCAAGAAGCTCTCGAAGGAAGCCCGAAGAGACTCCGAAAAGTATCCAAGATGCATCTGGCCTGTCTGGTCGCGCTCCTCCTCGTCATTATCCTAATCCTCCTCATCCTTCATCTCCTCCTCCTCCTCATCATCAGCATCATCAGCAGCAGCATCATCAGCAGCAGCATCATCACCATCATCATCAGCAGCATCATCTGCAGCATGATCATCATCAACAACATCGTCACAAGCACCACCATCATCATCAGCATCAGCATCAGCATCAGCATCAGCATCAGCATCAGCATCATCATCATCATCAGCATCATCATCATCGTCTTCATCATCGGCATCATCAGCATCATCAGCCTCACCAGCATCAGCATCATCATCAGCATAATCATGATCATCATCAGCATCAGCATCATCATCACCACCACCATCATCATCAGCATCAGCATCAGTGTCGTCAATATCATGGTCATCATCATCATATCATCATCATCATCATCATCATCATCATCACCATCATCGTCATCATCGTCATCATCATCATCCTCCTCATCATCATCATCATCATCAGCTAGGTCAGCATCATCATCATCAGCATCATCAGCAGCATCATCATCATCAGCAGCAGCATCATCCTAATCATAATCAGGATCATCATCATCAACAGTCTCATCGTCACCATCATCATCAACATCAGTAGTATCATCCTCCTCATCAGCATCATCAGCATCAGCATCACCATCATCATCATCATCGTCGTACTCATCATCATCGTCGCCAGCGTAATCATAATCATCAACACCATCATCATCATCATCATCAGCAGCAGCAGCATCATCATCATCAGCATCATCATCATCATCGGCAGCATCATCAGTGTCAGCATCATCGTCAGCATCCTCATCATCAAAATCATCAGTATCCCCATCATCACCATCATCAACAGCATCAGCATCAGCATCGTCATGGCCATCACCCTCATCAGCAGCACCATCATCAACATCATAAGCATTAACCACATCAGCTTCATCATCATCATCCTCATCATCATCATTAGATCAGCATCATCATCAGCAGCACCATCAACATCATCAGCATCGTCAATTATCGACGTCAGCATCATCAGCAGCATCATCAATATGGTCAAATCATCAACATCAACAATACAAACACCAGCATAATCATCACCATCACCAAAAGTATCAATAACAGCATCATCAACATCATCATCAGCATCATCGGCATCATCACCATCATCAGCCGCAGCATCAGAATCATCAGAATCAGCATCATCAGCAGCCGGATCGGCAGCACCATCCGCATCATCATAATCATCAGCATCATCTGCATCATCAGCATTAGCATCAGCATCAGCATCACCACCATCATCACCATCATCAACAACAGGAGCAGCAGCAGCCACAGCATCAGAATCATTATAATCATCATCATCAGCATCAACAGCATCAGCAGCAACCGCAGCATCGGCAACATGATCATCAGCAGCATCGTCATCGTCATCATCAGCAACAGCACCAGCAGCACCATCATCACCAATTTCATCATCATGGCCATCATCAGCATCATCGTCACTACCGGTGGCATCATCCGAATCATCTTAATGTTACTCATCAGCGCCATCGTTATTACCACCACTATCATCATTACAATCACCGTCATCAACATCATCATCCTCATCATCAGCATCTTCATCATCGCCACCGTCATCATCATCGTCATCATCAACAACATCGTCGTCACCATCATCATCATCATCATCATCATCATCGTCATCATCCTCATCATCATCCTCATCATCATCATCATCATCATCATCATCATCATCATCATCATCATCATCATCATCATCCGCCCGTTCCTCCTTCTTACCTTACCCCTCCCTCCTCCCCCTCCCCCTCTCCCTCCTCCTCTTCCTGCTCCTCCCCTTTCCTACCCCTGTTGGGGTACAAACCGTCACCCAGCCCCATCTTCCACTGCATTCTCCTCCAAATCCCTGATCAGGGCAACTCGTTTGGGCATCGGTTCTGGATGGACTGGTGGGCTTACTTTCTGGTTCGTAGGCGCACGAAACGGGTCGGACTCCGAGCAAGCTAGGGCGGGCCGCGCTCCGTTGCTAGAGAAAAAAACAGGCGAGCAGCGTCTGGTTCAGAGCGGGACGGGGCTCAACGCTGCCAGAACGGCGCGGATGGCGCCACAACGTGGCACCGGGATCACGACCACGGAAGTATCGATAAGAATGCATGTGCTTCCACAAGTAACCAAGTCGATGCAGGTCAATGGAAAGCGACCCCACTGCGACCACGGAGAGAACGCCACACTTACCCAGATCGGCGGTGACGAACAAGGCGAGAGAGACCGTCACTCCATTCCCCAGGTATGCATGTCGAACTCGGCGTCCATGAACTCGTCGGCCAGACAGACATTGAGAAGCGATCAGGCAACCCCGTAGGAGAAGCGTGAACGACATCGAAGGACTGGCGTGGGCAACGCGAGAAGGTCGCGCCAAGCGGACGCCGAGAAAACAAGCGGCCTCCAGTGCCTCAAGTAGTAGAGCGCGTAACCCCAAAGGGTCTTCAATAAACCCCTGGGCACTAATGGGAGAATAAGTAATTTGTCCGCCGGCTGGTTGACGGATTGGGACCCCGACAATAAATTTAAATTAAGTGTTCTCGTCGGCGGATGCATGAGAGGTCATCGTCGTCGTCGTCGTCGTTTCCCGTCGTCGTTGTCCTCATCGTCGTCCTCCCTCCTCCTCGAATCTACGAAACGGAACCCAAAACAGGGGGGGAGGAGGAGGAGGAGGAGGAGGAGGAGGAGGAGGAGGAGGAGGAAAAGGAGGAGGAGGAGGACGGAGGGGAAGGAGAAGGAAGGGGAAGGAGGAGGAGGAGGGACGAGTTTCAGTTTCCCGTCCAGAGCTTAGGGGGGCGCATCACTAAACACCCTCTGCGGTTAGTCGCCAACGCGGTAGAGATGTGCTGCGCGAGGAAGCGGGGTTGGCTGGGCTGCGGCCGCATTGCGCCCTCCAGCGGGCGGGACAGAGGCCCCACAGGAGGGGGGGGCGAGGGCGGAGGCGCGGGCGGGGACGGGGGCGGGGGCGGGGGCGCGGGCGGGGACGGGGGCACGGGGGCAGGCAGGGGGAGGCCGACTGACTGCGCGACCCTCCAAGGAGAAAGGCCACCTCTCGACGGCAAGGAGCGGCAGCGCGACCAGGGGCAGCTCGCGTTGGGCTGCCCACGGGGCGGCTGCATGTGTGACACGGGTCTGCCGGGCGGCTCCCCCGGCTGAGCGAGGGGAGGGACCTGCAGCTGATCGCTGCAAATACTCCGAAAGCCTCGGCAGAGAAATGCCCAAGGTGGACTGGCAGCTGATCGCTGCAGATACTTTGAACACCTCGGCAGAGGTTACCCGAAGCGATACCGCCACCGCGGGCAGGCAACGAAGCGGTTGCAGCAAGACTTGAGGACAGGATGTAGCGACAGGGCGCCCTGCCAGCTCAGGAAGTGCGTTCGATGACGTCGCTGCCGAACAACTCGGCAGCTGCAGCGGCAGGAGCGGCACCCTGGGCCACTGGTCGCCAGATGGCGGGTTGTCGCTGCATCCATTGGCTTCCGCTGCCCTCCCACCGAAACGTGCCACGCCGCTGCACTGGGGCAGCGGCCAGAGCGGCTGCGTGGGACGCTGCCAGTGGTCGCCCAGACGCCTGCTGTCGCTGCACCCGTCGGCCACCGCTCCCCTCCTGCCGCGACGCACCACGCAAGCTGCGCTGTCGCTGCTGCGTCGGGGCCAGCTCCACCGTGAAGTCCCGGCGTCCGCGTGAGACGACGCGGAGCCCGGCCACAGCCTCCACGTCACGACGAGAGATTTGGAAACGGCCCCCCACGTCCGAGAGCATGGCCGCGCCAGCGTTGGTCACGTACTGCCAGACCTTCTCCGCCAACACCATCGGCACCAAATGGCGGGGGCCGCGAGGAGGGCGTGGCGTCCACGAACTGGCCTCCGGACGCCTGCCGATTAATGTAGCCGGCGAGCCGCCTCCGCGCGGCTGCACGTGGCGCTGCCCCGCGCCGCCGCCTCTGGGGAGCTCGCCGCTCAGGACGCTGGCAAAGTCGAATGTTTCCAGCTTCTGTTCCAACGCCTGCTCTGTCCCCAGTTCGTCGGCGTCGGCGTCGGCGTCGTCGGAGTCGGCGTCGGCGTCGACGGCGTCGGCGGCGTCGTCGTCGGCGTCGGCGTCGTCGTCGACAACGGCGTCGGCGTCATCGTCAGCGTCGGCGTCGTCGGTCAACTAATGGTGGGGTTATTATTTTTTGGCGCAACCGCAGGCGAAAGCGCCAGCGGCGAGTCGAGTCGGCCCGGGCGGCGGGTGGAAATGATTACCCAGCGCGCGCGGACCGGCGGCCGAAGCGAAGCTGCCTAAGCTGCCTAGGCTGCTGGGCGAGGCGTGGGGAAGCCGGGAAGCGGGACAGGGTCCGAAACCATGACGGCGGGTGATGCAGACTGCAACCAGGACCAGGAAGTGAGGTCTGGTGGGGGTACTTGTTTTTCGGTCGCGTCCGCTAGCGAAGGCGCTAGCGGAGTCAGAAGCGCTACGGGTCACGACAGCGGCCTAATTAGCATTAAACGCGCCACGAGCCGGCCGGCCCACTCATCCAGCAGCGGCTGACTGCGCGGGAGGAGCGGCAAGCTGAGGGCGTCCAGGGTGCTCGAGCACTTGCAACACGGCAAAATTCGAGTGAATTCAAGATGTGCCGAGTGGCAAACCCAAACGGAGCGTGAGGACGAAAACTGAGGGCTGCGTGTCCAACGTGCAGTCGGAGTGCTCAGACGCAGTAAGCGATGGGCCGTCGCCAGTGGGGCGCCAAGCCCAGGCCGCGCCAACGGCGTGTGCGAGCCAGCTGAGCTGCTCCGCCGAGGAACGTCGAATACCAGACTGGGGGTGGGACGGACCCGAGGTACGGCCGCGGCTGCAAAGGCTGAACCATTCGAAGCGGGCTGACCTCCAGGGGCCGTCATCCCGCGCAACATGAGGAGCCACCGAACCTGCAGGGGGCCATCCAAGCACAGCTGCGCGGGCGCCAGCTGAAGCACTGCGCGAGGCCAAGCTGGTGGGAAGGAACATCGCCAGCAAGGTGGGGAGTCCGGGGTGGAACTGCACGGCAGCTGCCGCCTGATGTACGCCGAAGGCCACCGTGGGACTGCCTTACGCGCCGAATCCGACATTCCCCGCACTGGTCCAGGGTCTCCGTCGAATCCGTCATTCCCCGCGGGCGTCCAGGGTCGCAGCTAACCGCCGCTGAAGGTGAGGTAAAATTACCGCTATCAGCGGGGGTCCTGGGCAGCCCTGGGGTGTGGGGACGTGCGTCTCCGAGACCAGGATACTAGCCTGGCGGCCGCCCAGCCTGGGGGAGACCCGTGGGGACGGGCGGTGGGGACAGACATCACCGACCCTCCCGCGGAGGGGCTCCCAAGGGACGTCAGGCGAGGGTGGGGACATAGGGAAACGATCACCCCGCGGTCCAAGGGCAAGTGGACGTGGCCTGAGCCCGGCCCGAGAGGGACCCGAGGAGAGAGGCGGTGGGGACAGACATCTCTGGTGGGGTTACGCGAAGCGTCTAGAATTAGCCTGGCGATGGGCCCAACCGGTCCACACAGATGCGTGTAGCGCAGGGTGTGGGCCGCCCTTCACACAATGCGCACTGCAGGGCAATTACCCTTACGCCGTGTCAAAATATAGCTCGTCTCCAGGACCTTCCATGACACCCGTCAAAGCAACAATACACAATCGACGAGTTGTTTTGAGAAATCGTGCTCCATTTTCGCCAGGCTGGGAAACACTCCAAACTTTCTCCGAAGCAGGGGGGTCCCCAAACACTCAAGACCCCCCCTAAGGAATTCTCTCCCCCTCATCCTCCTCCTCCTCTTGTTCCTCCTCCTCCTGTCGGATGGACTCCTGTTGCACCGAACGATTGGAGGGGACCGTTTGATCACAAGGTGTCGGGGGATGTGTATCGTTTTAAGTGGACGCTTCCTGCTGGAAACTTGGAGTCTGTCGATGAAGTTAGAGGTTTACTCGAGGATTTCCAAGAGACCCTAGAGCTTCAGCTGTGGGCAGCAGCCGAATCTCACTTCTGCGGGTCAGGTATTGTGGGAAGCGCAGATAACCTCTCGCTTCGCGCGCTGCTGCGGCAGCTCGAGGAGGCTAAGCACGGCAGACAGTTCGCGGAAACTCTCGTCTGTATCGACACGGGAGGTTGCTGGTTGAAGGACCGCAAATTTCAAGCAGGATACGTAACCTCGAATGCCTGCCCCGGATGCAAAATCGAGGGAAGAGAAAGCACCCCCAAAACCCCAGAACATCGTCATTGATTGTGCCCCAGCAATTCTTCCCACCCAGCGTTCACTGAATCGGACGCCTTAGTTCCAAGAGCTTTGGCACGGGAACAGGCAGCGGCATGCTTCTGGCATCGAGGGTTTCTGCCAGCTGCATAGACGCAGGTCACTTTTCCGCCAGCAGAGGAATGCTGGCGCTCCGCAGATCTTCTCACGGAAAAGCTGGAGGCAGGCGCCCTGGAGAAGGGCACGCCCGAGGCACCCCTTTTTGTCTTTGGCGATGTTTCTGCTGGGAAGGAGGGTGGAGACGAGAGGTTTCGGAGAGTGGAGTTCGCAGCATGTGCAGTTACTTCTATCACGCCTTTTGTTCTCGGTCCCATTGTTTACGGACCCATTTCTGGCAGGTATCAGTCTGGTCCGCGGGGGGAGTTGGTTGCTCTTGAGATGTTAATCAGGTTTTCCGAAGGAGATATGGCTTACGTTACGGATAACGACGAGGTCTCCAGGGGGGGAATTCCAGGAACTATGATCACCCCTGTGGCGAGCTCGGTCGCATGTAGAGATCGATCGGTCAGCTGCTGAAGGTTCGCATCGGCTCCGTGGTGGTGTTAAAAGTTGCGTCACATGTCAATGTCCTTGACAGGTGCTCGCGCGTCCTCTACTGGATGATTGCAGGTAACGAGGCGGCCGATGTCATTGCAGGAGAGGCTGCACGCCTCACCAGGGCTCCTGAAGCTGAGCTGACGAAGGTAGCGGAGGCAGAACACACTGCAAGGCTGCTCCGTCGCAGACTCATGAGAGCCACCTTGGCCGCACTGGAAGCTTCCAGTCGTCTGAGGAGGATGGAGAAAACAGCGACAGTGATCCCATGCGTGGTGTTGATGCTCCCCCGCCAGCCCCCCCTGCTGTTGCTGTTGCCCTGTTCGCCAGTGTCCACCAGTTGGACCAAGAAGGCTTACCGCCGCAGCCAAAACATCGTGGCTCACTTCTCGTTGCTCCGTCTTGGACGAGGTAGGTCGCGCGCTCAGGCCTCCGCAGGGTTTCAAGGTCCACGTCGGGGGGGGGGTGCCCACAGCTCTCACAAGATGACTGTTTTCCCTGGACTCCAATGTTTGGATCTGCGGGGTTTGTGTTTTTGTTCGGTAGGCTCGTTTTGAGGGGCCAGGCGAAGCCATGTGATCCCGTCCGCGTGTCCAAGAAGCGGCGTGAGTTCCTGGACCGGTTGAATCTAAGGTTTCGGCCCAAAGTTTTGGCCGGGGGGCTAGTTTATATTTGACTTCAACACTGATCCCATTCCCATTCCTGCCCCTCCGCCTCGTACGCCTTTTCATCCTCGTCATCCTCCTCAGCAGCATCATGATCCTGCTCCTCCTCCTCCTCTGATTCCTCCTCCTCCTCCTCCTCCTCCTCCTCCTCCCTCCCTCCCTCCCTCCCTCCCTCCCTTCCTCACTCCCCCCCACCCGTTTTCCCACCCTCCCTCCCTCCCTCCCGCCCGCCCGCCCTCCCTCCCTCCCTTCCCCCCTCCCCTCCCTCCTCCCCCCCTTCTCCCTCCCTCCTCTCCCCATCATCCGTCCTACATCTTCCCTCCTCCC
>CAUYUJ010008413.1:292500-295000 GCA_963575745.1 Prorocentrum cordatum
CTACTACTACGACTACTACTACTACGACTACGACTACGACTACGACTACGACTACGACTACGACTACGACTACGACTACGACTACGACTACGACTACGACTACGACTACGACTACTACTACTACTACTACTACTACTACTACTACTACTACTACTACTACTGCTCCTCAGATTCCTCATTCATCCTCCCCCGCTCGGGGTGTGACTGCTTCCTTACCCTTGTACTCCACTGCATGTTCGTCCACATCCCTGATCTGGGCAAATCGATTGGGCATCGTTTCTTGATGGGCTTGTGGGGGTGCACGAAGTGTCTAGAACTGCTGCTCACAAGGGCCTAGATGCGGCCACGTCGGACCATGAAGAATGACTCGCCAGGGGCAATGTCATGGCTGACAAATAGGCCAAGCTCGGAACCAAGCTGTGGAATGTGTCGTAAGATCATATCGATGTTGTGTCGGGATGCGAGAGGATTGCTAGGGACGCTGTGCGTTGGCAAGGTCGGTGTAAGGATTTGGTTGGCGAGCTTGGGCAACCTGATTCAGAGGATTATGCGGGCAGAGGTTACGTCGTTCTGGACGCGGAGCTGCCACAGGAATGCATTCGGATGTGCTTGAAGGAAGGGCGGGCGCCGTTCGGGGATTGGTCGTTGGGCGAGGGGGTCGCTACTGTTCCTCATCCTTCGGAGCTCCCGCCCCCACCTTCTCAGCCTACTGAGACTCACAAGGAGGAGGATTCCAAGTGCGTCTCGGCCGCGGGAGCCCCCCTGGATCCTCATCTGTGCAGGACCTCGGCCAAGATCTCCCCGACATCCTTTTCTGAAAGATCTGCAGGGCCTCGGTGCGCAGATCTGCCAGAGGCCTCCGGGGGAGCTGCAAGGGTTCAAAGCATCAAGGGTTGAAAACCCAGCGCTCTCGTCTTTGGAGGAGTCTGTTTCCCAAGCACCTCCAACGACATGCTAAGATAGGCCCGGCCGTTAGGGGGGAAGGGTCGGGCGAGGTCTCGACGCCCGCAGAAGGTGTGATGCGTGCACCAAGAGAGGATGGACAGCAGGCAGGTGGACGCCTGCTTCGCCTCCTCAGCCTTGACGCCACCAGCGTCGCCCTATGGCATGGCTGTGCTTCGACCGATGAGCGCACTCCTGTCGAAAGGATCGGGTGGAGGGCTCACAGCTTGACGAGTGTGAAGGGGCTGAGGTTGTTGGCCCGAGGCGAGGGGCACTCTGTCGTCTTCGCGTTGTCATTGTCAGCACCCTCACTGCCGCCCTTTGCCTCCTGCGTTGTTTGCCCCGCCCCCCCCGAGCAAGCAAGCCTTGCGCATAAGGGGCGTTCCCGCCCTGCTCGGGGTTCACGACGGTCGCCTGGGCCACGTGCCGATGACAGCGAGGTGACCAAGGACGACGACGACGACGACGACGACGACGACGACGACGACAGCAGCGACAGGGGGGCATCGTCACGTCGTCTGGCGTCGTCTTCTTGTTCAGGGGCGATGGGAGGAAGAAATCGGCATCGTCAGCGTCGAGACAAGGGGGAGGGCGAGGAGGACAAAGAGGAGGGCGAGGGCGAGAAAGGAAGGAGGATAAGAGAGGAGGACAAAAGAGAAGAGGAAACCTGAAGGGGAAGGGGGATGAAAGTGATGTAAGGCAGGAGGGGGATGAAGACCAGCACGACGGGAACACTCCGCCTCCTCCATGC
The DNA here is from genome assembly GCA_963575745.1 of Prorocentrum cordatum. Classification (NCBI taxonomy): domain Eukaryota; class Dinophyceae; order Prorocentrales; family Prorocentraceae; genus Prorocentrum; species Prorocentrum cordatum. The sequence goes on from CAUYUJ010008413.1 coordinate 294,194, forward strand.
CATTCTCCTTTTCCGCGCCTCAGCGAGGCACTGACCCTCCATGAAAACCCATATCGGGAATCATCGCGATAAGTGTGACCCGAAAACTCCTCCGATATTCGCCCTAGAAGCAACAAACCAGGACGCACGCTCAGAAGCAGAATGGAGACAACAAAGTCAGCAGGCTGCCATGTAGGGCCCGCAGGCTCCGACAATCACGCAGAGTTTCTGCAGGCATTGCCCCAACAGTGACCGTGGGAGAGCTTGTGCCGTAGCTTGCTCCACTCCCCGAGCCCCCCGTGGGACGGGGCCTGGATTCACGTGCTAGAAGGAGAGAGAAGGGGGGCTACAACCCGTGAAAGACCACCACGTCCCTCAGTGGCTGGTCGAACAGCCCCAACCAAGCGTGGCCTCATCACCGCAGGGGGGCCTGCAGAGCGGAACCCTCGCCACCAGGGGCTCCCTGTATTCCTAGAGCCCACCGCGACACCATGGCTCCAACGACGCGATTTGTTCGTGGCCCCCCAGCACAAAGGTTGACGAAAAAGGTTGCGCCCGCTCGATCCCCCGAAGAGCGCAGAGGCCTCTCGCACTAGACATCCAGCGCCTCGAAAAAACTCGAGGCGGTGGGTTCTGTTTCGGGCTGGGTTTCGGGCCTCGAGGCCGTCGGAAAACGACTCGGGATGAGAAGTCGGCCCCGCGGAAGGGATCGAGAGGCCCGGGAGCCAACGCATCGAACAGATCGAAGCCCCGTATGTCTGGGGTCCCTGGTGCAGAGTCAACCAGACCAGGCCTCGCGCCCCCCAGGGCGGCTCAGCGCCACCGTGA